>JAMXBD010001358.1:0-391699 GCA_024138025.1 Combretum micranthum | reverse complement strand
CAACTTAAGAAAGAGAGAGGGAGAGCCGGAGAGATTTAGCTTTTTGTAATTTTGTATATTAAAGTAAAATAAGTAAGGTAGATGTGATATAAAGTTATGAGAAAGATAAAAAGTAAAGATATAGGTGTATGGAGTTGTAAGGTTAGATGTTAAAAAAAGTAGAAATAATTGAATAGTGTAATGTAAAGTAGATGTGACTAGTAAAATACGATAGTAAGAAAATACGCATATAATTGCAATATCTGTTATTTTTAGTTACCGAAAAATAAGAACTAATATTTTTGAAATCCTTGTATTAAATCGGTCCTAACGTGTCATCATAATATTTTTATTATTCCGAGTCCGAGACACGCTTGTCGAGAACTGATCCCATTTGAGTCCGAATGACACCAAAATTTGCGAATATGATAGTTTTTACGTTTCCTTAAGTTATTACGAACTATTATCACTAATTATCTCAACTTCTTTTTTTCTGGGGCTAAAGAATACGGGAATGCCAGATTTAAATTCTAGGGGTTGTACTAGTCTTTTGTTGACTTTTAGGGTTTCCAGTTGACTTTTAATTCTAAGATTAAACTTAAAATTAACTGAAATTTTTGGGGTTTACAAAAATAGCAGGAAAAGGAAAGAACAGATCTGTCACGCCCTGTTTAATACCGATCGAGGCCAAAACATAAGGCAAAACAAGTTAAAATTGGTCTGTCGCACCTCAAATTTAGCCCTTGACATGACCCTCGACACTTGTTTTGAGGAGATCGAGCCTAAAGTTGAAGAAAGCTCCTATTACGCCTCAATGTCGCACCCTAAATTTGATTTGCAACAATTGCTAAAGTGAAGTACAGACCTTCACTTGAGTTGTATTGCACCTCAAACCATCAAAGCAATCGAGCCTTCAACAACCTTAATTTAGCCCTTGACAGAGGAATGGACAGAAACGATAGCATTAATTTTTTA
This sequence comes from Combretum micranthum, assembly GCA_024138025.1. Classification (NCBI taxonomy): domain Eukaryota; kingdom Viridiplantae; phylum Streptophyta; class Magnoliopsida; order Myrtales; family Combretaceae; genus Combretum; species Combretum micranthum. The sequence goes on along the minus strand of JAMXBD010001358.1, from coordinate 390,745 downwards.
GCTCAAGTCAAGCCTTATCTTTAATGTAGCACCGAGCACTTGATTTACCCCTTGATGATTAATTGTTTCAGTGAACGATACAAACACGCGCGTAGATAAAGAATTTGCATTCCATTATAAAGAATTTACCACGTCAGCAATAAAATCTTATTATTTTCTATGCCCTCATCCTATAAATAAATGTGCATGATGTTGTAATAAACAAGGTTATACAATGTGAATGAAATAGTACAATATTAACATAGTGTAGCGAGAGAATTTCTAGAGTGAAAGAATCTCGTTTCTTCTTGCTTTAGAGAATCTCGAAGTTTCCTAGGAAACCATTTTAACCCATAATTTGTAATTTATGCAAGACTCTGTGTTGAATTGTAATATCTTTCAATTAATTTCATATTATTTATTTAGATAATGTTCATAACTTCTGAATCCATAGTGAAATAATCTCCTATAGGTTAGGGTATGTGAATCCAAATCCCGATTCATGTGATCTCAAATGCACTTTCAATTCAATATTGACTGAGTGTTTGTAATTAGTAGCTTGATTTTAATTTCGTGGGTCTAATCATGTGGTATATGAATTAGATTCATGTTTGATTTCAACTAAATAGGCTGAAAGGTCATTCTTTTGAATAGATTTGCGGTTACTAATGGAGTTGATCCTAAATATCTCGAGAGAGAGCAGGTGACGACTTTCTGTCACTTGTTTTGAAATTCATTGAGTTCATTTTAAAAACAAGGGATTCTTAAACTTTTTGCGGATCGAGGCCGATGATAGCTTGAAAAGAGATTCCAACAGTCTGGTTTAGATCTAGAACTACTGAACTTGAGAGAGACTTTAGTTTACCTCAGTGAATCCAGTGATACAAATACTCAAGCAAACAACTCTCTCTCTGAGTTTAGTTTTAAGAAATCATATGATAAGGAGTTGGTGAAGCAAACCCCAGGCTGTCATCTTGCACCGTTGCAAACTGATTCCCTAATTTTGCTCAGAAAACATTTGTGAATATCATTAACACTATCATAACTTTTGTTTTGATTATGATTTGCTAAATTTTTCTTTGGCTAGGATTAAAGAAAATATGAGTATGAAAAATGCCACCATTTTCTTGGGATTCGACCAAATTGTTTCTATACTACTTCAGAAGGTGCGCTTGCCATTATTGTTGGTATTTGTTAATTGAAGTTGGATAGGACCAATTATTTTTAAAAATTTTGAAAGCTTCTACTTCGAGTTATTCTTTTAAAAGACTTTTTGTACAACTCAAAACCAACACAAAATACCCAAAGCAAGATGTCTAAGTCCTTGGCCTTTTAGTACCCTTAATAGCGACTTGCTTCTTAGGTACCATCTGAAATAGATAAGAATTTCATGATTATAAGCACCATGACAATAATGGAAGTTTTCAACACATGATAAACAATGCATCAATAATCAAGACTAAAACAATTTGTTAATTAATATAAGATAACCTATTAAATCAATTAGAGTTCTAAAATTGTAAGCCCTCGTTTTCTTAGCAACCTGAATTCGGATTCGGAGATTGGAACCAAAAACCGAAACCCTAAAAGAATACTCTAGGACTAGTTAAACCTGGAAACCCTAAGTCTGGTAATCCCGAGAACGAAACCTCAGAACAATAGAAATGAGTTAACTCCAGAATATAGCCCTAAATAATTTATCAAAACATAAAGGTCAGAATTCGGAATAATTCATTCATTTCGAACCCGATCGGGATCTGTTCTCGAAAACCGGTCATCAGGACTCGGAAATAGAAAAATAATATATAGAATTCGTTAGAACTAAAATTTAATAAGCAATTCAAATATAATTATAATAATTTTTTGGGTTATAAAAATTACACTTATATCCTTTTTATCGTATTTTCATTACTATCGGTAAATTAATTGTCTAATCAACTTTTTGATTTCTTTTACACTATTCATCAAGTACAACTACCCATACCTTATTCTTATATCCTTACAACCTATTCTTATATTCTCACATCATCTTTCTTATATTTTCTTTTCCAATACAACTTTTACTTCTTAAATTACTTATTAAATTTGAATTTTATTGCACAAAACAAATCAACACACTTCTCTCTCTCTTCCCTCCCCAAACCGGCATGATTCTCCCCCCATTGTGCGTCAAATTTGTCTTATTTTTCTTCTTTTACTTATTCACACAAACCCTAATTTCATTTTCTATATAAATCCTTTTAAGCCTTATACTTTACACCTTTCTTTCTTTTTCACAAAATCAAACTTTTGAAAAGTTTTTCTCTCCTCTCTCTCCCCTTGTGTGCTGTGAGCCCCCTTCCTCTCTAACAGACACATAACTTTTTTTTCTTCAAGTTTTCTTACTCCAAACACTAAATAGGTAATGGATCTTGACCCTACCATAATAAAAACATGTAATGGCAAGATCATATATGTGTGATTTCATCAAAAATCCCCATGAGCTTTATGCTAGGGATATGGAAATACTAAAGCATGATAATCTTGCCATCACAATGTGTAGATCTTGTTATTTAAGTTGATTTACTAATATTTTGCTATATTATTATTATATCTCATGGATATTTTGTGCATATATTTTTATTATGACCTTCATCTACATATTGTTTATGTTGCATTGCATCCATGACATGAGTAGTATAGTAGATCTACTTGTTTAGAGTACATAAATGCCATAAATACTTGTCTTACATACCTAAAAGATTTGCAATATGATAGTCTTAGTAAAGGTGTTGGCAAAACTCAAGATCTATTTTGTTTCTATCAAAAAGTGATTTCTCAAATTCGGATCTTGAGAAATAACCATTGAAAAAACTTATTTTTCAACTCTAAAATGAAGATCTTACATGTAAAATGAAGGGATTAGGTAATAGGTATCATAAAGGAGTGATTTTTATAAGTTGATTTTAGTTTTACTAAGAGAAATTTTCAAAACAAGAAAAAGTTTAAAAGACAAGTTGGAACTTGTTTCAACCCCAACAAAAGCTTAAAATTCATACTAGGATGAAATGAAACCTTAGGGAGTAGGTTTGATTAGGATTAATTTTAGGAAGGTTAAATGAGTTTTTCACAAGGAATAATGTTAAAAACAAGTTTTCAAAATTCATATCTAAAAATGAACCCCATTTAAACACCTATTTCCAAATACCAAAATGAGGATTTTAATTGAAAAATAGAAGTCTTAGGGAATAGATGTAATATAGATTTGATTTTGATAAGAGTAAATGTCACGCCCGAAGGGTACCTAAACGTGGCAGTCCACCGCACATAATATTCAAGCTAATGAATGACAACCTTAGTCACTTAGGAGCTTCGATATCATGTGCAAGGTGTGCTTCCAAGATAGTAAGAAACTCAAAGGGGTTTGTTTAAGAAGATAATAAAAGCACGAAAGAACTTATATAGATAAACATGTAATATTCATTGGAATAAAAGTCACTTACAACTACTTAAGGGCATTCCCCGTTCTAATAGTCTTGTTCAACTAAGCCATCATCAAAATATACATAAATATAACATAAGTCTACTATAGAGATTTTTCTTAAAAGTCTACATCCAAAACTAAATACATATAAACTCTTCCAAAAACTCCTAGTAGTTTTGGTTCATACCCGACAAAAGGGGGTCTTTGGTGCCAACCACAAGTAATTATATTGTAACAAAAAGCTATAGAGGTATAAGCAAAACTAGCTTAGTGAGATAACTCCCATCTACAAAACATTGCCATAAAACACACAAGTTATTTAGACAATCATATGAGAATGCATCAATCACATGAGCAAACAAAATACACACGATTAAATGGAAGCCATGTGCATCATGGATTTTACGCCCTCCATGTCGGGGGTTGGGTGGTTACTGGCCCATACGACCATAAATAATTGCAGACTTACCGGCTCCTACTTGCCCTACTAGCCACCACTATAACTCTTTGTTTCCCCACACGAAGAATAGTAGTGAAAATAAATGTGACTCACAAATATGATATGCATGAATCATTTTCAATATAGGGTTATTCCATTATTGTCGAGTTAAAGTTAAGGTGATCAAAACAATATTCATCATATCATTGCAAGAAAACATAAATTATTCATCAATTCCTCTTTCGATATTCTTAACTTTTATTCAATCAATCATGAATCCAAATCACACAATATTTGTTCATTTATTTTTCTTTATTTTCTAGTGCTACTACTTACAAGCACAAACAAGGAAATGTAACTAGTAAGGGATTAACTCACTCCATGACGATCACTCCTATTCGAAGTAATCTTCCGGGAAGGCGATATTGGTTCCTTCTTCACCTAAACAAGATGAAATACCCAAAATGAGTCTTTCATAGAATTTCTACTTTTGAAGATTCTAAATCTATCTTGAATTCGCAGTAAAGTCGGATTGAAAGAAATTCCAACTTAAAATGGCCATAACTTGCTCATTTAAATCGGAATTTCGCATATTATATATCGTTTTCTACCTACTCAAAAAGATCTATCTATTTCTAAAACAATTTTCATCAAACTAAGTCATTTGAGCTCCGAAATAGTGGTGATCATATTTACCACGAATTTCACAAACTTGCTTCCTTGTTTTTACAAAAACTCATATCAAAGAGATATATATATTATAATAGTTTGTAAAACTTTTGAAATGTATTTATATATGTATTCATTGACTCATATCAAATGCATGAAATTAATGAAGTTGTCTAAACCATGAATTTTTGGTAAAAGTAAAGTCTTCTAAAGATTTTGGAAAAGTGAAACTTTTGAAAATTTCCTCTTATCTTGCTAAAAAATATCTCAAGTTATTTTAAATGAATATTTTTCTTTTTTAAATTTCATTTCCTTAGTCTTTTTACATTTCTAAAGAATAATTTTTATTTTCTAAGCTTAGTTTCTAATGCTTTTTGAAAGTAGTAATAATTCTATATTTATAGAAATAATTTCCTCATTTCTTAAGATCATTCTACTTTTATGAAAGGAAATTTCTTGGTGTTTGTCAAACTAGTATTGATGAAAATTTTAGTAAGACTTTTGTTTAATCAAGAATTTCTTTCCATTTTATGACTTTGTAAAGTGTATGTATGGTTTTTTTAAAAAAAATTCCTATGCTCTTAAAATTTATAATGAACTCCTCTAGATTTCTAGGAAATGTTTGTTAAGATAATTTTCTAAGTTTTTATGAAAATTACTTCCTTCATAACAACATTTATTTTTAGAGCAAAACTTCTATTTTAAAAAAATTTTCCTCCTTTATCTTATTGAGACAAAAATCAATATGTTCATGAATATGAAATCATAAAGTTATGTAAACATAAGAAAGACATAAAAAATTAAAGAAATAAGCTGGTAAAGAAATATATCAAGTATTAGAACCTTAGCTTCATCAAAGTATCCAAAGACTAAGAATAGACTAATATTAAAATAACTTGAAAGTAAATAAATTGCAAGGAAAGTAAATAAATTGCAAAACAAAGGAGCTTATATGCTCTAACAGATATATATAACTGCATAGATATATTTAGTTAAATATATATGAAAACAACATAAAGGAAGATAAATTCATGAACAAAAACAAAGTATGAACATGTTGTTGCTTTCTTAACCTTCATGGTTTAGAAAACACACACTAAGCTCATACTAAGTAAATGAACATATAAAAAGCTAAAACTATTACCTGTGGAAGAAGTAGAAACTACAGAAAACTTGAGAGAGTTTACGGAGAGATTTTGAGAGAGTAATTTTAGTGTATGGAAGGTGTGAAGGAAATGAAAGGAAGAGGGGGTATTTATAGGAAAATGTGGAGGAAAATTTTTGTTAATTAAATAAATAAAAAATAAAACAAATTGAGTGTTGTAAGAGGGTGGCCGGCGCAAATTGAGAGTGTGAGAGAGAGATAGAAATTTATTTTTTTTACTTTTATTAATGAAAAGTAAGATATGAAAGATGTAAAGTTGTATTGGAAATGAAAATTGTAAGAAAATAGAGGTATGATTGTAAGAGTAGTTGTAAGAAAAAGTAAAGATAGATAAATAGTTTAGAATAATAATAAATAGTGTAATGTAAAGTAGACATGACAATTAAAGTACCGATAGTAAAAACATACTCGTATAATTGCGATATCTGATATTTTTAGTTACCGAAAAATTATGAAACCGATATTTTTGAAAACCTTATATTTTTATGAATCTAAGGGTATATTCAGAATATTTTTACCATTCTGAGCCTCGGGACATGCTTTTCAAAAATTGTGTCCGATCGTGCTCAAAACGAATCACGGTTTAACTAATATAATATTTTTAAGCTTTCTCATGTTATTACGAACTATTCTACATACTAATCTCTTAATTAATTTCTTAAGGTTACGAACACGAGATTGCCGGACTTGAACGGTTACGTCTGACTAGGGTTTTGTTGACTTTAGGATTTCCAGTTGACCTTCTAATTAAGGTTTAAGCATAATTGATCACAAAACTTTGGCGATTTACAGTAAATGTGTTTTATCAAAGTATAAACCTAAAACAAAGGAAAGGTTTCCAAACTAAGATCAAACAATATTTTCATTTCCCAAAATTGTGTAAAATTCATCACTAGGCAAAACCTATATTTAGACATCTATTTTCCAACCTTTAAATGAAGAATTTTATTAAGATAATGAAGGTATTAGGTATATAGGTCATCAAGGCTTTATCTTGGTAAAAATATGGATGATTTTCAAAGAGATAAAGCTAGTTTTTCCAACCAAGTGTTCTTGAAATTGTTGTAAGGTGAAAGTTTTCCAAAAATTCTTTTTAATAAAAAATCATTAAGGATTTACATGTAGATAGCTCATATCATGTCATTCATGATAATAACTTGAAGATATTGCATGCACATATAACATACTCGATAGAAATAATGCCAATTTCACAAAACAAATTCAGATATGCAAGTTTTAGCTACTGATCCGAGCATTCCAAGACCTAAACGTTTTCAAAACATAAGAATAACATCATAAATAGATAGATTTTTCAAAGTAGATAGAAATCGATAGCTTATTTGCGAAATTCCGAGTTAAATTGATCAACTTATGACCGTTTTAAGTTGGAATTTCTATCTACCACGAAAATTTTGATCTCAAGAGTTTTATTTAATAAGTTGGAATTAGTTATGGTATGAAACACTCATTTGGCTATTTCTTTCATTTAGGTGATTTTAAATAGGAGGAAAATTCTTGTTTCTAGATCACTACCATTAGAGACCGATGTCCATGGCCGAGTGAGTTCACTATCCTTAAATTACATGCTATTAATTGTGCTTGTAATAATAGTGGCATTAGAATTGGGACAAGATAAAATTGAAACGTGCATGTGAGTTTTGTTTGATTGAATTAATGATAAGAATATCGAAATGGGAGTTGTTATAAAAGTTTGTATGATTTGGTATAGTATCGAAGTGTCTAAAATATCTATGATCGCCTATAATTCGCTTAAATAATATGCTATGATCTTATTATTAAATTAACCATGCATACCATATGTTGAGTCACACTACATTTGTTATTATAACTTTGTGGGAAGAAGGCATAATAGTTGAGTAACGAGTGGGCCTGAAAACTCGAATGTTGGGAGGAATGGCTTGAATTAAAATGAAAGTGATGCAGGCACTTGAATCAACTACAAAATTAGTGAGTGGGTAGGCACCTGAATCAACACTATATAAATGAGAAAAAAAATTGAAATCTATGGTCGTATGGGCCTGAAACACCTAACCCTGAATGGATGGCGTAAATCCATTCAACATAGAACTCTCGGAAAGTCTTATGTATCGTATGCTTCATGTGCTTGTGCATTTCATATGATTGTTAATATAACTTGCTTGCCCTATTGTTTGATGAAGTATTTAATTTTGGAAAGTGAAACTCACTAAGCTAGCGTAGCTTATACCCTCATAGCTTCGTTTTGATGCAGTTCCCGTACTTATGGTTATGTCCTTAGACCTGGCCAAATCAGATAATACGAAGTTAGGAGTTTTCCTTAGAAGTTTATAATTAGCTTTGTATAATCTTTCATAGAGAACCCTAAACTCTCAGGTTGTTACTTAAAAGAAAATATCTAGACTTTTGTTTAGTAGGGAAATGCCCCTTAGTAATTTGTAACGGATCTTGAGATATTTGTGGTTTATGTTTTTATGCTTATACTATCAAGTTGAACTATCTATCTCCAATTGCATATGTGTTCTATTATCGTGAGGGAATGCCTTACATCTAATACAAGACTTTTGAATGACTGTGGTAGTGATTCTTAAGTCTCGTTTAGCATGCAGTAGACTGGTATGTTTAGGATACCTTTTAGGGCGTGACAAAAATCATCAACATGATAAGACCTACGTAGTAATAATGGATCAAAGCAATGAGCAAACATAAGTGCCATGTCTAAGCACTAATTTAGTCAATTGAACAATAATGATCTTCCAAATAGCATAATTTCAACACCACAATTGGTTTAATCAACTATTATAGCCTAATTACACAAAAGCCCTAAATCAATTTTATCCAATCTTCACTTCACAAAATTAGGGTTCATCAATCAATCAATCCATTTGAAATCACTTAATGATGTGCTAACACTCTACGCATTGATTAAAGGTAATCATTACTACAATCAATTCAACATCATCAATCAATCATCATCATAACCAAGGAAAATTTCTAGATTCGAATCAACCCTAGATAAGCTCTTACCAATCGCAATTTCAAAATTGACAGAAGAAATTCTAAATAAAAGTAGCGAAACATACCTTTGATGTTGATAAAGTGAGTGTAGTTGATGAACAAACAAATTGAGGGAATTTGTGTTATGATCAAGTGCAAATCAGTGGTTTTGAGAGCATAAGGGTATAAATGAATGCAAGATTTGAAAATGAAAATGAATAGGACAAATGCTATTTATATTTTTGGGTCGCATTGTTTCTTATGCAACCGCACTATAAATCATGCATAAAGAAAATAGAACAGATTTGAATACTTACCTACACACAACCACAGTAAGGCAGCGTCTAGCCTTTATGAACAAACATCTTCATGAGATGCAACCACGTTAAGGATGCATCAAGACTTATGAAGAGTAAAATTGAAACTTTAATGATGATACGACCACGCCTAAGCTGATTTTGAAGTTTGGAGGTGAAATTTTAGTTTCATCCTTAGCACGAGCATGCTATAGTATATGAAACAACCAGTGAACACAACTTCAACATCTACTAGCATATGCAGGCACGCTAGGGAGCATGCCTCTTTCTATAGATTAAAGCAAAGTGAGATAACATAGTCACATGGTCACGCGTTGAGGCATGGCCATCCCCATGCTCGTGGTAAATAGAGTGCCTGTAAACCCGTAGATTTTATGATAGTCTTATAAATAAACCCTAGAATCGGAAGTCAAACTGTAACCCTAAAGTCAACATAGGTTAGCAATGAGTTCTAGTGGATCTAGATCCGATAAGATTGTGCCTGAAACTTTAGAACGATAAAAATGAGATAACCCTAACTTATTACCTGGAAAAATGTCACGTAACTTAAAAATATCATATTTGCCAAAAATTCATTTATTTTGGACCTAAACGAGATTAGTTTTGGAAATTAGGGTATTGACATGCAAAACGAGAAAATATTCCAACTATCAATTTAGACTTGTAATGCAATAAGAAATCATAAAAATATCAAATACAATTTTTACGGGTTCTAAAATGGCAGATTGCCTGTTTATGTGTATTTTTTTATATCGGTAATTTATTTATCTTGTTTACTATTCAATTACTATTTACTACTATTCATTACTATTCATCTATCTCTACTTTTTTTTACTACTTATTATTACAACCTTACACACTTATTTATTATATTTTCTTTCATAATACTATTTTATACATAACTTATCTTACACATTACTTATTTTTCTTTACTAAAATTAATTTTTAATCACCTCTCTCCCTCTCTACCCTCAAAACCGGTGCCATCTCCCTCTTTTTTTCTATCTATTTATTTTTCTTTTGCATTTAATTTAATTCACTTTAATTTTCATTTCAAAAATTTATAAATACTCATTCTCTCATTCATTCTTTACACATTCATTTCTACACATAACCAAACTCTTGAAAAATTAAAACTCAAAACACTCTCTCCCCTCCTTGCCTCTCTTTCACGCCATCTATATGCTCGCACACACCCTCCATTTGTTGTTTCAACTTTCTTCCTTCATCCATCTTCCATCTTATGTAAAATACTAAACTCCATCTTTAGATTATGTTAGCTTAACATGAAAAATGCGTATGTTATATTTTTAAATTCCCCATGATGCATATGCTAGGGAACGAAACATGGAAAAAACGTATTGTTCATGTCTTGATAACCTCATGTTCATGTTTACATTATGTTGAAATATTGTTTCTAACTTTAACTTTGTGTATGTTAGTAAATATATGTAATATGTATATCTATAAAGCATAAATGCTCACTAATCTAACTTTTACATAATGCTTTTATCTCATGCTTTCATTTTCTATTTCATGCCAACAAATTATGACTAGTCATAATTCTAGTCTTAGACTTATCCTTAATCAAGTTAAATAAAAAGAGGACTTATCCATAATCTAAGTCCTAGGAAGTCTTAAAATTAATCTAAAGCTTCCATATTTTCTTATTTGCTTACTTTGCTTTACTCATGAGACTGGAGATATTCAAGTATCGAGGAGCCTTCATAAAGTCTAAGACTCTTGTAATTGTTTTCTTACTATTCTTATTTTATCTATAAGACTGGTATTATCTCAAGTCTCGAGAATCCTTGAAAATTAATCTAAGACTTCCATGATTTATTTCTTTATGTTTTTCTCATTTCTATAGTGATTGGAGATTATTCAAGTCCTGGGGAAGTCTTGAAAACAAGCTAAGACTCCCATAATTTTATTTTGCTGTTTTTCAGATTTCGATTTTCTATCTTCTAATTTTCTATGAAGTTGCGTTAATGATTTTGTTCTTGGCATAATACTACACTTTGCTCATATGCATTCATGATCAAAGAGATTTTGTCGTAATAAAACTTCAAGGATGTGAATATTGATAAACCTTTGTTTTATAAAATTAACCTTCAAGGAACCTTATTGCTAACACTTGAAAAATTTGTTATTAGTAGGAATAGGCACCCAATGAATTTTCAAAGTGTTAAATAAAATTTTCTTCAAATACAAATGTTGATAGTTTTTTGTTAGGAAAGATTTTCATTTATTTACTCATGAAACATATACCAACCCTCTCTATCAAGAATGACAATTTCAAACAAACCTTCCATGAAGTTTCTTTTAGGAGTTAAAACTAAAAAATTTTTAGAAGAATCCAACATAGAATTAATTCAAATGAAAATACAAGAATTCATGTTTTGAGCCATGGATATATAAAAAGAATTTATTATGAACATAAAACCTCCATAAATATAACTGAATATAAAAATAGAAATTTTCCTAACTAAATATTACACTTACAGTAAATCAAGAGTCATGAGTTTTCCATAAACTTAACTTATCAAACTTTTATAAAAGATTGTTATAGGATAAATCATTTTTGTTTTTGACAACATCACTAGGATCATACATATACTATGAGTTAATACAATATTAATGTTTTTCAAAGATAGTAATATCTTATGCTAGCTATAAAGTGTTCATGTGAAATAAAACTTTGAAAAACAAAAGTCAAGGGTTGGAACATGTATGATGCAATCTATACCGATCTAGTCCAACCCTCAAATGACCCTAAAAATTAAAAGTAATCCTATAAATAGATGATCTTTTTGAGTAAGAAGAAAACGACTACTAATATATGAAATTTTGAGCTAAAATGAGCAAGTTATGGTCATTTTAAATTAAAAATTTCTCAATCGAAAAAATGATGCAAATAATCAAATAGAGTTAGAAAATTTAGATAGAATCTTCGTGAAATACTCATTCCAGGTATTTCTCTTATCTAGGTGATGAGGAGTTGGAGAATTCTTATCCAGAGACTACTATGACTAAAGAGTATTTTGTAGAAAATGACCGAGTGAGTTTATCTCCTAAAATTTACTTATTTATGCTTGTGTTTGTAGCTTAGAGGCACTAGAGATAGGAAAAAGATAAAATGGAATGTGCATGGGGATGTATGGTGCTTGTTGGAATTATACTAAGTTTATCGGAACTTGAATTATTGGTAAGTTAATTATTGTCTTTATATCATGTTGAAGTGTTTGCGAATATTTCTATGATTACCCTTAAGATACTATATTTACATGTTAAAATACAAATTAACAAATTGATCATGCGTATCATGAAGTAGGTTGCATTGCATTCGCTGCTATACCGTCGATGGGATAAGAGTCTAGTTGTAGTGGTTAATAGTAGCTTGAAAATCTACAAGTGGCATGTAGTAGCCCGTAAGATCTATCAGTTTTAGTGGTGAGTCGTAGCCTGAAAGATCTACAAAACATATTTGTGAACTGTGGTCGTATAAGCTTGAAACACTTAACCTCGAATGGAGGGCGTAAATCCATTCAAACATATGATTTTCAATTGATCATATGTTTTGCTTGCTCATGTGGTCGATGCATTTCATATGCTTATTTAATAACTTATTTGATGTCCTTGTATGTTTACGTTATCATGGGAATATTCTTACTAAGCTAGGTGTGCTTACATCCTAATAGATTTTTTTCCTTTTGTACCTTATGTCACCCTATTTTCGGGTAAGATACATGCCTTTTTGGGAAGCCTTTAGGAGAATTCTACTCAAAGACTTAGACTAGATTTCCTTTAAAATCTTTTAGTTATGGTTATGTGCTACAGGTAAGACTATGATAGGAATATGATATTTTTGGAGAAATTTGATGGGGGGAGTGCCCTGTGAAGACGCAAAGCTATCTATCGTTAAGTTATAACAAGCAGGCGATACACCTGCGATGCGTGTGCAAATAAAATAGCCCAACATATATAAATTAAATAAATATATTATTTTGATAGGTTGGAAGAGGACAACCTTAATTAGTCCTAGAAATTAAGAAATTAATTACAAATCATAATTACAATTGTATTTTCCATAGGTAGCTTCTCCATGTTGGGTAACTACCATGCATAATTATGGTGTCGGAACTTTAGATCGATATATAAATATACATGCTTTGGCTAAAAAAGAAAAAGACTATGGCTATTCAACCCCTATTTAATTCTATTCAAACCCTATTTAATTTTATGATTTCAGGGACGCCAAAAATATTTTACGCCCGTATGCTAAAAAAGAAAAAGACTATGTCTATTCAACCCTTATTTAATTCTATTCAAATCCTATTTAATTTTATGATTTCAAGGATACCAAAAATATTTTATGTGGACAAGACTATGTCTATTCAATCCCTATTTAATTCTATTCAAACCCTATTTAATTTCATAATTTCAAGGATACCAAAAATATTTTATGCTCATATGCTAAAAAAGGAAAAGACTATGTCTATTCAACCCTTATTTAATTATAATCAAACCCTATTTAATTTTCATGATTTCAGATATACAAAAAAAATATTTTATGCTCATATGCTAAAAACATTATATTAAAAAAATTTACACTAAAAATATTTACACTAAAGATATAAAAGAGGGTGGTTTTACTTTAATAATATAGATGATATATGTTTAAGTATTTTCTTGTATGCCATATGTTACTATCTTGCACTACATATTCCACTGGTGTCTCCTATTGCTGTGAAGTATGCCTTAAATATCATATTAAAGCTTTCACGTGACTATGAGGAAGTCATTCCTAAGCTTTGATATTGTATGTGGTGGACGCCATATTTAAGGTACCCTTTAAGGTCGTGACAGCGCCATAAGCAATGCTAAGCTCGGCTTCAATCGCGTCCCTAGGCTCAGGGTGTGCGAACCTCCTCCGTCTCAAATTCCTGAAATTTTTCAACATTTAGTGAATTTTCTCAACTTCTCTCACCCATACAACATCTCAAACTCCATATTCAAGCAAAGTTATCACTTTATCACAACCATGATGTCTATAAAACAAACAAAACACCAAAAATGACTATCACAAAACAATGAAAAGGAAAAATAAAAAATAAAAAAAAAAGATTAAAAACAAAGAAGTTAGATATGGATTGCCTCCCATGGAGCCTTGTTTAACGTCATTGGTTCAATGTGTTCAACCTTGCAAGATCACAACTCTGCTAAGAGGAGTTTGAGCTCCTATTTTCCTTCTAAAGCATTTAAATCTACATTGTAAAGCTTAATCTTTGTCCATTAACTTTGAAAGTGTCTTTGTTTAGATATTCTACTTCTACAACACCATAAGGAAAGATATTTTTGACAATGAAAGGACCTGACCATCTCGATTTAAGTTTACCAAGGAAAAGGCTTTGAGCCCAGAATTATACAAAAGAACTTAATCACCTTCCCTAAATTGCTTAGGATAGCAAATTCCTGCATCATGAAGCATCTTGATCTTTTCCTTGTAAATGTGAGAATTCTCATAAGCATTTCGATGACATTATCAAGTTCATTAATGTGGAATTGCATCTTCTTACCAGTTGCTTATAAATCCAAATTGGCTGTTTTGATAGCCTAATAAGCACGATGTTCAATTTCCCCTACTAAGTGATAAGCCTTGCCATAGACTAATCTATATGGAGTTATCCCCGATGGAGTTTTGTAAGCAGTTTGGTAAGCCCACAAAACATCATCAAGCTTCTTTGCCCAATCTTTGCAATTATGTGCAGCGATCTTCTCCAAAATCCTCTTCAATTCTCGATTGGAAACCTCAACTTAACCACTTGTTTATGGATGATAGGGAGTTACTATTCAATGATGTACTCCATACCTTTTCAGCACTTTCTCAATTTGAGAATTACAAAATGAGTGCTTTTGTCACTAATTAACACCTTGGAGCATCAAACCGCGAAAACAACTTCTTAAGAAATTTTGAGACAACCCTGCATCATTGGTGGGTAAGGCTTGAGCTTCAACCCATATAGAGACGAAATTTACAGCCACCAATATATATTTATTCCTTAAGAACTAGGAAATGGCCCATAAAACCAATGCCTCACACTTAAAAAACTTCACATTCAAGGATAAACTTTTGAGTCATTTCATCACATTTAGAAATATTCCTGTTCTTTGACAGCAGTCACAAGACAAAACAAATGCATGAGTATCCTTAAATATATGCTAGACCAACAAAATCTAGATTCAAGTACTTTTTAAGCAGTCTTTTTCATACTATAGTGACCACTGATAGGTCTACTATGACAATGCAACAAAATTCTTTATTCTTCTTCGTATGAAACTCATCTTCGAAATACTTAATCAGCATACACTCGAAAAAGAAATGGATCTTCCTAGAAATAATATCTCAAATCTGCAAAGAATTTCTTCTTTTGATTGTAATCAAGCTCATTGGAAAGTTCTTCTTCAACTATGTAGTTTTAGCTATATTAGCGAACCAAGGAATACTTTCATCGTTGATTGCACAGATCACATATAATATTTCCTTAGGGAACTCATCATCAATATCATCATCATGTAGTTGCTCATATAATATCTCCTTAGAGAACGCATCATCAATATCATCCTCATGTCCTTGCTCAAGATAAGGATTTTCAAGTCTTGATAAATGATCTATAGCTAAATTCTTGACTCCTTTCTTGTCCCTGATCTCAAGGTTAAATTCTTGCAACAAGAGTATCCATCGAATAAGTCTTGGCTTTGCATCAACTTTTAATAAAGATTTTTCATTGCTAAATGGCTAGTATAAATAATCACTTTAGATAAGGTAAGATAAAGACGGAATTTATCAAAAGCAAACACTACTGCAGCAACTCCCTAGTAGTTGTATAATTCTCTTGAGCTGTTATCAATGTCTTGCTTGCATAATGGATTGGCTAAAAATGCTTGCTTCTTTTCTTTGACCCAAAATAGCTCTTACGGTTGCATCACTTGCATCATACAAAATTCAAATGGAGGATCCTAATCTGGAACTACCATTTTTTAGTATTTAGTGAGCTTCTCTTTAAGCAAATTAAATTAATGTGTTTCTCTATTAACTAAAGTTTTCATGATAACAAAATACTCAAGAAACTAATAATTTTATTTAGGATGTAGAATTTTCTATATATATAAGTTTTAGACAAGATTTAAAGAACCTTGATTATCTCAAGATAAATGGTTCAATGAGTTACATGTCGATGAGTTACATGCTTTGTTTATCATAAAAAAAGTGTACATAAGTTCTGAGATAAGAAATAATGTCATCAAAGGATTTTTTTTTTTTTTTAAGAGATAGAAGATATATAGAATGTTTTCCAAAATGTTACTTTAAGGATAAAGCTTTTTTTTTTTTTTTTTTTTCCAGAAAACCAAAACCTTTTCCAGAACCTTAATTGGAACTTTTGAACCGCATTTATGGATCAACAAGAGTCACTGTTTATCTTCTCAAATAAGATTTACATCTTTTCATATGGATTCAAACAAGCTTTATGAAAACCTAGCTCCGAGATGATAAGTATATTTGGATAGTATACTTATTTGTTCCACTAAAGTAGGATTATATCTAACAGGATTTAAATGATCATCAAATCCTCTCTCTTCAAATGGATTTTTTTTTAAAGACAAAATTAGACATTGTTTGGATAATTTCCTTCGAATTTCAGCTCAAGACAAGATGTTCATCCATAACTACAAGTATTAAGACAAAAATAAGAATGTTTCGTGGTTTCTAGCAAGAAAAAGAAGATAAATGCTATCTTGGAAAGGGTAAATGAAGAATATCACGATGGAATAGAAATATCAACAATCAATTATCCCAAAAAGCTTATCTACAACAGATTTGACGTTATGGAAGGAAGTAAAATGGGATACATCCAGATTTGATATATCATGAAAATCAAGCAGAGTTTATCCACTTTATCTTCTCAATTTCGTTAGTTTCAAACTAGGAGGATAGGCAAAAGTTTGATTTTTTTTTTTTTTATGCAAGAAGACTGATATTTATCTTTTATTCGTTGTAAGATATCGGATAGTTTGCAATTTCAAAATAAAGATAAGGTATGACAAATTAAGAGTCGAGATATTTGGATGAAATATCTATCCACATAATAGTTTCTGAACGAGAAAAGAAGAAGCATATATGCGTTAAAGACAGAGTGAAGAACAGAACTTCTGAAATATACATACTTTCACGCAGCAAAAAAAAAAAAAAAACATACTTCCCTCTCCAAATCGAGACTACATTGCTTAAAAAATTATTTCCTATGCCCACAAGCTTCCATTGATATGATATTGTGCAAGCTTTCTTTATTTCTTTTAGCTTTCAATTTTCTCTTTTTATTTGTAATAGAAGGAACATGTTGTTTCCTTCTTAGTTGATAGTTTGTTGATTACATAATTAGACTTTGTAGATTGATTGTAAACTAGAGGATAGCTGTGAGAATCGGATAGAGAGGATTGCACTATCTTGTAATTTGATCTTATTGGATATAGTGGAACAAAACCCGTAGAATAATGGGGCCCTCGGCTTGGAGCTAAAAGAGTGGACTGACGCACAAGGCAAAATCATTATAAATTGCTGTCTTATCCTCTTTTCCCTATCTTTTTATTTTCTGCAATTTATTTTCATAATTGTTTAATTGTTTTATTTGTTCTCAAGGTTTCAACAAGAGTTTTAAATATTTTGAAAAGGGGTGAAAACTTTTTTAATTAATAATCAATTAAACCCCCCTTCTTGATTATTACTTGGGACCAACAAAATGCTTTCAAACAATTGTCAATATAGACAAAAGGAATATCCATATCAAGGAGTTTTGTCAAAGGTCGTGCAATCTTGAAAAGATCCTTAAACTCCTAATTACTTTGACTGAAGTTAGTGGTTGGAGTTTTGTAATCACTTCAATCTTTATTGTGTCTACCTTAATACCTTTGCTAGAAATCTTATGGCTTAAAACTATCCTTCCTTTAACCGCAAAATGACATTTCTCTTAGCTAAGTACAAAATTTGTCTCTTCATAACACTAGAGAACTTTCTTCAAATTGAGGAGACAATCATCAAATGTA
The DNA here is from genome assembly GCA_024138025.1 of Combretum micranthum. Taxonomy (NCBI): domain Eukaryota; kingdom Viridiplantae; phylum Streptophyta; class Magnoliopsida; order Myrtales; family Combretaceae; genus Combretum; species Combretum micranthum. The sequence continues at coordinate 372,617 of JAMXBD010001358.1, read as the reverse complement.
TCACTAAAAACTAAAAAATCATCCATGAAAATTTTAATAATTTCCTTAATGAAATCCTCAAAAATAGTTAGCAGATAATGCTGAAACATAGTTAGCGTGTTACAAGCAAGGTTGTCTGAACCGGCCGGTTCGATCGGAACCAGTAATGAAGGCGGGCCGGGTTCGATCGTTAGCTTGTTTTTTTATGAGAACCGGACTGACCCGGTAAACCCGAGTGGTCGAACCGGGTTGAACAGGTTGAGCCGAACCGGTTGACCCGGATCCAAAAAAATAAAAATTAAATATTTATTCATACTTTATTATAAATTTATAAAATATAATCATTAAATCATATTTATTTAATAATTAATTGATGAATTTGATCAAAATATAGATTTAACTGAGTGATTACACACATATTGGTCTTTTGTAATTAAATTATCTCTTATATTTTTATTTTTTGTGACCCCAATTCGACCCCTAGTTGAACTCAGTCCGACCCCTCGGCCCCTGACCCCCTAGCCTGTTCGGGTCAAACCCCGGTCCGGTTCTGACAACATTGGTTACAAGGTCTAAAAGGCATCCTCCTATAAGCAAATGTGCCATATGGATAAGTAAAAGCAGTTTTCTTTTGATCCTCTAAGGCTATTGGGATTTGGAAATAACCCAACATACCATCCAAGAAATAATAAAAAGCATGGCTAGCTAATCGGTCCAAATTTGATCAATAAATGGAAATAAGAAATGATCTTTCTCGGTAGCATAATTGAGTTTATAATAATCAATGCATATTCTCCAACCAGTGACGATGCGCATCGAAATTAACCCATTCTTCTCACTAGCTACAACCTCATACCACTCTTCGTTAGAACAATTTGCACCAGGCTCACCCATTGACTATAAAAAATGGGATATATAAGCCATGTGTCTAAAAGTTTCACAACTTTTTTCTTCACTACATCCTTCATATTCGGATTCAACCGACGTTATAGTTGCACTACAAGTCAAAAACCTTCCTCCATCAAAATCTTACTAGTACAAAATGAAGGATTAATTTCTTTAATATAAAAGATTTTGCATGCAATAGCTCTTTTATGCTTTTTCAAAACTTTCAAAAACTCCTTTTTTCTATATTGAATCAAGATTAGAAGAAATGATTACCAAAAGCTTTGAATTCTCCTCAAGAAAAGCATATTCCAAATAACTCAAAAGTTGCTTTAGCTTCAACTTAGGGTTTTTGGTTTTGGATCTATTGTTGAGACAACGAAGTTTTAAAAATAAAATTTGTAAAAATGCTAATATCTTTTGTTTAATTTCATTCACAACTACCATTCAAGCAGGTGCACTTACGAAATGAGATAGAAAATATTAGGTCATATTCATTGGAGATTGTTAGCATTTACTGTACTCACTTTTAATCTATCATCTAGTCAAAGAAAATTTAACAAAGCATGGAAAACTAGTATTTACAAACTAACCTAAAATAAATCTTAGCTACATACATGTTCTTAGGGAAAATTTCTGAAGATAAGTTTGAAATGCAAGAAAGAACCTAAGATTTGCTTCACCAAGTCCTTATCATGCGATTTCTTAAACAAACTCAATGAGTTCTTTGCTTAATATACTTATACTATCAGATTCACTAGAGTATGTTAATGCCTCTCTTGAGTATTAAGAACATCTAAACCTAGATCACACTACTATAATCACTTCTCAAGATATTAGTAACTAGATCTGCATTAAGATAAAAAATTCTTTAATTAAAAATTCATTTAAATGAATTAGAATCAAGTAACAGAAAGTTTCACCACTCCTACCTCTAAATAGTTATGGGCAACTTCATTAGCAGCCTGAATCTATTCAAAAGAATGATTTCTTAATCTATTCAATTGAAATTAGACATAGATGTACGTGTTGCACCTATATAAACCCATAAAAATAAGCTCAAGCTACTAAATACAAGTATCCAAACAATATTCGATTAAAACATAGTTGAAAACACATGAATCAAGTCTTGAATTTGCAAATGCAAAGTTAACACAATTATTTCTCCATGGCTTTCAACATTTGACATGAATTTCAAGAGAAATAATGTAAAATAAAATTAGATATCACCTATGAAATAAAAATTCTTGTTGAAATAAACTTCAAATTAAATCGACTTCACCTAGCAAACTTGAATATCTAGAAAAAGTAGGGTTTCTCTTACTAGATATTCTCACACTATTATATGTTAGTAATTTGTTACACTATGATACAATACTGTTACAACGTCTATACATATTTATTTATATGTGTCAAATACGAAAATCATGATGATTTATTCATTGATGTAGCAAATTTGTTATAAGAAACTTGTATGAAATTTCACATGTGCATGACGAGGGACACCTCACCTTTGGGTATGGTTAGCTTTGTGTTCTTTTCTTCATCAACTATGGCCTTTACTTAGTCTTAATCGAGGGCAGAATCGTAGCCTCAATTTTATCCTTTGTTAGAATTAGAACCTTTACTCAATCTTAACCAAGGGCAGAACAATGGCCACAATTAACCTCGGTTGAAATTATAGGAGGTGCGATTTTTCATTTGTTTTTGTTGTTTTGCTTTAATTCTTGATCAAATGACTTTGTTTCTTCCTTTTATGTTTAATGGAGATGAAAAACAACAAATAAACAATAATAATATGATTTCATAGGAATTTTATATAATAATCAATCAAAGTAAGCATAAATTCCCATAGTTTGAATGGAATACAGATCATTTATCAATTCTTCAATGGATGGATTAAGACAAGAAATATTGCTTTGATTGATCTTCTCAACATCGGGATCTTTCTCCATCTTTAAATTAGCTCTCAGCTGAGCTATCCCTTTATGAACATGATGATCCCCACTTCACCTTCAGTTCCTTGTATAAGACAAATTTCAAGAGCATCTTTTCTAAGTAACCCCTGCACATCATTAGACATAAGAATATTAAGGGAATTGATAACACAGCAAGCATCATCATTAAATAAGCATTGTTTGAAAACATCGGGTGTCACGCCCCGAAGGGTACCCTAAAGGTGGCAGTCCGCCGTACACAATATTAAAGCCTAAGAATGACCACCTCAGTCACACGAAGGCTTCCATACTATGTACAAGGCGTCTAACACATAGAGGAGACACATCGGAATGATACGTTTTATGTTGATACAATTGAGTAACAATGTAAAGGAAATACAATCCACTATACTCCAATATACAAAACACTATACTTCAAAATATAAATCATCAAACTTCAATTACATTTATTCCAAGACCTCACTACATAAAACTATTACAAGGCAAAACGTAAGGCTTAGCCAAAAAATTCAAGCATTCTCATATCTTGCCGGAATCCCGAAGTCATTCTCGACTTCAACCATCTCGGTCCCCACTTAGCATTTCTCGGAATAACCTGCTCATTTAAACAACTATTGGGTATAAGCTACACTAGCTTAGTGAGAATTCCCTTAATTCCGCACCATAACAAACAAGTTTTATCAATCAATATGCTATGTATGAACAAGCACGTGAGCAAGCAATTATGCATGGGTAATCGGAACCCACGCACAGAACGGATTTACGCCCTCCGTATCTTGGGTTAGGATGGTATTGAAGTCTACACGACCGCTGCTAGTCCCCAAGCCTCGGCTCTTAGCACTCGCCTCGGCTAGGCTCACACATGGAATGCATCCCCGATGCGCCTTAATTTCCTATGAATGAGTCTGATCCCGGGTCTCATTATTCAAACGAGTCCTTGGACCATACCGATCGACCTGCGTAGGAGCACCGCTACCAAATGCAATATGTCTGATGCGATGCATGATCAATTTACTTTTTGCTTAGGTCAAAATATTTATACATTCTTTAGAGTGACCAGGCAATATCATACACATAAATAATATGAACCATGCATATCCAATCAAATCGTGGTTTCGATATGCTTTAGTATTCCTTGGCATACATTCATCACAATCTCATCATATATCCCATCCCCATTCATATCGATTTTTCTTGTTCCTAAAATTCTAATGCGACTAATTACAAGCACAATCAAGGTAACAAAACAAGGAGAAAACTCACTCGGCCATTGGATCACCGGTCTTCTAGTAATAATAACCCGGTGGTAGGGAATCATCGAACTCGGGATAACCTAAAAAGGAAGAAATACTCTAATAAGTATTTCAACTCAAACTAATCCAACGACTTCTTACGAACTATCAAATTCGTAATTCGTGTCCTAAGCGGGAATTCCAACTTAAAACGGCCATAACTTGGTCATTTTAACTCGGAATCTCGCAAATTTTATATCGATATCTATCTCTTTCAGAAGAGCTTTCTAAATATGAAGTTTAAATCAAGTTTCGAAAATATCTAAGCCTTGGAAATGAGGGATCAGATCTGTACAGCGGTTATATAGATTCCGAAAATGCGGCTTTTATGAATGCACTTGAGATTCCTAAGTGCAAAATGAAACTAAATGACATGATAATGAATTTCCCTATCATGAATGTCATGATATGAAATCTTAAGTGTCTAAGGTGTTATAAATTTTTAGATTTAAAGAATTTAAATAAACCTTTTTCTTAGAAAACCGTTTCATGCTATTGTTTAACAAGTATGTTTACTACATTTGGTCACACTCACTTATTACAAGGATTTTCTTTAAGAAAACTACACTTTGTTTAAAGAAATTTTGACCCTTATATTAGTTATATCCTAAGGCCTTTATTTCTTTAATAAAATCTTCATTTATAAACTTTTAAGTGGGTCTTTTACTAGGGTGGTTCCAAAAATCCGAATTTAGAAATTTTCATTTTCAAGTTGATTCCTTTAAGAAAAATGTTTTTTATACTTAAAAATTTAAGTATTTATTTTACCTATACCCTAAGGACTTCATTTATTTAAGAAAATACCATTTTTGAAGTTGGAAAAATAGTGTTTTCTAACCATCTATCCATTATTACGAATTTTGCCTACAAGACTTTTAGCTCAAAACTTCTATTGGACTTCATCTCTTGTTTCCAACTTTTTCTTTGGCAAAAACTCATTTAAAATTATGAAAAATATTACCAAACATTATTCACCTATAGGCTTCATTTCTCTTGTAAAATATATGTTTAGAAGTTGATAAAAGTGTTTTTAACCTAGGTTTCTAAAGTCATCCGAATTTGTACAAGTTCATTTCTTGAAAAGTGTTTTCCTTTTTGACTTTATTAACTCATCTATCTATAGATCTATACACTAGGAAGGTTATTTACTAAAGACAAAAACATTAAAGACCATCGATGCACATAAACTTAAAATAAAGATGAGATCTTAAATGTCTACATGAATATGAGTAGAAAAATGATAGATCTACTATATCAAGTGCTTAAATAGGTTTTGAAAATATAAAAACTACATTTTTGTAAAAGATCTTTTGTTCAAAACACTTTTTGATGGATAAACATAAAGCTTTTGGCATGAAAGCTCCTTTAAAGGTTAGATCTACTTTGTGATGGTTTGGTATTCTTGTTTTGATATCTCATTGTCCCTACCAAAAGATCATGGGGACATTTAATTGAAATATCCAAGAATATCCTTGCCATAACAAGGATCTATGAGTAGAAGGAGTAGAAGCTCATTACTTAGAGTAAAATAGGAGAGGAAAAGAGGAAAATAGAAAGTTGTGTGTGTGTGTGGATGGGCATGGGGGCTCACGGCATAGGGGAAAAAGAGGGAGAGAAATGGAGAGCTTTTTACCTTTGAGAAATTTGAAAAGTGAAAGAATGAGGAAAGAGAGAGAAAATGTAGTTTATATATAAATTGAGATTAGGTTAAATGAGACTAAAATGCTTTAAAAAAAAATTGTACAATGGAGCTTCATGGGGAGGGTTTCACGCCAACCAATGTATGGGGAGGAGGAAAAAGGTTGATTTTATTTTGTTTTGATTGATTTATCTTTAATGTGTAAGTTGTCATAACTTGTATGGAAAGTTAAGGGACAAAATCCTTTGAAAAGGGGAGTTGATTTGAGTGATGGTAAGAGTTGAAATATAGAGTGTGCAAATAGGTAGTATAGGTGTACTTGTGAATAGTAGGGAATAGTAGACAAGACAATTTAATTTTCGGTAGTAAGGAATTACGAATAAAAAGGCTATAACTGTATTTTTCATAAGCCGGAAAATTATGAAAAATATATTTTTGAAATCCTTATTTTATTTCGATTCAAATGAGTACTCATAAGTAAATTTTTGAAATTTTAGTTCCGGGGCACGCTTTTCTATAATGGGTCTCGGGATGACTCGGAATTGAAATTTTCTTAAAATTTGATCTTTTCTTGGTTTGAAATATAATCAAGAACTATATTCAAAATTAAATTTTCTTATAAAAGTTTCTTATTTTGAAACCGAGGAAAAGCCGGAATTAGGGTTTATAAGTCTTTCTCACAAAGCTTGAACTAAACCGATTTAGGGTTTCATTTTCTGGTTTTCGAAGTTTACTTGATTACTAGGAAACCCGACGTATACATTATAAAAAAAAATAATAATAAAATTGTGTAATGAAATAAAATGAATAGTGTAAAAGACTAATCAATTACCGGTAGAAATGAAAATACGATAAAAATGTTATAATTGTAACTTTTATAACCCGAAAAAATTATATAACTGATATATTTAGAAATCTCGTGGAATTACGAGTCTAACGGTACTAATGGTATATTTTTTTATATCTCGAGCCCCGGGATACGCTTTTCGAAGTCTGTATCCGAACGGGTTCAAAATAGGTTAAAAATTTACCAATCTTATGTTTTTAAATAAACTTATATTACTACGAGCTATTCTACATATTTAAACTTCCTCTTGGCCTCTAGAGTTAGGGGCGCTAGATTGCCGGACTTACACTATTATATTCCGGTTAGGGTTTCCGGATGATTATCCAGTTTAAACCTTTGCCAATTTGGAAACTGAGATTTTCTGTTTATACAACGTATTTAGTTTGAGAAATTTATTTAAAATTTTATTTTTATTAGTATTTAATATCTCTTACTGCTTTCGGAAATCTTGAATCGAATCATTATATCCGGAGTTATATCGGTAATGGTTACCAGATATGATTTTCTTAAGTTTGAGTTAAATATCGATATTTGGAATGATTTTGGGGAAATCTTGATTTTTATAATTTGCTTTGAAAAAGGATCTTCATAGTGTTTTGTTTTCGAATTTATTTTGCTTCGATTTAAGGTTTTATGAACAATTGGTTAACTTAAGGATTATCTAATTTGTTATTTTGTTTCTTGAATTCTTCCTTCTTAAGATTATGAGATTTCAATTTCTAACTCGTTCTATGATTCTTGGGAGTTTGATTTGATCGTTAGGGCTTTATTGTGATTTCCGTCTCTTAAGATTATTAGTCTGGTCGTTTGGGGAATTTCCAAAGTCTATATTTTATTATTGGCAGATAAAGTTTTCTTAATCGTGCCAAAGCCTAGTTATGGAATTGGCCTTTGGTGATTTCCTGATCCTTCAAATTGTCATGTTATAGATTAACTTGATTTTTAGCAAATTATCACTGTGTTTTATTTTTATCCCGATTTTTATGAATTATAGATTATGTAAGCAGTTTATCTTACGTAATGGTTTTTGGACTTAAGGACTTTTGTAGTCCTTATTTTTTTTTAGATTTTCTCAAGACTAATGAATTCTTACTTTCGTTCATGGAGAGTGTGGTGTTTGAGATTCCTTCATCTATTAATCCTTTCCATCTAGCTATTATTAGGGATAAGGGGAGCCATGACCGAGTCGATAGCGTGAATAATCTCTCGAGCTTTGGTAGGAGGGCTAATGATCCAATATACTTATAGTTAGACGGCCCTAGTGAGAAAGTGGTAACAACCCCTACTGTTTTGGATAAGGAGAGTGAGGAAGTGGCAGCAGCTCCCCCATTGTTAAGAAGCAAAGGCCAACACCTTTGGCTCGTTCACTTTACCATAATGAATAATGGGGGAATTGAATCCCAATTCAACAAAAATATAATAGGGTTGTAATAACTATTACAATGTTTACTTGGTGTAAAAAATAAAACAAGTAATTATTGGAGTAAAAAGTAAAATATCAATAATATCCCTTATCTTTATTAAAGAGAGAAGATAATTGTATGGGTAATATTTTCAAGACAGGGATATTTATGCTAAAATTGAAAAATAAACCATTGAATAGCAATTCATGGGTGTGGGTACATGAATTGCTATTTATCATTTTGTATAATGGTAATTCACTATGAATTGTCATTTTCCTCAAGTAAACATTGCAATAGCAATTTTCATTGAACAAGGAAGGAATGAATAGCAATTTATGTCAAGTGAATAAGTTGTTTATGTTGAGTTGTTACGAGATGAGAGATGGGTGTTCTATAACACCATAAAATAAGGACATTACAACAAACTACATGTCCTTCTCTTTATAAGAACATGCCAAGGCTATCAATCTAATCCACAAGTATAAACAATTATAATAAACTCCAATACTCACATAAAAGGATACATGTTTAAGTCATCTCATTAAAACAAACTCTTTTAAGATAAACATCTTAATGGCATAAACCAAAGTCATCATAACTAAAAGTCTCAAAAATATCAACAAAACTTATAATAAAAACCAAAGTTTATAAGAGAAGATTTCAAAGCTTCATTTAATCTTCCAAGTCTAGCTTTAGAAACCATGAAAGTCTAGAAATCAACAGGATAGTCCAATCCACTAGCATCTTCCCCATCATTTATATAGATATCGTAACCTAACAAGTTAAACATCACTGGATCCTCACTTGCTCCTGAAATTGATAAAAGAGTGAGCAAAAACGCCCAATACGACAAACCACATATAAAATGCATATGCTACACAATATATATATATATATATTCATGCAACTAATCCTAATGCAACAAACATAGTTTATTATCTTTAATTAACCAGCAAACAACACAGTTCAGAATTATAGTACTCTAGTTCTAAACCTGGAGTATCTCATGACTCCTAAAAAACAAACAATATATAAAATAAGTAATATACATATATATATATAGTGCTAGAATTCTCCAAGCACTTGCGACCATACTACCAATACCTAACCGGAATCATTTCGTTGCACAAGTCCACTCGAGATAACCTCACATATAGATCATTAGGTTGCCAGCATTAGCATCACACTATGCGTGGTCTTTACTAACCGTAGCCAATCATAAACAGTAAAACAATTTAATATGTCATATAGAATTAGATTGATTTAATATTTTGACCCTACACACCTACAACAAACAGATCTAAACCTACGAGTACATAAAAAACAAAGAACGATCGTACTTGTATCAAATTTGAGGAACAGTACTCTAAATCACCAAAATTTGCTTTTATAACACAACTCTTAATTCAATAAAACCTAATAACATGAACAAATCAAATTCAAAAATATATCTCATTGAATAAATTTAATTCCATTTATATCTAAAACCCAAATCTCAAAATAAATATAAATCTACACCTTTTTCCTTGATCGAAATACAGAAACCCTTCAATTAACTTAATCTCCTCGACATATTCTTCAAACCCTAGAAATTTATTCAACATCATATACACTAGAAATCAACAACTACCATTTTTTATGAAATTATAAAGATTAAAAACATTTAAATGCTCACATAGATTCGAATTTTAAATCCTTTCTAACACCAAATCCGAATCTACAAGATAATAAAGGTTTTCTCCAATCTTGAAAAACAATAGATAACTTTAAGGAAACTAAAGATTTGCAGATCTTAAAGAACAAATGACTATACATTTACTTGAATTTGATCCTCAATTCTCGTTAAACACTAAATCTTCATATCTCTAAGCAAACTAAAGCTATTCTCTAATTCTGTTTCAAAATAATATAAAAACCCTAAGAACTTGATAGATCTACGAAACATATAGCAAGAATTGATGATTTGATTACCTGATCTGGATTATTGAATCCTCTTGGTAGCTATGAACACTCATGAAGAGAACTTCTAAGTTTAAGGTTATGTTTTGGAGAAGAGGAAAGCCTAGTTTATATAAAAGATAAGGAATAACTCTTCATACTTAATAATGTCCCTTCATCTTTGGTAATATCTCTTCATCTTTAATAATGATGTCTCTTCATCTCTAATGACGTCTCTTCATATTCATTCACACGTTTGATAACCGACAAAAGCTAATTTAACTTTAGGCTTGACCATAAAACCCTCTTATTTTATATCAAATGTCATATTTGCCTTTCTTTATAATTTATTTATCTTTATATTACATTTTCCTCTTTGGGAGCTGAGTAGGACGAGTGATCCTTTAGGATACTTCATATGCGTAAATGGAGATCTTTAACTACTATTTTCATGGTTTTGTACATTGTAATTATGATAGGAGACTATATCATGTAGAGAGCTTATGAACAGATGGCTGAGGCAGTGGTAAGAAGCAGGGAGATGCAGAAGGACTTGGTTAAAACAAATGTTAACTTTGCTAATCATGGTAAGGTGACTTTTGAGGTATGTCCAAACTATCGCTTTAACTAGTTCTTCATTCACAAGGATGAGATATATCATGACTTATGGCTAGCCTTAAAGCTGACAATACCCTGCTTGAGTAAAAAATGAGGTTGAAAGACAACCTTTGGGCTTACTATCATAAAGAGAAGCATACTGATGAGGATGGAGGCTTTGCAAAAGCAACTAAAGGATTAGGAGGAGGTTGCTCAAGCTGAGAGGCTTTAGGTGGATATCAATAGGCATGAACTCCATACACTAAGACAATGACTTGCCTTATATGTTAAGCATTTGATGAGGCTTTTAGAGGATAGCCATTTAGAATTGCAGCAAGTGAAGAAGAGGGCCATGAGAAGGAGAAAGTGATACTTTACAAAATGTACAAGCTGTAAAACAAGCTGGCTGACCACAATAAAGCGTCAGAGGCCAAGATTGCTACGTTGAACTCTAGAGGGTCGTAAACTGTGTTAGATGACTATTTTGGCAATGAAACTTGGTAGAAAAAAGAAGTTGAGTTCATGCAGGTTGCTATTAACACATTTGTTCAAGTTATACACAGCTTTTATGCTTATGACAAAGTCAATTGGGATGACTTTGCTGATTATCTTGAGGAGTTAGATGAGAAGGGGGTTAGAGAGGAGGGTAAAGCTGAGAGTGTAAACCCCCAAAGTTTTGGGATCGGTTTAGCTTAAACTCTAATTGGAAAGTCAACCGGAAGCCCTAAAGTCAACAAAACCTTAGTTAAACGAAATTGTTTAAGTCCAGCAATCCCATATAAGCATCCCTGAGAAAGTAAGTAAGAATTAGTATATAGAATAGTTCATAATTACATAAGGAAGCTTAAAAAGATAGGATTAGTAAAACCGCAAATCGTTTTAAACCCGAACGGATATAGTTCTTGAAAAACGTGTCATGGGGCTCAGAATGGTAAAAATATTCTGGATATACCGTTAGACTCGTAAAAATGTAAGGTTTTCAAAAATATTAGTTTTAGAATTTTTTGGTGAGCAAAAATAATAGATATCGCAATTATACGCGTATTTTCTTACTACTGGTACTTTATTAGTCATATCTACTTTATATTATGTTGATTTCTCTCAATAAGGATTTTGATGATAACAAAAAGAGTTAAGTGTTCACTAACAAGTTTATTGAATGTGCAGTAAGTAAGTATTGTGAAATTATTTGAGCAAAAGAATACAAAACAGAAAGTAATTTAGAAAGTATTTGGAAAGATTTTCAAGGGATTTAGAGTTTTCAGAAACTTATTCAGGAAGCGTTCAGAATGATTTTTCAAGAGATTTAGAGTTTTCAGAAACTCATTCAGAAAGAAAATCACATATTATAAAGATCTATATATTTATCAGAAGGTATTTCAGAAACTAATTCAAAAAGTCTTGAGACATGCAAGATTCACGATCAAAATTAAAGAACGGATCTCTTTCAAATTATATTTGAAGACCCAGCACCAAAGTAAATGTATTTGGGAAATACATTCAATTATGTTCCACAAAGTTGGTTCAATTATCCAAAGGGGATTCAAATCATTTGAATTAAAGTTTGAATTTTTCAAATTATTACCAGATGGATTGAAGAAGCACCATACGAATAAATAGTGTCAGATATTCCATATTAAGATTCGTTTTGGACATCATCAGAAGGATATGATATTAAAAGACGTCAAGGACAAGTTTATCCAAAAATCAATTGAATTTAATTTTAAATTTCAGAAGCGTTATTTGCTATTTCTGTGGAAGATAAAGATGCAACCAGAAATGTTATTTTCAAGTTTATCTACAACAACAAAAGCTGATTCAAATTAGAACGTTAGAAGAAGATTTACATCCGAAATTCAAAATCGGAACCAACAAGAAATACGGGATTCATATCTATCCAAAGCTGAAGGAAGAAGAAGAATGACAGTAGTCTATCCGATTTTATTGGAAAATATCTGGGACTAATTCCTTTCAAGACGTTGAAGGCAAAGAATAAATATACGAAGATCAGAAGGGAGAAACAGAGATCGAACAAGCAATCTGATATAGAATAACAAGCAATTCTGATTATTCGAGCAAAACTGTTTCACATATTTTTCTTTGTACTGAAATTAGAGGATACATTTTACTTAATTCCTTAAATTGATTTGTCAATTACATCTTGTGAGATTGAGAGTTACAAGTAGGCTCAGTAGATTGATTGAAGCTTGTGGAAGCTAGGAGGATCAAGCTGAGTGCATATTGTAGCCAAGTGCTTTGACAAAAGACAACTTGTAACTTGTTTGTTTTTTTGGATAGTGGAACATACCGGTAAAGACAACCGGATCCCCGCCTTGGTGCTTGTAGAGAGGACTAACGCTCAAGGCGGAACCTCTATAAATTGCTTTGCACTCTTCTAAACTCTATCTCTTTAATTTTCGTGCATAATTGTTTGATATGTGATATAACTTGAATGCAGAAACTATTTCAGAGAGTGTTGATCATAGCTCAGAAACTAAATCAGGAACTAACATCTGGAAGTTTTCTTTGATATAAACTTCACGAGTTTAGATATTTTTGTTCTCTTTCAGATTTCAACTAACGAAATTGTTTATTGATTTTGTTTTATTTTCAAGTGAAAATAAAAAGCCATTTTAATCATTTAATCAAGATTGTGAATTTAGAAAAGAATTTCAAAAGTTTACATTTACATAGTATAACCAATTCACCCTCCCCCCCTCTTGATTATACTTTGGGACCAACATATTACACTATTCACTACTATTCCACACTATTCTTTTATCTCTACTTTTTCTAACACCTACTCTTACAACACCATAACCTATTACCTTTACTTTTTACTTTTTCCATAACTTTATTTCACATACCTTACTTATTACTTTATTTAAGCAACAAAAAACAAAAAATAAAACTCTCCTCCCCCTATCATGCAATGGCCGGCGCCCCGTTGTCTCTCTCTCTCTCTCTTAATTTTGTTTCATTTTTTTCTTTAGTTAAATCACACAAAAATTCACTTCTCATTTTCTATGAATATCCCCCTCTCTTTCACTTCTTTCATACAATTACTATCCACAAATTTCTCTACTAAATCTCTCTCAAATTTTCCTCTCAACACTCTCTCCAAATACTCTCTCAAAATAATCTCAAACCACCTTCTACATACACAAAACCCATTACCACCACATAATACTACAAAATACTCTTTAGGTAAACTTTTCTTTACATATTCTTTTTCTCATGTCATGTAATTTTACATGACCATGGTGTGAGTTTCCAAAAATTAAATGTTATGGAAGCTACACTATGTTCATGGATTGTTCTTGTTCATGAATATCTATTTATGTTTATGTTATTATTTTATATTGTTCATATTATTATTGTTATTATATCTAACTAATTATTACTATATATCTATATATATATATTCTTTAGAATATAGCTCACTTGCAATTTATTTATTTCCATGTAAAGTAATTTATTTATTTCTTCCATGGTAATTTATTTATTTCTTATTGTTTTAAGACTAGTTTCTAGTTTTATACTTGTCCTCATCAAGTCAAAACAATTTTTCTTTCTTTCATTTATTTCTTTTTTTTGGGACTAGTCTACTTTTTAGTCTCGGAAGCCTTGAAGAAACTAAGACTCCCAATACTTGACTTTATTTATTATTTATGTTATTTTTGCTTGTAATTATTTCTCATAATCATGCCCATTAAGATTGTTGTCCAAATCTTTAAACCTTCAATAATACTTAACCAAAAGGAGATTTTATCACCTAAGAATGGTTTTATATAAAATATAAATTCTATGGTTTAACAAAAGTAAAGTTATGCTTTCCAAGTTTTAAGAAGAAGTCACTACAATATTAAAAAAAAAAAAAATTTTGTCTTGAAAAAGCTTGTTGAATCATTTTTATATTACTTTGTTTTCTTAAAGAAGATGTTGGTCCCAAAAGATAATGGAGGGGGGTGGTGAATTGGTTTTTGAAGTTAAAATTTAATCTTTTGAAAATCTTTACCAAATTCACAAACTAGGTTAATCAATAAAAATGGCTTCTTAACTTTACTTGAAAAACAATAAACTTAATAAACAATATCTTTAGTTGAAATTCGGATGAAAATAGATTCGAAAATATCACAATACGTTAAGTTTAAAACAAAATGAACTTCCAGACTTTAGTCTCTGATTTAGTTTCTGATCAGTAAAAAATACTTTCAGTCACTTTCTGAAATAGTTTCTGAATACGAATTGCAGCTCAAATAAACAAATAATTATGCACGAAAATTAAAGAAATAGAGTTTAGAAGTGTAAAGCGATTTATAAAGGTTTCATCTTGAGCATCAGTCCTCTCTTCCAGCACCAAGCCAGGGATCCAGTTGTCTTTACCGGTATGTTCCACTATCCAAAAAACAAATCAAGTTACAAGTTGTCTTTTGTTAAAGCACTTGGCTACAATATGCACTCAACTTGATCCTTCTAGCTTCCACAAGATAAAATCAATCTACTGAGCCTACTTGTAACTCTCAATCTCACAAGAAGTAATCACAAATTAATTTGAGAAAATAAGTATAATGTATCCTCTAATTTCAGTACAATGAAAATATAAATAACAGTATTTGCTTGAGGAATATTTGAGAGCTTTGATTGCTTGTATTCTTTTTCACATTTTCGATTGATGTTTTTCTTTTGAATTTGCTATATTTATCCTTCTTTCTTTAACGACTAGAAAAAGATTAGTTCCAGATATTTTGCAATTAATTCAGATAGGCTACTGTTCGTCTTTCTATTTCAACAGCTTTGGATAAACATGAGTTCCTTTTATCTTGCTGGTTCTGATCTTTAGCTTGTAATCCAGATATGAGTTTTCTTCAAACGTTACAATTTTAAATCAGCCTTTGTTGTAGATAAACCTTAAAAATAATCTGATCACAACGTTCCTGATTGGAAGAATATAACCCACGAAATAGCAGCTTTATCACCACGAAAGTAGCAGCTTTTAAAATTCCGAAATTGACTCATTTAAAATTTGAATTCTCTTGATCTTATATAAGCTTGTCCTTGATGATTATTTCCATTAGATGCTTCTTATAATATCATGAGAAAATAGCTATGTCCAACTTTGTGAAACATAATTGAATGTATTACCCAAATACATTCACTTTGGTGCTGGGTCTTCAAAGATACGAATTGATTAGGAAAACATCCGTTCTTCACAGTCTCGATCGTGATTCTTGCATATTTCAAGTCTTTGTAAAATCGTTTCTGAAATGCCTTTTGATTGATATACAAACCTTTATAACACACTGATTTTCCTTTTGAATAAGTTTCTGAATATTCAAATGCTCTTGAAACCCTTTCCTAAGCACCTTCTGAAATACTTCCTGAGTTGTATTCTTTTGCAAAAATATTTTAATAAAACTTAATTACTGCACACTTAATGAACTTTGTTAGTAAATACTTAACTCTTTTTGTTATCATCAAAATCCATTTGAGAGAAACCAACAAAGATGGCTTTGGTACTAAAATATTTTCATAAAAACATCACAATGAGGAAACCCCTTAAAACGAAAATGAGAATTTTCAAAACCAAGATTTTTCAAATAAATAGTCAAAGAAAACGAATAGGAAAAGTAGCACTAATATTGAGAATTTAGAAAAGAAGAAATTTATTTTATCAAAAAGTCATTTGGAAAAATAGTAAGATAAACATAAAGTAATTTTTTTAAAACAAAGGAAATCAAAATATTCATTTTAAAGGATTTACAAAATGGATTTCTTGTAAATTATAGTTTTTCTAAACTCTTAATTAACATTGTTTTACCCAAGAAACATGGTTGGACAACAAACACTTAAGCATGAATAAAATATAAGCTAAGTATCTATGAAAAAGGAATTTTTCAATTTATAGATAACTAAGTATTTATCAAACAATTTTTGAATGATTTAATGTTTGAAACAAATTGCTTTTAGGTTAGGGAAAACTTGTGGTGAATCTGATCACCACTATTTTGGAGCCTAAATGATCTAGTTTGATACAAATAGTTTTAGAAATGGATAGATCTTTTCGAGTAGGTAGAAATCGGTATATTATATGCGCAATTTCTAGTTAAAATGATCAAGTCATGGCCATTTTAAATTGGAGTCTTCCTTTATATAAACTTTGACATTTTTATGACATTGTTTTGTTAAAATTCAAGAATGTCATCAAGAAATACTCATTTTGGGTCTTTTCCTTGACTAGGTGATTCCGAGGAAGGATACCTATACCCCAAGGATTATTTCGACTAAGTGGATTGTGTGAACGACTCATCCGTTTAGAGAAGTATCAACATGGCATCGTGAGTTTATTTCGTTAAAGTACTTTACTTGATTGTACTTGTAGTTTAGTCGCATTAGAATTAAGAAAAGACAAATTGATATGTATGCGAAAATTTTGTTAAAAGGATCCTAAGAATATCGAAGCCGGAATTGATTAAATGTTTGTTTTAGTATAGCATTTGATTTTTATAAAATTCTATGATCACCTTAAATTTGATAATAATGATGCTATACGAAGTGAGTTACATTGCATTGGGTTACTATCCTTGGGTGAGAAGGATGGTAGCTTAAGTTGAAAGCAACATTTATTGGTTATGATCGAAAGCGATTGCTTGGCGACATGGAATTAAATGCTTGGCGGAAGTCGAAAGCGTGGCTCAATTCAAGTAGACTTAATATGCTTGGCGGTATTGATCGAAAGCATAACTTTTTAACTAAAACTACTTGTTTTGAGGTTAAGTATCACCAAACTTCAAATAGAGGGCGCAAATCAGTTCAACATATAGTTCCCGGAAAACTATATGTCTTGTTTGCCCATGTGTATGTTGCATTTTATTTGTCTGGTTAAATAACTTGTTTGCATTTCATTACACAAGAAGTTATTTATGGAAATAGTTCTCACTAAGTCTATTAGCTTATACCCCTATAGATATCTTTTGCAGTTTACCTATTTATGGTTGAGGCCACATGGACCCTGCAGCCAGGTATTTTCCTTTTGGTTAAGGAATTTCTAAATGAAGTTCAGTGTTGAATAAGATATAGGCTTCACAGAAATATTCTTATAATAGATTATAGTTATTTATGACTGGGGAATGCCCCTAAGATTTGTAAGACTATTGTTATGAATAAATAAATATTATGAATCCTCTTTTCTTAATTTGTTATTATATCTTCTTAAGCTTCATAATTCCATGTATGGTCCTCTAAATTTGTGAAAGCACGCCTTACTTAATATCAAAGCTTCTGGGAATGACTAAGGTTGTCATACTTAAGCTTTAATATTGAGTGTGGTAGACTATTACGTTTAGGGTACCTATTGGGGCGATGTTGGTCTCGAAAAGATAACCAAGAGGGGGGGGGGGGGGGGGGGGGGGGGGGGGGGGTTGGGGTGAATTGATTATCTAATTTCTTTTAAAAATTTAAAAAATTTTTCACTCCACTTAGTTATTCAATTAAAATGCTTTAAGACTTTCTTAAGACAATAATCTTAACCAATAAAAGCTTTAAGGAAAAATCGGATTAAAATTGAAACAATTCTTTCAAACTTGTAAACCTTCTACCTAACTCTCTGAGTAAGAAAAATGTTAACATTACTCTCTGATTAACCTTCTGAGCAAATATCACACATATAAAACAAAACAATAAAGTACGAAAATAAAGAGAGATAAGGAGAAGAAATTGTAAATCGATGTATAGAGGTTCCGCCTTATGCGTCATCCTCTCTTCCAGCTCCAAGCCAGGGTCCTGGTACTCCTCACCGGTGTGTTCCACTATCCAATCAAATCAAAGAAGTTACAAGAAATATTTGCCAATCTTTTGGCTACAATTCACTTAGCTTGATTCTCACAAACAATCAATCAACTAAGCCTACTTGTAACTCTCAACTCACAAATAGTAAATAAAATCAAGAGGAATATAAAATTTAAGTTTCCTCAATTTTTTTCGCTCAATGAACAGTAAAAAAAAATTGACAGATTTCGAATGCTTGGACTTTTTTGAGTTTCTCGTGTTGTCTCTGAGTTGATCTAAAAAATTGTTCTACATCTCTTTGCTTCGTCCTCTTTCTTTAATTTGAAATATTGCAACGGTTAGAAGCTCAATTTGCTCAATTCTCCCAGATTTTTGCGCGTTGAATCAGCTTAGTCATTTCCGAAAAATCTGCTTCCAGTTATTTTCGATTGACTCAATTTGAATTTGAATATTTGAATTCATCTTCATAATCCAGCTTCTGATGATAATATAAACATCTTCCAACTGATATGTTTATCTAAAAACTGAAAAATCGGACTTAATCTTGATCGTGTTGATTCACTACACGTTATCCACTGTTCATGCTCATCTTCAATCTTCACGTGAAATGATTTGGACACAATCCACAAATTTCTGTCCTTGTAAATTCTTCAAACTAACTTTCTCTCTTAAAATAATTATTACTTTTGAACAATAAAAATTAGTTTGAACTTTTCGAATTGAACTTGTATTTTCTTCAAAAGTATTTTCGTGTTCCTTCAATCATTTTAAGAATTCTAAAACAAACCCTATGGATTTAATCTAACTTTGTGGAACACATTGAGTATAACACCCAATTTATACTCAACATTTGGAGCTAGGTCATCTAAATCGCGTTTGAAAAACACTTGATTTTTGTGCAGTTCATGTACCTTATGAGTTTCCTTATGAGTATTAAACTCATCACTGCAGGTCTTATATATATATATATCTTCTGAGTAACCTTCTAAAAAGTTATTCTCTCTATGTCCAAGTCTCTGAGTTACCTTCTGATGTATAATATAAAAAATATTTATCCTTCTGATAAACGTTCTGATATGATTCTATATTGCTAACATTCATTTCTGCACACTTAAACAAATTATATGAGAAACATTTCCTTTTGTTATCATCAAAATCTTCTCTTGAGAGAAATCATTAGGCGTAACAAAGGGTGATGCTGAGCCACACATTAGAGTGCTTGTTAGTTATTTTGACCTAACTGGTCAAGATGAGAATGTTTATCCAGAGGCTACTTTACCCTATATTTGTTGGCCTAAGTATTGGGGCAGCAGTATTGGACAATCTCCTAACACCCAATGATGGTTTCTTGTCTTGCAGGCCAAGTAACCCCTAAGGCAAGGCTTTATAAGGCCTAATTCTCACATATTCAAGTGTTCTACAAGTTCATCTCTCTAGCAACCAAAATTTGCTTAGAATAATTGACGTTGTTTGTGGGGAGTTCTTAGATCCTCATAAATCTTGATCGATAATCACTACTATTAATGCCAAACATTTCACTACAAAACGATAACAATAATTGTCAAAAAATCAAAGAGTAAGAAAAATACTCAAGGAATCCCTCTATATAGGGATCAAATAATTAATGTTTCTAAACACACTATAGTGTATGAAGCTCATAGCCTCTTTAGGCCTTACCGAGCTAACACAAAGCTTAACCAAATTTGTACCTTCATTAACAAACTCTTCAATTCATATACCAAGTAACACCCATGATATGTTTGTGCTTCATAATCTTGACTTGCTAGCTTCATCAAGTCCTTCGAAATAAAACCTTTACTTTGGCTCAACTTAGGTATCCTTAAAGATAAACTATCATATTCAAATGCCCAAAGACCTCCCATGATAAGTGTGCACTTCTTAACATCAGCTACTAGCCTCTTCAAGCTTTGTCAAACTAAAATCCTTTTTGTCTGAATTCAAGTGCCCTCTTAATTGAGCTCTTATGTCCAAATTTCCAGGAACTCCTATGGTAAGCCTACACTTCTAAATGCAGAGTTGCTAGTATCTTCATGCTTTACCAAACTACAGCCTTTTATTTTGCTAAACGTAGGTACCTTCCTACATGAACTCTCACATCTAAGCATTTGAAGAACTCCCATAGGAAGGTCGCATTTCTTAATGTTGAGCTGCTGGCTTCTTTAAACCACATTGAATTGAGACTTTTAGTTTAACCAAACTTAAGAACCATCGTAGATGGAATCTCTCGTCCAAACTTTAGAAAAACTCCCATGATAAGCCTACACTTCTTATCATAGAGCTACTATCCTCTTGAAGCCCAATCAAACAAAGACCTTTAGCTCAATCAAATTGGGTACCCTCATTTTTGAACTATTTAGCCCAAAACATTGAAGGCATTATTGTGATAAGAAGGTGCTTTTTAGCTCTAAGCTATTGACCTTAGATTTTGTTGAGTTAATACATAACTCAACTAAATTAGCTATTCATTGTTGATGGACTCTTTAGTTTAAACATCTAAGGAACTCCTAAGATAAGCAAGTGCTTTTTAACACCACGTTATCGGCCTCTTTAAGCTTTCTTGAGCTTACACACAAGTTAGTCAAATCGAGTACTCAAGTTGATGAACTCTTCAATCCAAATGTCTAAGAAGCTCCTAAGATAAGAAGATGCTTTTTAGCACCAAGTTATTAACCTCTTTAAGCTATACTGAAGCTAACATACAACTTAGCCGAATTGGGTACTATCTTTGATGGACTCTTTAGTCTAAACATTCAAGGAACTCTAAACATAAGTAGCACTGAGTTTCTGCCTAAAGTCTTGTCAATTTGGCACCTCAATATGCCTTCATGTAGGTACCTTTGTTGACTAACTTAAGTCCATACGATCGAAGAACTCCCTTAGTCAAAGTTACAGCATGCCTACACTAAGGGTAAAACTTTGTTCACATCACTAGTTGCTTACATGCTAAAAACGCACCACACATTATATCACACTTCCATAGGATACGCTAGTAGTATCAACTAGAATACTTTGTGGCGTGGACAGATAAAATAGAATCGAAGTTTGTATAGAATAAGTAAACGTTGCATAGATATAAGTCATATATAAGAATAACTTTACAAGAGTTATAATTCATTACATCATATCCTTATGACCTTGGGCTTCAAAAGACTTCCACATTACATTTTAACAAAAGACCTCAGAGAGACTACAGCATATTTGTTCAAAATCCAAAAGTCTTCAAAACATTTCAAAATTTTCCACTTTACAAACATAGTCTTTAAAAGACTACCTCAGAGCACAATCATAATAAGTTTCAAAATAAAATCTTCATAATATTACAAAATGACTTCCACCAAGGTTTCACTAGTACAATAAAATTACACAAGCATTAATCTCAAGTAGTTCTTCATTTAAAAAAAAAAATTAACTCCTCTCTCTTGAATCCCAGTCTTGATTTCACTTGCTAGATAAATCGGCATCGATTCCTTTAAAATAAGTTGATCGTAAATTCTTGTAAACAACAATCTACTAGAGCATGAGCACAATAAACTCAGTGAATAACCAAATCTTAACACAATTTAATCAAAGTCAAGCATGTTTAATTGTCAAACATATGTAATGTAACAATCAATCGTATGAGACACACATAGTTTGGATGATTAGAATCCAAACCTGTGGAGATTTATGCCCTCTTTTAGAGGTTAAAGGATTAGTTCAAGTAATTCATGTCTAAGAGAATCCAAAGCTAAAGAAGGAGAAATCTTCTTCAAACTCATTTATTATTTATAAATAAATATAAATATATACCTCAACTTCATTTGGAACTTGGAAACTCCACTAAGCATTAATACCTTAAAGCCAATCCAACACGTACGACATCCTTTAGTGTCTACTTAATTACTATGAAGCTGACAACTCTATGGTAACCTTAACCAAATTTACTGAACTCATTAAAGCATTACCACAAAATTGAAATATTAATATGTGACATGAATACCATGTTAATGCAAGTATGATGTCCTGCAATGCATATCCAATTTAATTAGTGGTCGAATGAAAGTTAGGTTCAATTTCTTGGTGACCAGTTAATTTCAAACATTCGATAATAGACATTATACTAACAACTAATATCAAGCAATTAATTGTCACTTTTAACATTAAAGGTTATCAATCACTCAAACAACACATAACATGCAATATTCCCCAATCCTTATGCATTTCACCAATTTCAATTATATTAATAAAAGTATGTGCCACTACATTACAACCACAAATAGAGTGAGAAGATTTCAATTACTCACCTTTGCATCTTGTCTTAGTCATCATAATAATCTATTGAAAAGTCTAAGTCTTGATATATTCCTATAAAATAGTAAACTGCTTAAGTATCTTGAATTTAAGTCATCATATTCCTAATTCCTTGGTCCTTATAAGTTTATAAAATACTACTCTCAACTATATACACTTAACTAATCCATTAAGATAGAGTATAATGACTCAACACATCTTTAGACTATAGATCTATGATCCATTAGATTATGATTCTACAAAAGATCTTAAGCTAACATATGTGTGTATATATTATTATTATTATTATTATTATTATTATTTTTAACATGGCAAACTAGGGGATTCACAAGATCACGGCTGTGATCCAAGCTGTGATTCCCAATCACGAACATAATCACACATGTGATTGTGTGAAGCTAAAGCATCCGAGGCTACTTAACCTTACACACGCTCATGATCAATTGAGGTTCCAACATTCGAGGTACGAAGGTTTGAATCTTGATTAATTGGTTGATTAATCAAAATATATTTTCTGTTCAAATCTTCTCATCAACCAAAATATAAGGCAAGTATACCTATATTGATAATATAGTCGGATGAGAACAATTATCGTCCCTAGGGATTCATGAAATTAATCTACTATGATTAAGAAAATTTTGAATAAAACTTATTATTTTTAATATGCTTCAAAACAAACAATCAATAAGAATTAGGATCCAATATACTTAGCTCATCCAAATAACAAATCTCGCCTAAGAATTTTACCATTTAACATTTGATTTTAATATCAATTTGGTTTATGTTAATTTTGAACCGAAAGATTCCTATATTGGATTAATACCTCTTTCGAGATTGCCAATCACTAATTCTTCAGATCTACCTATTAAAATTTCTTTTAACTAGTAACAATCTAAGAATTGTATTATCGATCTATAAATCTTTTTACAATCAATTAGATCGGAAAACTTTTATAGTTCTATTTCTAGTAACCCAATCAAGTTTCTCTAAATACTTAGATCTATTCACGCATGTAATCTTTCAATTAACATTCATGAAATCGGATATAGAAATAATATCCTAGAAATACTATTATATATTTAACAATTCAAACATGTCGGACTAAAAAACAACATAAACTTCCATTGAATTCATTTAAGTACATAACATGGTAATATTCTCGGGTTTAATTTGCTATCTAGATGAAACAGACATACTCTTCCATCTATAAACTACTACAATAGTAAGAAACTATTACAATTAAACTCAAAGATGGAGAGAATACACCTTACTAAACAATCTTGAATTGATCTTGATAGAATCTTAGATCAATTTCTCCTAATCTTAATGAACTTGTTTTGAAGACTCTCACTCTCTTGAATTTTGTATATGAATAATGCACTAAAGTTATTCTCTCTTTTTTCTAAATTGAAGACTCCTATTTTGTAGTATTTTCTATTGGTTGAAATCTTAGGATAAGACAAAATTAAGTTCCTAGGATGCTTTCCAATGTTTTGACCAAGTCTTCTCAAATACACGAGCTAAACACGAATAATATCAATGATTAGTGCTTCTTTCGGATTGAATAATAATCTTTCAAGGCCTCTTATTTACAAATTGTCACACCCTAAAAATAGGCCTAGATGGATAACCTAAATTTATCATATTACGTGTGTACTCGTAATATGAGAACTGCCTTGCAAGTCAGAGTTACAAGGCTCTACTTGAATAATTACATTATAAACATTTAATATGAAATTCTATTTGTGATAAATAAAGGAAATCCGATTTCCTATGGTCCACCAAAACCATAAAGAATCGGTATCCCCTACCAAATAGTAAAATAGAATAAATCATCTATGTTTTACAATCTTGAAACTACAATATTACATTTCTAATCCTTAAACAAAGCTTATATATACAAGAAATATAATCTTAACAAACTATATCATCTATCTATTTCTAATAACAAATTGTCTTCTATCTTCAAGGCTTCTTCTCCACACTAACCTATCCTAAAACCGACGCTTCAGCTAATCCTTCACTAAGACTGTGTGGGTGTGAGCTCAACCATAGCTTAGTGGATAACAAAACCAAATCACACTACAATCAAATGTCAAACAAGTTTTATTTAATAAAAATGTAACGCTCACTCAACCATATGATATGCACAGTTTGGATGACCGGAATCCAAACCAATGGAGATTTACACCCTCTCTTGGGGGTTGAAAGATTGAGTACAGGCCATTCACGCCCATGAGAACTGTGAACTAAGAAAGATGATGCACACTCAATCTTAAGCCTTCAGCTCATATTCTTCTTAGCACAAAAATTATTTCTTTTATACCAATGATATAACCGCCAATTGCCCCTTGGATATCTCCAATAAGGGAGAATTTTATCTTTAAATACTCTTTATTGAAAAATAACCTCTAACTTCCCCTTAAACTTAGCTAAGGATGGAAGATTTTCTTTTAAACTCATTTTATTGAAACATAGCCTCTATCTACTCCCTAGACAAGACTAAGGAGTGAGGACTCCTGATAGTCGTAATTTATCCTTGATCTTAAAGGTTAATTAAGTCCAATTTATAGCTTTATTGAGATAATTTATAGTAGAATTGGTACTTAAGTATGATAAATATTCATTTCAGGTAAAATTAGAGCATATTGGAAACAATTAAAGGATTTTGGAAGAATTTCATAAAGATTGATTAATTGGAGGAAGATTTCCCGTGCAAGACAATGCACTCATTTATCCAAGTGTTGTGTCTCTTCACCAATTGATGCAATGGTTCATGTAGAAAAGATGCACTCATTCATCTAAGTGTTGTGTCTTTTCACCAATGGATGCAATGGTTCGGGATCAAGACACATACATTCATCCAAGTGTTGTACCTCTTCACCAAACAATGTGATGAATGAAAACAACACCATATCCATTCAAGAGGAGCAGATCAAGAGAATTATATATAGGTATAGATTAGAATACATGAGGATAATTATTATGCAGAATTTTTATTCAAAAAAGACTTGTACAAAAACTCAAAAAAAGAGAGAGTGTTGAGATTGTAATAAAACCTCTCCCTCCTAATGGAGGGAGAGGGTGAGTTTGTTAGTAATTATGTTTGTTGTTCGTTTGTTGTATACAAGACTCCAGATCTACATCCAAATCCAATGAAGGAGTTTTGTATTTTTCTCTACTCATTCTTCTCATCTTTTCTAAATATGTTAATATCATTCTTTATCTATCTTTCTGTCATTCTGTATGGGTAGAGAATGGGATTTATTCATGGATTTAACTTGAATTTGATCGTTAAAGTTTATTACATCTAATAATTAACTAGATCTAGTAAATAGAATTAATTATCTCAAGAAGTAGTGAAGGCGCAACACCTTCTTGACCAATTTCTTAGAATACATCGAGAGATGGTTCTTTAGAATAGATCTTATTTACTATGCGAGTCGCTCATAGTGATAGAGATATCCCGGTGAGACTTTCTACATTTGTTTGAAGAATTCAGAAATAATAAATCTTCATGCAACTTTCTAGTGGCTGTTAATTAGGAAGAGATTCCAATGGACACACTAATTGTTAGAAATGAATGCTTCTGAGAAGAACATTCATATACTCAATGGATTCTTGCAGGTAGTAATCATTAGAGAATATATGTATAAATTCATGTTAAGGAAATGAGAAAATCTTATTGTACTTGTTGTGTTTTATTTGTATTTGTATTGTGTTCTTAGTATAATCTAGTGTAATTTTAAATTTAGAATAGTAATCATTCATTTAATCGACTCATTAATTATTTTGCTAGATCATAGGAAAATTAGAGTAGTACTAGTGCTTGAGAATGTTCCTTGTGGGAGACGACCCTATACTTTATCCTAAACTACATAACGATAGGTGCACTTGCCTGGATTTGACCGTGTTTAGGAAATGAAATATAGGTTTATAATTTAAAACTCGGTCGCTCTAAATTAGAGAGAAAATGAACCACCAACTCCTTTTTGAAATAATTTTGTGCATAGAGCCAAAACATTTGCTTCCCCAATCAGTCTTTTTTTTTTTTCTTTAAGCCCTGTCTCCTCACCTAACCCACTTGGGGGAATAGACCACACCAAAGCCCCACAGGACACAAGCAGTCTTTTGGAGAATGGCCCACTTCCTTAGAACCATAGAACATTCCCTAAGTATTAATCCCTTAAGCCGACTCCAACACGGGCAACGTCCTTCAATGCCTACTTAGTTCCCACAAAGCCGACAACCTTACTAGTAGCCAACAAGTAGACCCACTGATCCCAACAAGCACTACTATAGAATCGGAATATTAATTCGTGATGTGAACCCTGACCAATGCAAATGTTATGTGATGCAATGCATGACCAATTCATTTAGGGTCAACTAAGATTTATATCATATTAGTTAATGACCAAATGAATTTCAAACACTCAACAATTCATAATGCACAATTCCCACAACACAAAGGTTATCACACAATCCAATTATCAAACAACAAACAAATACCCAACTCCATGCATAATCCATTATGTTAATATTAACTAAAGTGCAACTATAATACAAACATAAGCAAGGTGATGAGATTGTTGTTACCCACATGGCATCTAAGCTAAGTCACAATAGTCCTCTAGGAAACTAAATCATCAGCCCCAACAGCCATCTAATTAACAACAACATTAGCATCATCATCCTTCATATGAAATCCAAACAAGAATAGAAAGTTGGCTAAAGGCTAATGAAGAGAATATAACACAAAAGAAAACATCTATTCATGAAGTTGGATTCTTTTGATATGCATATACTATATTAAGTCTCATTTAGTTACTAAATTAGATTAATCCAAGTGAGACTTAGAATTTTTAACTAAATTCATTTTATGTCTAAGAAGTCTAAACTTGTTATATTAACTCCTTACTCTAATGGTCTTGAAGAAATTATGATATTATTAAGCTTAACTACTTATACACAACTAATGAAACAAATCCATCTTGAGCTTTGTTATTTCTAGATTTTCTTAGAACTTACAACATAGCAATTATAGGATTCTTCCTAAGCTTTTCATAGCATTTAAAATCACTTTAACTAGAGTTCGGATGATGAAATCATGATAAAATCAAGTTAACTTAACAAAGAAAGAAGAACAAAGGAGTTCTAGATCCATACAAACCGTGCCAAGGGTGGTAGTGATCACCACGCCTCATATCAAGGAGCATGTGGAAATTGGCAAGGGGGCAGAGGCACGACACCCCTTGCCACACCTCCGTGGTGGCTCAACAGCGCTAAAATGGCTGCCATGTCCCCTACCATGGCTCATGGTAAGGGGCGTGTCAGCCTAGCAAAGCATCCCCTGTTCTTCTTCTTCCTTTTCAAGCCACTTTTCTACATATTTTAGTCATCAAACATCATCCCCAACACCATATCAACTCAGCCACATAACCCATAACACTTTTACTTACATTTCTACGTCTCATTTAATCAATTCATGTCATCAACTCCTTTGATCAACTCATACTCAATCAAACTTAGGTTCTAGCATATACTCATATATCACAAATTTACAAGTTCATACTCAAGCTTTACTCATAACTAACTTTAAATCATCATATAATAACAATCACAACAACTAAAAACAAGAGAAACATCATACTTACATGTTTGATGAATTTTCAATTTCTTTTCTTCATCACTACTACTCCTCCTCTTTTGTTGAAGCTTCTTCCTACTTAGTCTCCTTCTCTTATCTTGTTTAATATCCCCATTCCTCTTTAATTCTTCTTTGAAATTGAGATTTTGGATTGGGATTTGAATTGAAGAAGAAGAGAAATAGAGGGAGAGAATAGAAACGTATAAAGGAAAGAAGGAAAGGAAAGAGGAAATCATGGCAGCCAAGACGAGAGAGAAAGGGATTAAATAAGATAAGAATAAAGCTAATTAGGATATTTGTGATTAAGGACCTTGATCTAAACTTATCATATCATTATCTTGAGCATTAAAAACAATTAGAAGAAGATTTTAGAATATAAATAAGCAAAGTCACTAACTTGACTTAAAAACCAAGTTTAGAAATTTAATTTTGTAAAACTTGATATTTAGTTAAGTTTAGGCTTAGAAACTGATATTTTTAGATAAGTAGGTAATCTCAAAATCCATGAAAATTGAAAGCATAGAATTTAGATTACAGAGACTACTTTTAAGTATTTTAGAAATCCAAATATCAAGCTCAAGAAAATCTTAGATCATTTGTAGATCAAAAGAAATGGATATCCAAATTAAAATTAGCTAATAAAATAATGAAATTTGGTTTCATAGAAAACTAATCAAAGTAATTAAACAAGTTGAAAGAAATAGAGTTCAAATTTGTTAACTAAAAGAGATTTAACAAATTTGGTTCATGGAATGGATATTTGACATAAATAGAAGGTTGAAAAGGAGTATTTGAAATATCAATTTCAAATAAGTCTATTTACTAATTTATTATGTCAATCAATCCATTTGTAACCTATAATTCACATTACTTATTTTAATTAAACTACCTAAACTCAGTTATTAATTACACCCTAATCAACTTCAAGATTAATCATCCATTGGTAGTTGACACCAATTTAACTTAGATTGAAATTTGATATTGATTCCACTTTCATTGCAATTCAAAATTATCGGATGATCTATTATTTATTGGATTAATGCCTCATATTTCTAGATTCATTATCCAATCTATCTAATATTTTTACTTAAGTTATACTTTATTGCTATATTAATTTGGGGTTTGTTATAATATTTTTATTTCCACAAAATGTCTTAAAATTCAAGTTATGTAGATTTAGTACCATTTTTTTATAATTATTTATTTATTCATCTTTCATTTCTTTAATTATCCGTAATGTTTTGTTTTATAAATTTGGTTTTTATTATTACTAGCTTGAATCTCATTTTCATTTATTTGTATCTATATCTTTTTTAATTTCATCCTTGTTATTTTTATAGAATTTTTATCTCAAAACATAGTAATTCATAATTTATAAACAATCATCAAATTATTAAATTTCAATATATTTAAATCACGAGAAATTATGAATGTCTTCCATGACTTTTTTTAAAACTTTTTAAATAATTTTACATTTTCTTAATGATTATTATTTCTGAATTGTATGAATTTGGGTTATTACACAGATGAACACAGGAACAACATGAAAAAAAATCACATCGTGCTTCTTTTTTACTCTTCATCATCCCATACTTGCATGACAGCATGGTAAATGCATGATTCATCATATTTAGGCGTGTAACTCACTGATATTCAACAATGTCTTCATCTCAAATAAGCACGCATGATACGCGGCTTATGTACGTCGTCGTGTTTCCTTCTGAACATTCCTTCTCCAAACATATATGAAGCACGGATAATGTAACAACTCATTTTCCAATATTCTTCAAGAACACGGATCAAACACGGAAGAATATAAAGTCCCGTGCAACTATCTGATCATCAAATCCTTAAAAGCACTAAAGCACGCATCAAACATGGAACTCAGATGATATCTATTCTTCTGGAGCACGGATGCAACACGGATCTTCATATCTAACCGTGTAACTTTCTGATCATCTATTCCTTTAGATGAACTGGTACACGGCATAAACACGGAATGGCATCTGTAGCCATGTATCTTTTTGGTCACACATTCTTCATATTTTATTCAATCTATGCTGAGCACGTCTGGAACATTATGTATTATATGTCCTCGTATACTTCATAAATTCTTCATTTTTAATGCCAAATTAGATGTAACTCGATTAATTTTGCTCCAAAGCTCTTAACTCATACTTATCCTTTCAAACACAGCAAATTTAAGTAAAGCACCAAATTTCACAATAAATGATCAAATATTACATAATTTAGCCTATTAAAATATATACTAAAACACATATATAAATTCCCCCATACTTAAGCAATTGCTTATCCTCAAGCAATTAAACTCAAGAATTCAAAATTTTGAAAAGAGATAAATTTACTTTTAATAAGAAGTAAACATTAAGTTTTCATCAAAATTGAACTTACTAAAAAAATCTTATAATGAATAACTACTAGGAAAAACTTATCATCAATCATACATTCATTTTCTTAAACATTCAACTTCCTTTCTTGCATTACTTTTGAAAATAAGAATTTTTATTGAATTTCAATTATTAACTCAAGTATAGGGTTGTATATCAGATTCTTAATATACTAAAATTCAATAGCTAATCTGAATAACATAAAGTTTAATCTCAAAACTTTAACAAAGTTTCCAAAATCAAAATCAACTAGCCAAGAAGAACTCATCCACACTTTATACACTTATGCCAAGAAGTATATACTCCCCTTTTCCTTTTATTTAAGTAACATAATAAAATGTCTGCATAACTCATCTATTAATTTCCTAGATTTTTCTTCCTCTTTTCAACTTTTCAATCAAGAGTACTCTTTTTTTTTTTTCTATATATCTATATATTTCAAGTTCCATTGATAGAGGATAACGACTCGTCGCTCATTTGATTGACCAATGCCCACTTCATATCAATTTTGCTTTTGATTTAGCTCAAATCAATTAGCAGAGGAGTCAAACTCTCGCTGTTCTTATGGACTAAGGCCCGCTCATACCAATCAATTCTTCCTTTTTTTTTTTATTTTGCCTGCAGAGGGACGGGTTTTTGCTCGCATCTTTTCATTCTCCTTTGATTCCTTGCCGAATCAGCGGAGCGAGTACTTTCAACTTAATTCATCTAATTCAAGGAAAATCACCAAGAAACTATTTCACATGAGCATCCATTAAAGATTATAAAACTCTAAAAAATTCCAATGAATGAATATACATAGAAAATAAGCTTAAAAATGCAAATGCTTAATTTTCAACTAGCAATCTTAACTCAATCTTAATTTTAAACTCTAAGTTTAATTAAAAAGTAACTTTGTATCCTAATGATTTCACTATCCTATTTTAGTAAAGAATCCATAATACAAACTGAGTATTTAGATCAATTATAGACTTGAAAAGACTTTTAAGAATTTAAACCATCTTTAGTTATTAATCCATTATTTTAAAGTAAATGCAAAATAGAAAGTCTAAATGTTTAATCAATCCTCAACATGAATCAAATTTCACTAATGGTATTATCATTATTTAACTTCTTTAGCAGTACAATTTAAAAAAAAAATTAACAAAACTTCTAAAA
Organism: Combretum micranthum; assembly: GCA_024138025.1. Lineage (NCBI taxonomy): Eukaryota > Viridiplantae > Streptophyta > Magnoliopsida > Myrtales > Combretaceae > Combretum > Combretum micranthum. Next base: position 340,767 of record JAMXBD010001358.1, on the reverse strand, counting down.
TTCTGTTTAACAATTCTAATTTTATAATTTTAGTAACACTATACATATTATATATATATATTTAATAAATAATTCAATAACTGAAGATAGCTATTACATTAAGTAATGGGGAAATTTTTGAATATGAATGTTCTTAATTTAATAAAACTTGCTTATATTCAAATAATTAACCAATTCTTTTTAAATTTATCTTCCCCCACACTTAAATCTAACATTGTCCTCAATGTCATACTAAGCATAGAGAAATATTAACAAGATAAATTAAAACTAAAAAGAAAAGTGAAATGGACTCGAAACGTACAGATTTGAAGATCTCGATCATGGAAGTCGTAACACAAGTGTTCCCAAGATAACCAAATAATTTTTTTTTTTTAAATAAAGAAAATTAGTAAAAGGAACCAAAAGAAACATGAAAAGTTAGCAACAAATATACATAATGAATCCTTCAAGTACAATTTATAAGATCAAATGATAAGTTCAAAAAGATAAAATATCACAACACAACATCAGAAATCAATCACTGGCACTGCTAGAATCATCCCCTACGTCCTCTTCATTAACTCTGTTGAATGCATCTTCTGCTTCATAACTTAGACTACCAGCTGGTTCATTTTGATCTTGATGAAATGAAGGCTGAGGAGGTCCATGGCTAGATTCATCCACTCCTTGGAGGAGGAGGAGGCGGCCAATAATCACTCACATTCTGATAAGGAGGCATATTCGCATTGTTGAATTGCAATCCTAAAACCCTATAATTGGCTATATGAAAATCTGTCATCATTTCCAAATGAGCATACCATGGAACCCCATTAGGATCAATTAGGTGAAACTAAGGAGTGGAAAAGTAATTCATATTCGATCCTTGACCTTGTACCTGCTCTTGCTCTTGTTCGCCTCCTTGTACCTCTGATAACATATTCCATTTCTTAAGAGTAGCAACTGTCATAGGTATGGAAGCTACTGTTAAATCTTGTGGTGGTAGATCTGGAAATAAATTTAGATTCTTTATCAAACAAGTAACGTATGCACCACATGTGATGGTTCCACACCTTCTATCTTTCGCTTGTCTTTCGATAGAGAATGACAACCGAACACCCAAGTTCAATGTAAACTTCTTGATCATGCTGTAAAGATAAACCATGTCTTGTGCATTCACCACTCCAGTACTTTTTCCTCTACCAGTCAGGGAATGGGATAAAATCCAATGGACTATACGCCACTCAGTTTCCTTTAAAAATGATCCCTTGGATACTGATGGACTGTAGGTTTTTGGATCAATAGACCACTGCCTCCATAATGCCAAATTTTCAATCCCATGAGGTAAAGCATTATGCAATTGTCTAAATTCATCATTCTTAACTTCCTCCTCATCATATAGTCCACTTGCCACACAAAAGGCGGTCATAGAAATACTGTAATGTTGCCCAAAAAAGTAAAGTCAAAAGTGTTGTTGAGACCGTAGATAATATCAGGATTGCATAATTTCAAGGTTGATAGAAACTCTAAAGTCAATCCTTTTTAAACTTCCTCTCTAATATCAAACAATCGATCCCAAGGTCCTGTTGATATAAACTTCCTCGCCTTAGCTGAAAGTCCATAATCATCCAACAAAATCTAATCCATATACATGTTTGGCAAGATCAGCTTTGTAGCTAACTCCCTATACTTTTTCTTTTGGTGTTCATTCAAATATTCAGGGGTTTGGATTGATCTGGAGCTAGAGGCACCATCAGACCTTAGCCTCTTGGCTTTCTTTTTGGCAAGGTGTTTTATCTTAGGCATCTAGAAATAGTTCAACAATACCCATGTCATCCTCATATAGCTTAGAAAAAATAGCACTCGATACTCAGACAGATAACCAAACATGAAAAGTATATACTAAAGTCACTTAGCTCACATACCTAAACTCTAAAACTATAGCAAACAAAAACACAAGAAAATAGAATGACCCATGTTCATTTTGCGTTTGTCTTTGTTTGGCTATAACGGTGCTATTTTTCAAACTTCACGAATAAAACACATTAGGTATAAACATGAATGAATCTAAAACTTTAGGTAAAAACATTTGAAAAGCGCCTTTAGGATTTAAAAAAAAAAAATTGAACTTAGGGCAAAACTTGAAAATTCCACATTACTTCATCTTTTTATCTTTAAAATACCATGTACGAACGATTTAAAGTACATGAAAGCAATTTAGAACTAGAAATTGAAATACCCAAAATTGTTTTCTTCAAAATGAAACCTAACCTAGAACTAAACTAAGCAGCAACACGTGAAAATAGACCAAAGGGTAAATAAAATACAAGACGGAAGTAGTGGACATACCTTGTTGTTCCTATGATGATTGAGATGGATTTTTTAAATGAATTTTTGCATGAGAAAAATTTTAGGGTTTAGGTGTGTAAGGTGGAGTGTACTAAAAACAGGGCAAATGATGTAGGAGCACGGAAAATGAAGCGGCTCGCTTTTAAGGGTTGCTCTAATATATTACGAGAAACATGGGTGAAGCACAAAACTTCCCATTTATCCGTGCTTCCTACTTCCTAAAAGACTCAATTTTCACTTTCATAACACGTATGGAACACATATGACCAGACCTAAACATGCTATCCTCTAGTTAAAGTAAGGAAACTCTTCTACTACGAAGCACAATAGAAACATGAGATTCCCTAATATACCGTGCTTCCCACTGGTTCCCAACGCTACATCAGAAACTTGAAACATGCATGCATGTAAATTTCCATTTTCCTCTTGAATTCTAAACCCAGGAAACACAATTGGAGCACGATTTATCCTATTGTGCCGTGCTTCCCACTATATCCAATATCTCACCTATAATCTCACAAGCACGGTAAAGCATGGAGAATCATATCCTTTCATGCTTCCTTCTATATCAGCTCTGACTCAGTATTATCTATCAGCACAGGGGAAGCATGATTGATCCTATGTAAACGTGTACCAACCTGTTTAAACAAAAATTTTCCATTTTCATTTTGAGCTTATGTCATCCCCTCATTGATTAAGACTTAAATATAATTGTTTAAAAAGAAGAACTTAAAAGAAATTCAAAACAACAAAATCTTATACAAGTTAAATATGGGCTGCCTCATAAGAGCACCCTTTTTTTTTTAATTCTTTAGCATAAAGTTAAATCTTCAATTAATTAAGTTATTGGATGAAGTATAAATACCTCTTTTTGAGAGCTATGTTCATTATTTCCTAAATATAGTTTTAGTAGTGGATCATTAACCTTGAATTTTCCTGACTTTGGGTGTTCTACTTCTATAGTGCCATAAGGATAAACCTTTGTCACTATGAAAGGGCCAGACCACCTTGATTTTAGCTTTTCGAGAAATAGTCTTAGCCGAGAATTATAATGCAAAACCTTATCACCCTCCTTAAACACCTTAGGTTGCTTTATTTTGCTATCATGATACCTCTTGGTTTTCTTTTTATAAAGCCTAGAGCTCTCATATGCCAATTGTCTAAGCTTATCAAGCTCATTTAATTGGTACAATCATTTCTTTTTAGCCTCTTTCAGATCAAGGTTCAATTTTTTGATTGCACAATACGCCTTATGTTCTAACTCTACTAGCAAATGACATGACTTCTCATAGACTAACCTGTAAGGAGTTGTTAAAAGGGTCTTAAACGCAGTCCTATAGGCTCATAAGGCGTCATCTAGCTTATCCAACCAATCTTTTCTATGAATAGCAACAGATTTCCCCAAATTCTCTTTAACTCCCGATTAGACAACTCAACTTGGCTACTAGACTGAGGGTAATAAGGAGTGGCCATCTTATGGTCGACACCGTATCTCTTCAAAACCTTATCCAATTGGGAGTTGCAAAAGTGAGTACCTCTGCCACTAATGATTGTTTGGGTGTCCCAAACCTTGCAAAAAGTTTCTTTAGAAATTTGGTAACTACCCTAGCATCATTTGTACATAAAGTCTCTACTTCTACCCACTTAGAAACATAGTCCACAACAACTAGAATATATTGTTTTCCATCAGACTTAGGAAACGGTCCCATGAATTGAATTCCTCATACACCAAATACTTCACACTCCAATATAAATTTCTGAGGCAACTCATGATACTTAGATATACTTCCTGATCTTTGGCACCGATCACATTAGAACTAAAGGCCTGTGCATCCTTAAACAAAGTTGCCAATAGAAGCCACATTCAAGAACTTTATGTGAAGTCCTATTAGCACTATGGTGACCACCAGTTAAACCAGAATGACAATGTGCTAAAATCCTCATTCCTTCGACCTAGATATGCATCTTCCCATAACTTGATCAGCATAAATCTGAAAGAGGTAAGGATCATCCTAGATATAATACTTTAAAGCAGAGAAAAAATTTTCTTTTGATGGGTATTGAATTCTTTAGGGATTATTCTAGACACCAAGTAGTTAGCGATATCAGCAAACCATGGTGTTTCATCATCCAAAGCATTGTTTAACCCCATAACTGTGTACAACCTTTCCTCTAGAAAAGAATCATGTATTTCATCTCATTTAGTTTCTCCAAGTGTAGGTTATCTAGCCTAGATAAGTGGTCGGCTGCTAGTTTCTCAGCCCCGTTTTTGCGTCTAATCTCGATATCAAATTCTTGTAATAACAAGATCCATCGGATTAATCTAGGATTTGCATCAGACTTAGATGATAAATACTTCAATGTGGAATGGTCAGTATATATAATAGTCTTAGATAATATTAAATAACGTCTAAACCTATCAAAGGCAAATACTACTGCTAGTAATTCTTTTTCTGTGGTTATATAATTTATTGAGCATCATTCAAAGCTTTACTAGCATAATAATTGGTTGGAAATGTTTTTTCTTTTGTTGTCCTAAAACTGCTTCTATAGCATATTTGCTTGCATCACACATGACTTCGAAAGGAAATTTCCAATCTGGAGCAACCATGATTGGTGCTTTAGTTAATTTATATTTTAATATATTAAAAGCTTTCAAACATTCTTCATTAAATCAAAAGGATTAGCTTTCTCCAGCAATCTAGTTAAGGGTCGTGCTATTTTTAAAAATCTTTAATAAACCTACGATAAAAGCCTGCATGACCCAAAAAGCTTCTAATTGCTTTAAAATTAAAGGGAGGTGGAAGATTACTAATAATTTCAATCTTGGCTGAATCTACCTCAATTCCCTTATAAGAGATTTTATGTTCTAAAACTATACCCTCTTGAACCATAAAATGACATTTCTCCCAATTTAAAACAAAGTTTGTCTCCCCACAACGTTCCAAACCTTTTTCAAGTTCTCTAAACATAGTTCAAACGAGTATCCATATATAGAAAAATCGTCCATAAGTACTTCCATACCTTCCTCCGTTAATCCTTGAAATAAAGCCATCATGCATCTTTGGAAGGTACTAGGAGCATTAGATAGGTCGAAAGGCATTCACCTATAGGCGAATGTTCCAAATGGATAGGTAAATGTTGTCTTTTCCTGGTCTAAAGGGTCAATAGGTATTTGAAAGTAACCGACATTCCATCTAAAAAGCAATAATACAAGTGTCCAACTAACCTTTCTATCATTTGATCTACAAAAGGGAGAGGGAAGTGATCTTTCTGGTTGTTGCGTTCAATCTCCTATAATCTATATATACCCTCCAACCAGTGACGAATCTCATTGGAATCAGCTAAGAAATGGGGCTTAATTTGCTTGAAAAGAATTTGGGCTTAGATTTTCATGAACAATTGGGCTTCTTTTAAACTTAATGCATTAAGAATAATATTAATAATTTTAAAATACAAGTTTAGAAGAAATTCGAAAGTGAATAATTTAATAAACAACTTTGAAATAAATCTATTGAAATTTTTGGATTTTTAGTCTCATTTACTTATTCTTTTCATGTTGTTAAACTTAAATCTACTAACTATACCATTCATTCAAATTTTTATATTACATCTACATTAATTTTAACTCCGTTCTCTAAGCTTAATTTATGAAAAAACTTGGAGGTTACACACTACCACATCACCAACTTGACACGGGGAAGACAAAACCTCATGACAATTCTATTATTCACTGCCTGATACACCCCCAACATTTAAATAGCTTGGTAATCAACATGAGTTGCATGTATGTCGCGGTCGTTCTTTCACTTGGGTAAACGAGTTAACTTGGTAGCTATTTCCAATCGGTATAGTCCAAGAAGCTTCCAAATTTAAAAGATATATTTGTAATATCTATTTTAAATTTAATTTTTTAACACTATCAAGAGATACTTTCCGACTTGCATAGATTTGAAGTTTTATAAGGCCCATTTTAAAGTTGTGCAGATTTAATCTTTATTAACGAAAATTTTCTTCAACCAATAGTGAAAATTAAATCTACGTAAGTAGAAATTTGGAGGTTGGGTTATCACTTGGTTGAGACATTAGAGATGATATCATTGCTAATCCTTGTCATTGAATATACAAGAAGGAATCAAGTAAAAAAGTAAAGGGCCTCATTTAATATGAATTGATGAAGCAATTTGATGGGGGCAAGACATAGTGCTTAGTCTAGGCTTGATAACAAGCAATCTATATGCCAAGAATTAATGGCAATTAAAAATTTCTGACCATGTGCTTTCTCAATAAAGGTGAACATGTGCTGTGATTTGGTTAATGGTCCGTATTGAATTCAAAATAAGAGAGTATTGCTTAATTCTAATAACTTGAATGAAATAATATTCTTTACAATAAATGATTACTTATAGACATCACCTTGATTTGAATTGTTAATTAATGGATTGATACCAAAATAAATGAAGAGTATTATTTGGTTTGATTGCTTAATTGAACCCTACTATATAAATTTTATTCTAAATAAAATTACAAAGATAATGAAATTTAAGAAAAATGATTTTTTCGTCAATTTAAATATTTTTAATTTAATTGTTAAAATAGACCATCGTTAAACTTAATTACTAGAATAACCTACCACATGAGATTTTGGTTTAGACACAATTCACATATGGAAAAAGTAAGAGATATTGTTACAATTAAATGTATTTTGATGAACAAAAATAATTGAAATTTCATTTAGTATAGTTGTAGTTAGTTAAGATGCAACCTCATCTTGTAGAGCATAAGTATAATTTTTTCCACAAGCCACCCGTTCGTTTGGAGACTCGCAAGTTGCCTGTGTGTAACTTGTACATGCGAGTCACCACTCAAAACTTTTATATGCAATTTTGTTTTCACTTAACAGGACTTCCAAATGTGATTTTAATGGTTTATTTTGATAATTAATTTGCTATAAGTCCTATTTTAGTAATAAGACATGGTTTTTGTTGGATTTAAACTTATACCCAATTATAATAAAAAATTAGCACAATTCAATTCTCTAAATCGAATCGCTAAATACACAGACTATTCGAGTCAAATGAGATTAAGAAAAAATTAATAATTTGGTTTCACTTGATACACTTCTTGATTGGGTTTTGTCATAGGTTTGTGTAATGCCCTAAACTAAGGCGATTACAACCCACCATGTGTCCTCTCTTAAATAGAACAGGCAAAGTCTCTAAATCATCAATATAAAAACATAATCTCCATAATACTCTCAGAGGGTACCAAAAAAATATATGAACCTGTATCATATAATAACTATGAAATCTCCTATTTATGAAAACAGATCCATGTTGGCAAAACTATAGCCAACTAAAAAAATCTATTTTCAAAATAAATGACATAAAATCCTTTAGTTATAACTATTACATAAATCCAAATACTTAAATCCACAAATCTTCAATAAGATAAATAACCAAAATATTATTCCAAAAGTCTTCAATATCTCAAGAAAAGGTTTTGCATAAATCATGTTTCCAATCATATTCTTTTGCAGGGTAATCTGGACCACAATCGCCATCCCCATAATCAAAGAAAAGATCATAAATAAATCATAAATAACTTCATCATCACCTGTACCTAAAAAAGAAATGAATGAGCGAGAACGCCCAGTACACTAGTCCATAAACAAATGCATATGCACAAACAGCATGTATATATAATGCAATTACTCTAATGCAAACAACAGTTTATTTTCTTATTTAAGCCAGCAAATCAACATGGTTTAGAACTATGAATTTCTAGTACCAAACCTGGAGTAACTCAGACCCCATTAAAAATCAACCAACTCTTTTGAAAATAAGTAATTATATACATATATTGGTGAATAGGTACTCCCTAAACACCCGCGGCCATACTGCCAAATCACTTAAATCTACCGGAATCATCTCTATTCACGAGTTCACTAGGGACAACCTCACATATAGATCATCAGGGTGCCACACCAGTATCATTGTCTACTAAATCTTTACTAATCATAGCTAAACACAACCAGGAAAACAATTTAATTTAGCCAGATAGATTTAGATTAATTATTTTTTTGTTCCTACAATCAAGCAAACAAAATACTAAACTTACACGCAAAAACAACAAACAAGGAATGGTCATACCTTTCAAATTTAGGAAAATTCTCCAAAACCACAAATTCTCTAAGAATAACAAACCTTAATCCTCAAATCTCCTGATAATTCACATATGAACAAAATCATATTAAACATCATAATTATAAAACAATTCCTATCATATTAAAGTCTCCCAAAAATCCTAACCTTTCAAGAACTCTTCATCTGCAAATTCTTCCTTATTCAAACTTCACAAAATCTCACAACAAGAACGACTTTCCTCCACAAAACCCTAATTTATAAATCAACAATTACAGACAAATCCATTATTCTAATTCAATCTTTTACTGAATCTATGATTTAGAGGATGAAAACTTACTTTGATTTAAACCTAAATCCGAAAAAACGCCAAAGAACGCAAAGAAACCCTAACCCTAGTACATCACCAATCATGAACGAACAAAACCCTAAATTAGAAATCATTTTGATGAAATCTACATATGTAAATAAGGGATTTAATTACCTTGAATGGATCTCAAATTCCTAATCGTTCTCCTTAAGATTCAGATCTGATCTTCAACGGTTTCTCTCACAATCTCCTTCAAAAACACGAGAAATCTATTATTACAACGTTGATTACATGTTAAATCATATAGATCTCGTATAGATCTACATACCCGGATTGAAGACCTTGATTCTCCTTTGATGTCTAACACCAAACACTGAAGAAAGCAAGCCTTAAGTCACTTTAGAGAAGAAGAACTCAGAGGAAAACAAAACAAGCTCTAATTCTCGTCATAAACTGCATATATATAGAAAACAGATTTAGGCCGCAAAGTAGGCCAGTGGGTTAAGTGTCTTCTTAGGGCCAATTTTCACAAAATCATCTCGTTTTATTTGTGTGACTTTTCCATGTTCGAAATTTACCCGTTCAAAGATAAAATTACCCTTTAACAACACTTTTATTATAATTCTAATCTTCATTATAACTTATTTATTTGTATATTATAGTCTATTTGGTGCGTCTTATTTTGGCCAGTTTATCATCTTATTTTTGTTATTTTCAAGTAAACTGTTTCTTAAAAAATAAATATAAATAAAAAATAAATATTTTTACTTGTAAATAGATTAAATAAACTAAATATAAATCAGATAAAAAAAATTATAAATAAAATATAACTCGATGGTGCAAACCCCCCATTCTTTGTGTGCGCGCGCGTGTTCTTTTTTCATTTTTCTTTCTATAATAATTTTTTTTTTTTTCCTCCTGTCTTCTTTGATAACATTTTTTAAATGTACCAAACAAGCGGAACTACAATCTACTAGAATGTTCTATGAGTCTTCGTCATCCGAACTGGATCGAAATTCCAAACAACAAAATTATATAAAAAGACACACCCTGTCCCCACATGCCCGCACGTTAGACCAATCGCATCACATTCCCCCCACTCATACTCATATTCCCATTTCCTGTCGGCCCCACCTGATTTTCTCTCCCTCCCCCTCTCTCTCTCCGAACCGTCAGATTCCCTCGAATCCCCCAAATTCAGTTACTCTTCCAACGGCCACAATCCCTTCCTTCACCGTCTCAGTCAACTCCTTCCCAAACCCTATATTAAACATTTCCATAACCCTAATTACTCTGTTATTCAAATTCTCCGATCCCAACCTCGTTGAACTCGAAACGTTAATAATTCCGAATTCCCATTTTGTGGCACGATTTGATGTTGTATAGCACGAACCAGTAGAGAGAGAGAGAGAGAGAGAGAGAGAGAGAGAGAGGAATTGAATCCTGATTGTTTGGAATTAGCTATTCTAGGCATGATTCATGGCTATGTAGCTCCGAGCAGAGAGTTTTAGAGAGAGAAAGAGAAGAATTAAAACCTAATTTTCTGGAATTCGCATATTGTCTGAAGCTCGAAACACAGGCGTTTAGGGAGAGGGAGAGAGATGGGGGTTGATTACTATAACATTCTTAAAGTAAATCGAAATGCGAGTGAAGATGATCTGAAGAAAGCGTACAAGAGATTGGCAATGATTTGGCATCCAGATAAAAACCCTACGAGCAAGAGAAGTGAAGCGGAAGCCAAATTCAAGCAGATCTCTGAGGCTTACGACGTATTGAGCGATCCTCAGAAACGTCAGATCTACGATCTTTATGGTGAAGAGGCCCTAAAATCGGGCCAATTTCCCCCTCCAAGAAACCACAACACTGCACATTATAGTAGTAGGAATCAGCACCATAACCAGAGCTACACCAATGGGACGTCTTTTAGGTTTAACCCAAGAGATGCGGAAGATATATATGCAGAGTTTTTTGGGTCAGAAAATGGGAGTGGGAGCGGTGGAAGAGGTGGGAGGACGTACCGTGATGGGTTTTTTCGGACTTCAACGAACTTGGCATCTAGTGCTGGTGGGGAGATGAGGAAAGGAGCTTCTGTGGAGAACGTGTTGCCTTGTAGCTTGGAGGACCTTTATAAAGGAGCTAAGAAGAAAATGAAGATTTCACGACTGGTTTATGATGCTTTCGGGTACTATCTCTTCGAACTGCGTTGCTTGATCTTTTGATATTGTTTTTGTTGTTATAAATCTTGGTCTCCTATAGATATTGGATCTGATGATCAGTTCTTGGTGGGCTGGTATATGGGTTACCTGTTCTCATGTTTATTCTAAGTTTCTCTCTTTAGCTAACCAAAAAAATTTTCAAGTGTTATACTGGTTTTGGGTTGGGCTTGAGTGGATTTGAGCGCATCCCTATTTTATCGATATTTATAGCAGCTTACTTTTGTTAGATGGGCTAGATGTTATGAAAGTTGTCTCAGTGACTTCTGAAGAAGTTATTAGAGCAAAGCTTCGTGAGATAGAGTCATACTCCCTTCGCTTTACCTATAATTGTGAAGGAGGAGGATGGAAAGTGGAGATTGTGTATGGACTACCAAACACTCAACCAAAACACTATAAAAAAACAGTGTCTGTTTCTGATATAGAAGACTTGTTAGATGAAATACACGGTCCAAAATCCTTTTTTGATTATTGATCAATGATCTGGTTATCATCAAGGTACAAGAAATGAGGATGATTTTAACAGACTGCCTTTTTTTTTTTTTTTTTTTTTCAACACCCATCATGGAAATTTTAGGTTCAAAGTCATGTCCTGTGGCTTGATCAATGCCCCTATCACCCTTTTATCCTTGATTGATGAAATCTTGATTAGACAATGAACAAGGTATATATTTGTTAAGGATTTGATTCTAGAATAACTTGATTGGGAAATATAATTATCTTGATCTTCTTATTGTTATATTTTCTTGATTTATCGTTATTTTAAGGAGAAATTGTTAGATTGTCATTATTTGCTATTTTTAATAAGCTAGCCACATGATTATATAGATAAGTTATTTCAGAGAAATAAAACAAGTTAAAAGCTATTGTCTTTTATTTTACACTTTATGAGACTAAAGCATTTGCTTAATGAACCCTTAACTTTAGCCCTATTCCACCACATGGTTTATCAAGAAAAGTCAGAAAGTTTTTATCATTGATTTTACTATCAATCGCCCCTTGACTAGATGTCAAATCTAAACTTGCAATAATTTGCTATAAGATATCTAACCATGGATGATTTCACGAGCTAAGCAGTTGATTGTGGGGTTGTAGTTGAGCCAAGCTTTGAGAGGCTTAGGCTTTGCACTTTTAGAAATTATCAAGTTTAAACTCGAGCCAAGCTTTTTATCAAGTTTAAAATTTAGGCTTGAACTCGACTTATTTTAGATAAGTGAACTTTATTTTAAACTTGAACTCGACTTAGGAACTTGACTTGTTTACAAATTGAGTTTGAATTGAGTCGAGCTTTTTATTGTGCTTGACATTTAAGTTCAAGCTTAGCCCATTTATATATACAATTTTTATTTTGAATTCTAACTTGTTTACTAATTGAGATCAAATAAGCGAGATTAAAACAAACCAAGTTCAAGTATCTTGCGAGCTGCTCAACTTAATTGCAGCTCTAGTTGGCAGTTATGCAAGAAAGAGAGAGAAATAACAGGCAAAGAATGAAGTGGAGAGATCATTGTTAGGGACATGCATAATTGAGATGGGGCGCACAATCATGTAGCTTTAGTGCAAGGCAAGATGGTGACTAATTGAACTACCAGTGAGAGCAATGGAATCAATGGAGGAGCTACTCCCTCCTATGGACAATGACCCACCTAGTGCCACAATGCAAAGGCATGTGCCTGGGTTTATGTGCCATTGAGGTGTCTAACAATCGGCATAGGTGGTGGTGCATGTGGACTTGCTTCCTGATGGTGGCACATGCTGATTGACTACCTGACCCTTACCATTGTTCCTTGTAATTCTCAATCAGAATCCCTTCTTTCTATGGCCCTGGAGGTCCTCTTGATTTGATAAGCAAATGTGAGCAATTATTCCTTAATAAAAAAATATCGGATATTAGTAGGTTAAGTTGGCTTCATTCATCTTGTGATCTGGACCATTGTTGAGGTGGAAGATGTAAGGTTGATTTAGTGAAATTAAGTTATAGTGGGTCTCAGGATCACCAAATAGGATTTCAGGAGTTATTAGTGAGGGTTTCCTTCATATCAGTTGAGCAGCATGTCTCCATATTCATGATAAGGTTAACTGAAGCAACTAGAGTTGAGGTGGGATCTAAAATCTGCCTAACTTAGTTCTGCAATGGGTTTAGTGCATGCTTAAGAGAGAAGACTATGGATATTGGAAAGAGAGCTGTTGGAAACTTACACTGGAAGTGCAGCCAGAGTTGTGGGCACAAAGAAGGGAAGATCGAGTGCTGCTGGTGCTGGTGCAGAACTCAAATCGCCTTTTATCCATTGAAGTTAATCACCTGAGGCTTTCGATGGATTACAGACTCTACAAACAGTGCTATGGAATTCTTAGCAAACCTCTGGTCTGAAAAACCTCTTCTATTGGACTCAAGAGGCACAAGTAGCTATCAACAAACTCAAAGAAGTTGTGACCAAGCACTTGTGTTAGCTCCACCTGACTTTAGTCATTCCTTCACTCTAGAGACTGATGTGAGCGATGAAGGGATGGGGACAGTCCTATCCCGAGAAAAGGGGGCGCCCAATAACATTTATTAGTCAAGCATCTAGACATATGGGGAACCTGATCTGCAAGAAAGAACTCATGGTTATATTAAGGGCAATAGCTGAGTGGCATCACTACCTCCTATCAATCCAATTTGTAATTATCGTGGATCATGATAGCCTTAAATTTTTTATGGATTGGAGAGTCACTAGCTCTTAAAAGCGAAAAAGGAATATCCAAATTGCTGAGGTTTGATCATTGCATTTGTTATAGAAAGGGCAAGGAGATTAAGGTAGCATATACCCTGTTAAGAGGTGTGGAAATTTGAGTTGAAAATTGTGGAATCACTATTTTAATAATTCTGGATGGAGGAAATTGCCATAGGTTATGAAGATAAAATCAGAGGAAACAGGAGTTTTACCTTCACCAATCTGTGTTATGTAATAAAGGATGACTTTACATAGAAAAGAACGGAGCTTTGCGTAAGAAACTTGTAAGCAAGCACTGGGCTGTGGTTTTTTCAGTTTGTAATTGAGAAGGGCATCGAAAAATGGTGGTGAGTTGTGACGTGTGTTGAGGAGTAAAGTGAAAAATGTTTTATACCCTGAACTTTTAAGCCCCTTAGCTGTTCCAGATCATCTCTTGTAACAAATGAGTGCAGGTTTCATGATGGATTGCCTAAATCAGAGGGGAACAATGAACATCACTATTTTAATAGCAGCTGATTGTTTTTTCAAAGATTGCCCGCTTCGTGGATCACCTATCCATGTGGTTTCAGGATCTAATCCAATCTATACTAGTGGTTGAGACTTAATTTGAGTAATTTACCACCCCCAATCAGATGTGCAAACTAAAAGCTAATTGATGCATATAGACTTATCTAAGGTTGCTACATTTAAAAGACTGAGTTAATGGAATAGATGGCTGCATAGCTGAATGATTTTGACGCATTATATGGCCACCCCAATTTCAATTAGTTAGTGTTGATTGTGCAAATTCCAAGATAGGGTCAGTTGAGGAGTTTCTAAAGCAAAGACAGGATATTGAGGAAGTAGACAAGGAAAAATTGATCCGTGCTTAAAGAAGGATCAAGTAATTTGCAGATAAAAGGATGTTAATAAGAGGGTTACAAGTTGGAGATTGCATGTACATGAAACTTTAGCTTTATAAGTGATGGTCCCTAGAGATTCACAACTCTATCAAACTCACCCAGGACTAGTATGGAGCCTGTCAAGTACCAACAAAAATAGGAAGGCTGCCTATGAACTGAAATTGCCTACCTAATGCTTGCATGCATCCCATTTTTCAAGTCTCATTGTTAAAAAGAAGGTAGGAAACAAACACGCTCCATCTAGTAACCTGCCAATAGTGGAGAAAGCTTGAGTAATCAAGGCCAAACCCCCAATGGTTATAGATAGGAGACCTGCGAAAAGGAGAACCAACAAGCAGATGTTTAATGGGTTCACCTTGGAGAAGATAAATCTACTTGGAGAGACTACTACTCAATTATTAATCAGTTTCTGGATTTTCATCCTTGTGGACAAGGATGTAATAAGGGGATGCTATGTCATAAACGAATTTGGATGTAATAAGGGGATGCAATGTCATAAACGAATTCTTCTTTCTTTTTTGCTTTAATTTCAGTATTAGGGATGGCATGGATATTATGACATGGAGTATATTTCCCCTGTGAGAATTAGTTAATGGATGAGGTTGGGTATACATATGGAGGTTTATGATGAGAAAATCATTGCAAGAAAAATGTAGTCTTGTAACTCTCTCGTTTTTGTTCTTCTCCCTTATTCTAATCTTATTGTTTTTCTTTCTTCTAACGTTATACCCTAAATCTACTGTCCAAGTTTTAATCTAAACTAGTAGACATGACCATGAAGTTTCAGGACTTTGGGGTTTAGCTTTTCACTTAATTTCTTCAGAAGGTAATTATTCAATATAAATGAAATGTAAACTATGTTTTAGCACATTTCACTTTTCTAAGCTTCCCCGCCTTCCTCCTCCTCCTCCTCCCCCACTTTCACTTACATATCCTGAGTTATTCATGTTCCTCAAAATTGTTCAAGTACCTGTTATGTGTGCCAAGAAAATCATGTATAAACCTCATAAACACCAAAATATGTTCTGTAATCTTCATCACCGAATTCCTTTCAATTGACACTTGTATGAACCCAATTACAGTCATGAAACACTTTATTGTTCTCCTCAACAAATCTCAAACGTGTCTTAACATTATAGGGTTGGAGGAGATTGTGGAAGCCCAGGCCGCAGTGCTATAACTGATTGAATATTATCCTGACACCTTTAGTTTCTACAAATAATGCCTGTTTTAAGTGCTTGGAACCAAATAAAAACGAAGGATTTGTCTCTGAGTTTAAGCCCAAGCGATTGGAATCATTAAGTGGAATATTGAAAATTGCTTTCTCATTTTTGGTATCTCAGTCTCAATCAGTATTGTTTCCTTTGTCTTGATGTTCGTGTTTCCTATGACAGCTTGCCCTTAAGTCATCTTTTTCTAATTCATTTGTTCATTCTGCAGCAAGTCCCATACTGTGGAGGATATACTGACCATTGAACTAAAACCTGGATGGAAGAAAGGTACCAAAATTACTTTTCCAGAGAAAGGCAACCAAGAGCCTGGTGTTATTCCAGCCGATCTCATCTTTATATTAGATGAGAAACCTCATCGTACTTACAAGAGGGATGGTAACGATCTGATTGTCGAGAAGGAGATAGCACTGGTGGATTCATTAGCTGGTACAACACTTGAGTTGACAACTCTGGATGGGAGGAATATTGTGGTGCCACTTACCCATATAGTCAAGCCTGGAGAAGAAGTGCTTGTTCCTGGCGAAGGAATGCCCATCTCTAAAGAACCTGGGAGGAAGGGAAATTTGAGAATCAAAATTGATGTCAAGTATCCTGCAAGATTAACTGCAGATCAAAAATATGAACTTAGAAGGGTCTTGGGTGGAATATCATAATAATTATCTCACACGTAATGCTGAACACAACTGTAGCAATATGTGTGGTGTTGCATTGGGATGTACATACAGCATTTCTTAATCATAGAAGATTGTGAATACAAGGATTAATTGGTAGTAGGGGAATGTGATCTGAAGATTTGCCATAGTGTTTGGATATCTGTGGTAGGAAAAAAGGCTTTTACCTGGCCATTCTGTGCAAGTGTATGAAATGAAAAAGGATTTTTTTTGTCTCGATCTCAATCTGCCTCTATGTTTTGGTATTCAATTATTTATTTATATATGTTTATCAAATTATCTTAATTCTAGCTAGTAATGCATTCGTGATATTTTTCACTTGTGCCAATACTGATTTCAGGAAGTTATAGTTGAAAGTGGACTTGTGAACGCATCAAGTAACATTGTACTTCTTGAGCTTTCTTGATGCTTTGGTTCTTGTTTTTCTTGTGGGGTTTTTTTCTTCTTTATGCAACCATGGAGCTTCAGTAATGGATATATCGACTCTGTATATGTATATCACCTGTGCCTGGACTATGTTCTTCGCCAATGTCTTTCTGCTGAGCAACCGCTTAGCTTTCTGACTGGCCAAAAACATTTCAACTTCCTTTCATGCTTTGCAATTACTTCCAAATTTTGATGCGGTCATTAGATAAAGATGGAGCTGGAGTATTTTTGCAATCTTGTGGAGTTCGATGCAATTATGGTAATGAACTTCTGGACCCCTTTAATTTGCTGGTAATCTATTCGTTCAATCGTATCAAACTTGCAATTTTGTGAGAAAATACCGAGGATCATTGGTGATCATGGATGGCTTTATATCTTTTATTTATTATTTTTTTGGCTGAATTTATGTTTGATTGTTTATGGGTAAATTACATTAAAATGTATCGATATTTGGGAATAAGCTATCAATGTTTTGGGTAGCTAAAAAGATGTATATAACGTAATGTTTTGAATGGTTAAAAAATGGTATCAACATTTGATAAAAAATGTCAAATAAGGTTATTAATAATTTATCACTAATAGAAAATTAAAGAGATCTAATTAAAAATTAATCTGAACATTGATACCTCAAATGAACTTTGTAAAACGTTAATAATTTATTTGATATACTTAGCTAAATTTTGATACTTATTTTTAACTACTCAAAACGTTTATATATTGCATGAACTTATCTTAAACGTAAATAGTTTCTGGTATAATTTACCCGATTATTTACAAACAAAGGCATAGTTGTCATACATATATATGTTTACTAGCAAATCATGCACTCACGATGTGTATGCAAAATTAAAAATCTGTAAGTATGAATAATTTATGTAAAAATAATCTATAAATGTGAAATATCCAAAGGTTTCAATTAAGTTAGAAATTAAGTTTAGATAGACTAAAATAAATCAAATGAATTAAGGTGTAATTGACAAGTTGATATAATTAGATTAGTAATTAATTAATTTGAAAATTGAGATTTGAATTCTTAAATCCCTAAACATGTTATTAAAATATTTAGTGGATTCTTAAACCCCTAATTCATAGCTTAAATTCCAATTCCTAAATCTCTATAAAATTTGAGTTTATTTGTTGTATAAAAATATCAGTTCTTAAGCCCGAACTAAAATTAAAAAAAATAATATTATATCTAAAATAAATTCTTAAATTAAGTTTTTATTTTAAGTTCTTAATTTCTAACATATTAGTTTAGAAACCATCTTCTAAATAATTCTGCAACTATAGATATTAATCTGATAGTTCTAAATCTATACTCTAATTCTAAAATATCCTAAATTTGATTTTATCTTTTCCTTTTCTTTCACTTTTTCCTCTGTGTTTCTTTTCTTTTCTCTTGCCCTCCTTTGTGCTATTCATTTTTTCTTTCTTTCTTTCTTTTCTTTCTCTTCTTCCTTTTCTTTCACTTCTCCTCAATTCATCAACACCTAATCTAAATTCAACAAGATAAAAAGAGAATCAAGTATAGAAGATAGAAAGAGGAAAGCAAAGTTAGAAGTATAAAGAAAGCTCAAGTGTGCATGTGTTCTTGGATAGATAAGTTTTCTATTTCAATTTATCTTTTGCTTTAATTATTATTTACATGTTTATATGTTGTATAGATGTTAAAATGAGTAGAGTTGCTGTTTATATATGTGTATTTGTTGGTTTAATTGTTAATGGAAGTTGGGGTTGATTACGAAGATGATAAATAGTGAAGTTGGGGTTTGTTGGAATGGTTTGATGTTGCTTGATGTTGTTGGATGAAGTTTGAAGTGTTAAAAGTTAGATTAATAGATTATAGGTTGTTTATATGATGTTAGAATTGATGTAGGATGTGTAAAAATTGGTTTTTAAAACATGAGAAGTTCGTAACCCCTTAGAATCTATCACTCATGGGCGTACTATGCCCTTACAAGGCACGGGTTTGATTATTTTTGAAAGTCACAAGCATGATTCCGCCCTTAGTGGCCTTTGGCCTTGATGTTTTTAAAAATCACGAGCATGACATGGCCCTTAGTAGCCTCTGATCTTGGTATTTTAAAAAATCACGGCTGTGACTCTGCTCTGTAAACCTCTAGATTTTTCGATGGTTTTTAAGTTCAAACCCTAGAACCGGAAGTCAACTGGAAACCCTAGTCGGCAAAACCTATACCAAAACCCTAGAGTTTAGCTCCAGCAATCTCGGCTCACAAACCCTAGATAACAAAATTAAGATAATGTCTTGTAATGGTTCGTAATTATATAAGAAAGTATAAAAATATCATATGCGTCGATTTCTAGTGTCTTTCGGATCCGAACGAGATCAGTTTTTGAAAACCGTGCCCGAGAACACTGGACAGTAAAAATATTCCGTTTATACCAATAGACTCGTAATAATACAAAAAATCCAAAAATAACAGTTTCGTAATTTTTCGGTAGCTAAAAATTACAGATATTGCATTTATACGCATATTTCATTATTATCGATAACTTATTAGTCTTGTTTGCTATTCATTGTACTTCTCTGCTATTCATTACTATTCACCTATCTCTACTTTTCTTTACTACCTATATACCTATGTTCTAACTTTTTATTTTTCCAATATATCTTATATCAAATCATATCTTACATATTAATTATTTTCTTACAAAATACAAACAAATCAACTCACTCCCTCTCTCCTTCCCTCCAAAACCGGCGCCAATTCCCCTCCCTTTCTCTCATTTATTTTTCTTTTTCAATTTATTTTATTACATCTAATTTCCACTCTAAAAATTCTATAAATATCCCATTCCCTTCACTTCTTTCATACCTTCATTTCATATAACAAAACTCTCCCAAAATCACTCCACAAATGCTCTCTCCAAACTTTCTCTATCAAAACTCTATTTGACCAAATACACACACAAACCCTTCTCCATACACAAGCTATCTACCACATATCTCTAACCATATAATCTCATATTCATCTTCTACTTTCTACCACATAAACACTCAAAGGTAAAAACTCCTATCAATAATTTTATACTCATGTCATGTAACTTAGCATGATCATGGTGTTGTTTTGAAACTCATATGAGTAATAAAAGCAACAACATATTCATATTTTGTTATTGCACATAAAGTTTCAATTTTATTATCTTGTTGTTATTATGTTATCATATTATTATTATTGTTACTATTGTTGTTATTATTGTTATTATGATTCTAATCTAACTCTATATATATTATTAAGTATATGTATATCTATATATATTTTTAGAGCTTAATGCTCACTAACTTTCTCTAACTCATTATTATTACTTTTTCTTTTTCTTTTGGGACTTAGTCCCGGAATACCTTGATGAAGTTAAGGCTCCCAATACTTGATCGGGTTGCTTGATGAAGCTAAGGCTCCTAATGCTTGACCGAATTACTTTGATAAAACCAAGGTTCCCAATACTTGATATATTATCTTGCTTATTATCGCTATATCTCTTATTAATATTATCTTGCTTCTTATCTTATATATTTTCATCATTTTCCATATTATGTGCTCATAAACATGCATCATCATAATGATCTTGTCTCAACAAAAATCTAAAATAGACTTTTCCTTAATAAATGAAAATGAAACTAAACTCTTTCAATATATAACTTTATGTTTAAATCAATATTTTGTTAGCAAACCCATAGAAAAATTATTTCACAACTCATTTTCGAATTTAGCAAGATTTTTAATAACAATAAAGATGATTTTCTCCAAGAAGTTGACTAACAAAACAAATGTCTTCTTTTACCATGATGAGTCGCATAAAGTTATAAAATTTAGTATTAATAAGTTATGGCATACAAATTTTTCATAGAAAACTCAAAATTCGAATCTTTCCAACTTCATAATAAAAACTAAGAAGTAAACTAGTTTTCAAAATTAAGATAAAATCACCCTTCTAATTTATAAACCCACATAGAAATATAAGGAATTTCCAAGTATATAAGTAGAAATAAAAAGAACATAAGTATGATGATTTCAAAAGCAATGGATTTTATGAACAACTTACAAAGAATAATTTCTTTCCAAGTAAAATTGATAAAAGACATAAAGAACCCAGTTTTGGAAATAAAATTTATATTCGAAAAAGTTAGAAGGTGAGAATATAAAAATAAGAAGACTTGTTTAACTAAACCATTTTTTTCCTTTAAAAAGGAAATATATAAAGGAAAAATATACAAGTTAAAAATCATCATAGGCCATCCATAACATGATAAAAACTTTGGAAACTTAATTTTTGCCACAAAAAGCAAAAGTTGTAAAAGATTAAAAGTTAAAAGAAAATTTACTTGTTTTTAGAAAAAATAAGAATATACTCAACCTATAAAATGATAAAGTTTCTCCAACACTTAGAAAGAAATTTGTCAAGTTTTAACATCTTTAAAATAAATTATTCTACGAGAAATAATCTTTGAGACAACACCATTAGAATCTTGCATATAATATGAGTCTATATAAATACTTAAATTTTCAACTATATACATATCTATATTTTTGCCAAAAGAATTTTTGAATCAAATTGAGTTTGGAAATTGTTTTGCAAAAACTGGGATTTCATGTTTTGGTTTTGTACCGAGACTTTTGGGAAGCCAAACGACCTTTTATGTAGAAAATGATCTTAGAAATGGATAGATTTTTCGAGTAGGTAGAAATCGGTATATTATATGTAAAATTCCGAGTTAAAATGAGCAAGTTATGACTATTTTAAGTTGAAATTTCACTCTATACAAATTTTGACGAACCTAGTAACAATAAAGTTTCAAGTTTAAGTAGAACTTTTAAGAGATACTCGTTTTGGGTATTTTTCTATTTAGGTGACGTGGAGGCCAAGTACCCGTGTCCCGAGGATTTCCTTGACTAAAAGTATCCACACAAATGGCCGAGTGAGTTTATTTCTTACATATTTGCATTTATGATTTTGCTTGTAAAATAGTGGCATTAGAATTAAGGAAAAGATAAAATGAAAAATGCATGTGTGCTTTACATAATTGATTGCAATTACAATTAAGTATATCGAGGCATGAATTGTTTATAATGCGTGTTTGATCTAGCATAAGATTGATTGTTTACAATTCTATGATCACCCACAAAATATTTAATTATGCCACGAGTACTTAACTAAAATAATTCATGGATGTCATTGGGTAAGTTCATTGCATTTGTTACTATTCTTTTGGTGAGACAAAGGCTTAGTAAGGAGATTCATAGAGTCTGTAATTTCTATAGAGCGATGACGCATCGTCCGAATCAACTAGCGATGAGAAACATTCAAATAAAACGTATTTTACAGCTATGTAGTAGCTTGAAAATAAACTACAAATAAGTTAGATTATGTTATTTTCTTTTGGAAAGATAATAAACAATAATTATCATGGAATCAAGTGGTATGATAGTGGTCTATTTGTCCGGAACACCTAATCACTGAATAAAGGGGTAAATCCATTCAAACATATGATTCCCGGAAAATCATATGTATTGTTTACCCACGTACTTGTGTATTTCATATGGTTGCTTAAATAAACTTGTTTTGATTATTGGATGTCGAGTGTTTATTTGTGGAAATAAATCTCACTAAGCTAGTAACTCATATCCTCTTAGATATCTTTTGTAGCTCTCGTACCTTTGGTTGGAACCAAGAGGTTATTTTACCCAAGTAACGCCTTCCAAAACTAAGATCTTATGGATAGAGGTGCAAGATAGAAGTAGATATGGTTTCCAAGAGGAGTTTCAAAAGTGTAAAATCATGTTATGATAGACTCTTTATTAGTCTTAGTTATCTTTTATAGGGGAATGCCCCTTAATGTTGTAAAGACTCCTTAATAGTTTTTATGAACCTTGGTTATATTGTTATGATTCATTTTCTTAATTGCTATTGTGTATGACTGCTTAAACGGCATGATCCAAAGTTTGTCCACTGCGATAGCGAAGGTACACCTTACACTTGGTATCGAGACTTTCGAGATGACTAAAGTTGTCATACTTAAGCCTTAATATTGAGTGTGGTGGACTGTCGTATTTAAGATATCCTTTAGGGCGTGATAGCCCTTACTAGCCTTTAATCACTGTATTTTGATCATAACCTTTTCATACGAACTCAGATTGAGGTGATTCAAAAGGATACGAAAAGCTTAAAAAGAGATCTACAACTTTCATGTTTTAAGTTTTTGCAAATTCAAAAAGTACCAAGGCAGAAATTTTTTTCTTTCCAGCTGCTATATTTTCTAAATAATGTTAAAAAACTTGTGTTTACTTGTTAAATGTGTGTTTTCAAGTATAAAATGAACTTAGCTAATAAATCTAGGTTCAACTTGAATAAATAAACTTGAATGAATTAACATAAATTAGATAGATTAAGTTTAATCAACTTTTTAAAGATTAAATTAATATATACTTAAGTTAATATGAATCTTAGATATAAAATAAATTTAGGTAATCACTCTTAGTCCAACTTGACTAAATAGATTTTAGTAACCTAAAATGGATTAAATTGATTAAGCTTAATTATTTTAGCTTAGTAATTGGATTAAATGATTGTGTATAATCAATCTTGTCTAAGTTAAGTTAAAATGGGTTTAATAACTAGTAATTAGATTAGATTAATATGTTAAGATAAACCTTAGTCTTATATGGGGAATATGTTGCTTCAAATGTTTGTTTGCTTAGGAAAATGAATGTTTTTGGTATATGAATGCTTTATTGATGCTTTTGTAATAAAATACTAAAATCAAAGTGAAAAGAAATACTTTGACAAACAAAGGAGAACTGTCCATATTTTGATGGGGCGATATTTGCAGTTATTGCGAGGTTCTTATTTAGTGTTTGATCAAATAGGGTAATAAAACAAGTTTGAGATAAGTAGATACTTAATTAGATTTCTTATACAAGTTTAATTATTGAACATATATTTTCTTCTGAGCTGATTCTCTGATTTATCCTCTAAGAGGGACTTCGGTCAACTTCTGATTCTGATTGTTTTCAAATAGATAAGGTACTCACAATAATTGCGTGTTGGATGCTAGGATAGACATATTAAAATGAATTAAAATTTAAAGATGACCTAATAATTGAGTGTTGCTTGTGCTTGTGCCTGTGCCGTTGAATCTGGTTCCGGAGAGCGGTAACCCTGTCATGATGCAATGGCATAGTAGTTAGGTGCTGAGCTGTCATGATGCAATGAAAAAATATACCATGATGCAATGGTGATTTTATATGTGACTCAGCGGGTAGCTGATGGGACAAATGGTTTCGACGTAACATTTACTTAGGATTAGAATGAAGTAACATGTTTTAGTTCACGTTTATAGGACCGTTTGAACTAACTGATGTTATGGGCTGGGATAAGTGGGTATATGATAAATATGAACCCTAGATGAGGCTATTTTCTCTTTCTCGATTAAATACGAGATATAGGGATCCATACTACCTATATCAATCCCCTGAGTAGCTACTGTTACTCAGGATCCCCAGATTCTCATTGGCTTGTCTCAGAGTGTGAGCACTTCAGTGTTGATTTGTTTACTTTTAATTAAAGATAATTAACTTGTTGTTTGTGGATCTAGGTTTGTGTGTCATTCCATGTGTGTTTGTGTTACTCTGTACTGAGTTTCGACTCATTATTGTTGCTGTTGTTCTTTTTCCCAAGTTTTGAATGGATGATTGATGTAGATGATGGTGTTGTTGTTGTTGAATGATGTAGGGTGATGATGATGGTGTGGTTGATGATGATAATGCATGATCGGGTTTCGGACGATCCTAGAGATATTGAAGGAGAAGTTTAGTGAGTTTAGGACCGTAGATTTCTTTTATATTCGTATCATGTTTTGTTTTAAGAGCGAGATTTACACTTTTGAGTTGTATTATTCTTTTAAAGGGCTTGGTATGCCCAAAGTTGTTTGTAATTGTTGATCTACTCATAAGAGTAGATTATAAAATGTTTTTATAAGATTTTGTTTCTTAGAAAGTTGGTCTGCTCTGGTGGGAGCAGAGATTTGTGAACTGTTTTTATAAGGTTTGATTCACCGCTACTGAATCAAGTGGTTTTAGAAATCTAAATAAATGATTTCACTAAACATTAAAATTGGCTAGCAATATTCATGATAAACATATCATTCAAGGAAGCAAGAGCGTATAATATACAAAGTATTATACGTGATGGTAATGTCTTAATTAAATTTAGGGTGTTACAAAATGTAAAAAGAAAATACATTAAAGTTGTTGACAAATATAACAATATTACATATATATATTTGCTTTATTTTAGAACTTGTCATGTACTGGCAAAAAACTTAAAATTATAAAAATTAGCAAAAAGTTTTAGTTATGAAATTTACTAATTTTATATTTTCTCGATACGTTTATATATACAGTAAAGCAAAGGTGAAAAAGAAGATGTTTTGCCACTCCCATTAGATTTTGACACACTATTTTTATTCAAATCTTCAAGCTTTAAAAAGTAGAATTTATGGAATAACTAAATTTTACTTTTCATAAATTGTTAAAAAGAACAATTACTATTGACTCTCTATAATATCATATTTGATATAAAAAAAAGAAAATTATATACATTCTATTAAAAAGATCAACTGTCTGTAAATTCTTTATGAGAAGATTGATATGAAAATATAACTTTATTACATTGGATATGAACAAATTTGAAAGATCAAATTCTTTGATTGGTAATAATTTAAACATAAAAAAATATGGAGAAGTAATTAAAAGTAATGAAGGAAATAACAAACATAGAATTTGATGGCAATATTAATAGATGATCCTCCTAAAATTACATTAATAAAACTGAATTTCCTCTCTTTTTACCCAATTATAATCAACAAATTTCTTAAAAGATAAATACACATTACATTGAAAAATTCTCAATTTGCATTGTTTTTTAGTGAATTGGGATTTTAATTTTACATACTAAATGGAGCAAACACAAATCTCAACATAATATAATAAATCTTGTCTAATATACTATATCATTGCTGTCTTCAACCTTCATTACTCTTCCGACAACAGTCGAACTTGCTTTGATAAACTAGATCTCTTCTGTTGAGATCTTGAAATCCTAACCATAAAAAATGGACAAAAAATTAAGTATTGATTAATATAAAATTAATAAATAAATGGAAAATGGAAAAAAAAAGACTACATACTTGGAAAATAAAGGAAGAACAATAAAAAAGTATTATTTCCTTCTCAATTTTACTCATTATTGCTATTTTCTTTTGTTACCCTTTTACCATCGTACTTGCCAACTTTACGCAAACTGAACATATTCTCATCCATGCATGAATGACCATCATTTCTCCATATAATCTAGTTATATTAATCAGAAGAAATTTAATTTGAACAATAAAACTGTGCAGGCAATCAAAAAAGAAATAAATGGACTGGAAGTGACCATTTGCATGAACCAAGCACCTAGGGATGGATAGTGCCACAATGGATTTCATTGGGAGGATAGTTGTTGGTCCCGAAAATAATCAAGAAGGTGGGTTGAATTGATTATTTTAGAAAATTAAAATTTTTGCCTTTTAAAAACAATCCCCTTTGATTTTAAGTTAAGAGAACAATATGAACAATTAAACTACTATAAAATAAACTACTGAAATATAAATAGAGAAGGGATAAGAAGATCAGACAGATATTTATAGTGGTTCCGCCTTGTGCGTCAGTCCACTCATCCAGCTCCGAGCCGGGGACCCCGATATCCTTCGGGTTTTGTTCCACTATATCCAATAAAAACAATTACTAGCTTGTACAATTCTCTCTGCTCAATTCTCACAGCTATCTTCTAGCCTCAATCGATCTACAGAGCCTAAACTAGAAATTGAACTAATTCACTTGAAGACAACAACAAGTTGCTTCAATTAATTAAAAGACAAATGTAAAGATTGCAATAATAATTGCTACAATTCTGCACGTGGAAACAGTAAAGAAAGTGTGCTTTTTCAACTCTTGATATTTCTCGGTCAAAGTCCAATCAACTCTTAGTTTTTGTTTTTGTTTTTCTGTATTTTGTTCTGCGTCTCACTCTTCTCTTTTTAACTCTGTTTTTCTTCTCATGTTCTTCTAACGTTCTGAACATGTTGTGCTTGAGATAAGATGAATATCCCAAAAATCTCAGATGAAAATCTGTGCCTTCTTATCCTTAATTGATTTATCAACTGCTGCTGATATTCTTCGAGAGATAATCTCGTTCTTTTTCTTTAGTTCCAGATTTGAATTTGAATGCTGAAGTAAGATAAGATCTGCTTGAATTTCGTGATCTGAGATGATCCACTTGTTTTCTGTTTGAAAACTTCTGATAAAGTTGATCTTGAAGATAAATCTGAAGAACTGTTGCTGATTACTGATATCACGGTCTTCAACGTGATCTTCGTGTGTTATCTACTTAAGGATAACATTGTTCTTATTTTGATTTTCTTAAAATTGTCCAACTTGTATTTGTTTCTATCTTGAGAAAAATCAGAAAACATAACTGTTCTAACTTCAAATCATCCTATCATTAATCAACTATAGCTTCTGTTTTTGTATTTCCAGAAACTTTCTTCGATAGAAAAATAATTAATCCGATAGTTTATTTGATCCCTAAGATAATCCAACTTTAGTGGAACTAATAAGTATACTGTCCGAATATACTTATTTTCTCGGAGCTAGGTCTTCAAAATTATTGATCTTTTTCATAAATAAACGTAGATCTTGTTTGAGAAGATAAACAGTAACCATCTTTATCTCAGAATTACAGCTGAAGGTTCTTGAAAAAGTTATGTAACAACTTCTGTGTTTCTGGAAACTATCTTCAATTCAGAATGGTTGCTTTGAGTTTCTCCCAAAGGTTCTGTAACAGGTTCTGTGTTTCTGGGATTGTTTTATACCTTAAGTATCTTTCTGAAAAACATTATGTGTACCTTTTTTCTTATCATCTGAAATCCTCATATCGTATAACAACTCTTGTCTAGCTTGTTTATGTCCAAGATTTAATATCATTCAATCTTATATATTTGCTCAACCACTTTACTAAAATTCTGCACACTAATAGAGTAGTTAGTTCATTGAGTATTTTGTTATCATCAAAACTCTTAGAAATTTAGAGAATCAACATTCTCCCCATTTTTTATGATAACAAAACAATCAAACATTCATTCATAACACATTCACAAACATATAATTCTAAAGTCATCACACATACGAATATAATTCGAAATTCATCACACATTCACATTATATCATCAACCTTTTCTCCCCCTTTTTGTTATCAGCAAAATGAGAAGGAACCATATGAAAAGTTGATATAAGAAGTCTAGCAAAATTACATCACAGGTCTGATGTGAAATATCAACAAACAGAAATTAAAACAATATCCGCAAACAAGGAAAACATAACAAAAATTAATGCTTTTTAGGTCTTTTTGTGGACTTTCGAGCTATTCTTTTCACACGCCCACGATAATTGGATGGAAGAGGAGATTGAGCAGCTAATGTTGTGGAGGTGGAGTGAGATAATTTGCTGGATGCTGAAGCACATCAAGAGGGATAAACGGCACAAGACTTAAGTTTGGAGGAGTGGGCTCATAGGGTTGACCAAATCAAGGAGAACCATGATCAATTGAAGTGTCAGTCGTGACAGCTTCTGGAACAGGTTCTTGCTCAGGTGGTGAAGATCGACAGAATGAACGTGCTGAATCAGAAGGCATCCTTGATGGTGGAGGTTGGGATTGTTGCAAAGAGGATATCTGAGTCTTGATCTCAGAAGATATGAACTTTGTAAAGTCCTGTTTAAAAGACTCAAGAGAGGCTGCTAGCAATATTATAATAATGGCCATTGCAATATTCACTTGATATAAAAATTAAAACAAGTAATCAATGAAGTAAAAGGTAAATTGTTTTTATTATAAAGAGAGGATATGCCACGTCCCATCACCAAACCCACTAGAGGTATTATTCTCCTTGGCATGGGCACATTCCAGCTGCAGCCTACTCAGATCGAACCCATGATCATGGCCTTTTGTTTGCTTTAAAGGTAACGTCTTTCACCAATTGAGCTGAGCAAAAGGCCCAGATCTGGGGTTCTCTTCCCACTTCTCTTCCCGAATAGCCTTCATGCTGTGGGTGTCAATGCGGAAGTAGTCTGGTTGGTGGGTTTGGTGATGGGACGTGATAGGATAATCATATAGATGATATTTTCAAGATAGAAATATTTGAAAGAGGTGGAAATTAAACTATTGAATGATTTCATGAGTGTTGGAACATAAATTATTGTTTATCATTTTTTCATGTCACGGGAACAGGCTGTTAGTTCTTTTCAAGAACTTTGTCCAATCCGAATTATGTCTTGACCCTTCTTGTGGCTACTCTTTTCTGCTTGCAAGTCCTGACAGTGGACAATTCGCCTTGGTTTTGAAGTCTGCTATAATGATGAAATTGAACGTATCTTGGTGGAGTAGTTGTAAAATTTGGTTTAGCAAAATAATCTTGCCAAGATCGCAGTCTTAGATTTTCTTGTGAAAGCGGTGCTTGAGTCCTATTTGACGCAGGGGAATCTACATATTTAGCGCAGGCATGGTGTTTACCTACTTGAGTGATTCGATTCAAATTCCAGTTGATAGAAGATGACCTGAGATTTGAGATGTGTTTCTAGAGATATTCTTAGCCACTTGTCAGTTTTACCTCAACATCTGTTCGGTTGTTTTAAAGGCCAACCCTTGATCACCGTAATATTCAGCTTGCTTAATGTAACCTACCATGAAGATTTTTGGAGCTTTACACGTAGTCTATGCGAAAACCTTTTTGTTGTCCTTCTAAGACAATTACCATGTTCTTTTAATAAGATAAAAAGGGCATAGTAAATCTAGTTCCATGACATGAAAGGATAATATTTGACATTTTACTATATCGTAAGGATAAGATAAAGCTAGAAAAAGCAAACTATTTGTGCAGAAATAAGTGAGCATAATATTCTGTCCAACTGGACTTTTTAAGCCTCTTGACCTTATATTTGCAAGAGAGCCAACCATTATGGCCTTATATTTGCAAAGTTTGCTAATCAGATTGCTACACCAGTTTCTTGTTTAAGCACAAAGAGAATCTCATTCATTTCTAGCTTGACCATACCCTTAATATGTCAGAATTACTAGAATACGGACTAATCCTATCCTACGAGGAAATCTTTGATATGGATTAAGTTTTCCTGTCCTCCAATGGTGTCCTCGTCCATATCCCATTTTATTATATGTTACCATATACCAAAGGTTGACGCATACTAAGATCTTTTTATGCCTTTGCAGCATATGATTAGAGCTTTTACAGACGGGGACACAACTAGGACACGGAGAAACTTTGCTATTGATATCATACTATTGTCTTCTCAGGGCGAGTCATTTCTGTTTCTCTTTCAATAGTAGCACAATTGGATCCTCTGTACTTGTACCACCTGGAACATAGTAGAAAATACCCCAAGTTCAGGACTCCCAATCCAGCAATCAGGTAGTAGAAATAGTCTAATCTCCCCTTGTTAAGATCTTCTGGTAACCAGTTTCCAGTTTTTGCTCCAGAAGTTGTTTGATGCACAATTGTTATTAAGAGACTACTCAGGTAATTTGCTCCGGCTATTCCACAATAGAACAAAGATCCTGCAATGCTTCTCATATTCTCCGGAAACTGCTTGTAGTAGAATTCCACTTGTCCAATTGAAGCAAAAGCTTCTGCAAGTCCAGCCAGAGTGAACTGTGGAACCAACCATAAAGCTGACATCGATGAGATAGCACCTCTTCTTGGTTCAATACCTATTGGAGGTCTAGTTAAAGCAATGGTCCTGCGGCGTTCTTCAACTAGTGCGGATACCAGCATGGTGATTATGGAGATGGTAAAACCAATTCCCATCCTTTGGAGGATTGTGATGCCACCTTCTTTTCCTGTTAGCCTTTGCAGACAAGGGACAATGATTCTATCATAGATTGGTATGAACATTGTCAGGCTAAGCATCAGGAAGACAACGTACGATGCTGCTGGGATTTTGAAATTACTGCTTCCGAGGTGTCTATCAGCTTGAGTGGCCTGGAAAATTGCATAAGTGTGTTGCTGGACTATTACAACAAAGTATAGTAGAGCTGATGCCCATATGGGAATCACCCTCACCAAGCACTTAACTTCTTCCACTTGCTGCAAGCTGCAGAGTCTCCATGGATTAGCTGGTGATCCATCTGGGTTTATCTTATCTTGCGCGGTCATGATTGCTGCTTTATCAAGGCACCTGATGAGAGGGGTTCTGTTAGTTCATGTTATTACTAATCTCTTAAGATTTTTTTCCCCCAGAAATCTCTTAATTTGCCATGATAGTATTTGAAAAAATTTTATAACAACAGATTTCAAAAAATCTCTACAAAAGGTTCTTTGCAAAACAAACATACCCTGAATTCATTTGGCGAAATAAGTGTGAGGATGTAGTTACCTGAACTGATCCGTGTAGGGAAGCTTACAGTTGATGGAATTTGGTGGTATATAATTAAACAGAGAGATCCATGGCTGCTCAGGTTGCTTCAGTGATCTCTTTCTAATAGCAACCACTATGACCTGCACAACACTTGTCATAGGACTACCTGTGGCTTTCACTTTCACATAGATCTTTGAACCCATGAAGTAGATCCCACAAGAAACCAGCATCAGAATTGCTGGAATAGCCAAACCTATAGCCCAGCTCACATTGGATTGGATATATACAATGAGTGTCAAGGAAATCATCTGGGCGAAAGTGAAAGTGAAGAAATACCAATTGAAGAAGCTGTTGATTCCTTTCTTCCCTGATTCGGTGTTGGGATTAAACTGGTCAGCTCCAAAAGCTAGATTGCAAGGCCGGATTCCGGCTGCTCCAATAATAAGTAACCCAAATCCAAGTAACAGAAATGCCATTTGGCCTTTTGTCGGCTCGACACAGGTGCTGCTAGCTCCACAGTGTGGAGGATGCAGCTTCTTGATTGCTGCTGTCAACTGTATCACTTGGAGCCCCTTCACAAAATGGAGGATGGTTAGTGGCATTTCATGGTAATACTTTTACAATGAATTGCAGTTGAGCCTCTTTAAATTTTTGAAAAAGATACGCTTATTTGAATAAAAAAGAGGGGCTCGATTCAGATAACTAAGATTGTAAAAACAAACTGAATTGAGTCCAATGGCATTGAGCTTGTTAAATTTAAGATTTTTCTGAAATACTCTTTAGTGATGTATTAGTTGAAAATGTGTTTTGTATATTCTTTTGATTGACAAGGAATGGCAGCCAATATTTTTACTTTCTTGGTTTACCAACCGTTGATAGGATTAGTAATAGTGATGGAATTAGTTAATGCTTAAAATGTGACATTTTCCTTGCGTAAAAAGCTGTCATATAAGCTTTTATGTATATACTCTGTGATCTATGAAATAAATCTTAATGGATTTTATGAACTGAAAAATTCAGAGCAGAAACTCTTCTCATTTTTCTGCAAAAACTAATAAAGCTTGAGATTGAGCTTGAGCTTGAGCCTAACTTGGAAATTTAAAGTTTAGGCTTTTTAGCATGTTAATCAATATATTCAAACTCGACTTGACTAAGCTTATTTAAACTCAATTTTTAAAACGAACTTGACTATCTTTTCAGCCCACTTGGTTTATTCACATCCCTGTCAACAACTGCCCTTTCCATTAAGGATTTTCACCCCTGAAATATTCGCATTTTACTTTATTTTGGGGTTGTCAATTTTTTCTCCTTTTTACTTTAAAAAAGCACAAAAGGCACATTACATAAAGTTAAAAGGGTGGAAGTGCAATTTGCCCTCGTATATACAATGGAGTTTCCTTCTCTTTCAATCAATAAGCAGAAAGGATGAAAAATACCATATATGAGGCAATAGTACAGAACGCCAGTGTTTTGTATCTGCCAAAGTATGTGTCGCAGAAGAAAGCACCTAGTAATGTACAGAAGTTGGTTGTTCCGTTAAAGATGTTGATGATGTTTGCAGCTGTGTAGCTCTTCATGTTGAAAACTTTTGTGAGATAGATCAATAAGTTTGCTAAGGTGCCAATAGCTCCAAGCTTCTCAAATGTCTCATTCCCTGAAACACCGCTAAGGTAAGTGTGTCTCCTAGGAAAAGAAGATCACATGAGTATGTCTGTTCCATTCAAATTGTTCTTTGAACTTCCATATTCATTGTAGTCAAAACTTTAAAAACATCAGATAATATAACACTACTCTCAAGAGTTCATGGATATTGGAGGCTTTTAACAACAAATGGTTGTGCAAGACAAAAGTATATTGACTATTGTTGTCTTCCTCTTATTACTTCCAACAAAATCCCACAGTAAACTTTTGAGATTATTATAATAATATTCGATAGTTACAACAAATGTCCAAAGAAGTCTAAGATAGCATTTTCTAAGAGACAAGACATATGTTTCTCACCTATAATGAAGGGCATGGCTCTCCATCCCCTGTAATTGATCTTACGGTCATCAGCTGTGGCGGTTTCCTTGACGGTTTCCAGTTCCACGCAGCAGCCTTTCGGCTCCCAAACTCCATTCATTCCGCCATTGCTCTTCTTCTTCTCCTTCTCCATAGTTGCTTCCATGTTCACACCCTGCTCTATGGTTTCTCTACCACCCTTTTTCATGACTTACTTAACTAGTATCTCTTCCTAACTGTCAATACTCAATTATTTGCAGGACTAAGGAGTAGCGGGTCATAGAGGCAAGTTAGGCGTGAAAGGAGCACAACATGGGATATAAATGTACAGCCTTCAATTTTCAATGACCTTGCTAATGTCTAGTGGATAATATATCTATGACCATTCTAAGACTATGCTAAAAACAATTTCTCTTTTCATTACATTGGCCATTTACAGTAAGATGTGGTTGGCAGGCAGTGTTGAAAGGTCTTTTCTGGCATCAATGTTAAAAATATATAAAAGTAATTACAAGTTGATAATCTGATTTATTTTTAGAGTGGTGTTACTTTTTTTCATGTTTTAGTCATATTTATATGGTGGTGCATTAAGTTCATTAACACGTAAAATGTGATTGGCAATTTAAATGGGTGGAAATAAGTGGGGGAAAAAAGAAAGAAAGAAAAGAGTGGAGATAAAATGAAGTATAATGTTGATTTTGTGTTTAATAACATACCAAGGAATTGAAAGGAGACGTTTCATTTTTTATTATTTGGCTTTTTTTCTTCAAAGTATATCAATAGAAATAAAGTAAGCAGTGTCCACTTTATTTTTTTATGAACATTTGGTAGAAAGGAAATTTTTGTAAATATATTCAATTTCCATTTTTTTAACCAAATTCTTTCCAATATTAAAGAGAAAATAAATGTGCTACAAAGTATAAATGTTGTTTCTTTTTTACTAATTTCCACTTTATACTTAAGTTAGCTAATACACATTTTTATCCCATTTCTATTGCTACTGGTTTCTTTCCATTTTGTCTTACTTCTATCCGTCCAAAAAGAGTAGTGGTTGAGTTTAAATAAGTCTGAATCTTTCAAACGAAAAAAAAAAATCAATATTTTAATCTATATTTAAATAAATAATAGTAGCTTTAACATAGCCGAATAAAATACCAATGCCTTCTAGTCGTAAAAGTAGGTGGTAAATCAATTTTTCAGCCAAATTATGTGATATGACCTATTTGATGTATCTTTTGAGTTTTGATTATTTTACTTGCTTAGTTTGGAAAATTGACAACCTAATATCACCGAAATGTTTATGACCTCTAGTCTAGTTATCCCTTCCTATTTGGATTGAACTTATAGTCTATAGAGTTCATCAATTTCACATCTTGTTGTACTTAATCATACAATATAACTGATTTGGCCATAACATATTTGGATATAATAGTTTAATATGTGACTAGTTTAATAAAGTTGATTGCATATTTGGATATAACTTTTTATGTTTATAACCTCTAATATAACTATCTGCCGAGATATCGACACGAGCCAAGGTCTGTCACATGATATGGCACAAAACACCACCAACAGATGAATTCATAGGCTCAGCCTAACTGTACAAGGTCATGACTCGCCGCATAACCCAATGGGTAGTTGGGTCCTTAAGTGGTCGAACCCCAAACCCATCGACCAGATGGGTTGGTCCAGGTCAACCCATTATAAAAAAGAAAAAATATTATGAAAATTTAATACTATTCATAATATTAAATAAGTTGTTATAGTTAACAACATAAATAACTAATATGGTTAAAATGAATGTGTGGCTCCATTTATATAGACTTCCAATCAAAAGACTTTTTTGCTTCTTAAACATGTATGATTCATTTTTTACTTTATTTGTCTTAAGTGTGTTCAAGTCGCATATTGCTAACTTAACAAATATATTTGAATTTGCTTGTGTACAAATAAATCCATATTTTTTACAATTCTTCTAATAAACAGGCTAAAGAATATTCTTCTAACAAGTATATTTGAATATGTCTAGTGGGTTCAGACCGGTTCAGACCCCTATGGATGTACTATATGTAAACCCCGGTTTTCTTAGTAATCGAGTAAACTCCGTAAATCGGAAACCAAAACCCTAAATAGGATTTGTACTAGCAACCTAAGAACCCTAAGACCGGCTTTTCTTCGATTTCTATATAAAAGAACCCCTATAGAATAATTTAATGTGAATTATTGTTTTATACATATTTTAAACTATACAAAGTTTTGATTTCGAAAAATTTTCTATTTCGGGTTTTCCCGAGCTGCATTACGGAAAAGCGAGTCCCGGAACTAGAAACTCAGAAAAATATCCCATAATACTCTTTAGAACCGGAATTTTATAAGGATTTCAAAAATATATATTTTATAATTTTTCGAGTTATAAAAATTACAGTTATAGCCTTTTTCCCGTATTTTCGTTACTACCAGTAAAGTAGATATCTTATCTACTATTTATTACTATTCACAAGTACAACCTACTACACACACACCCATACCTTAGTCTTACATCCTTACAACCACTCAATTATATTTTCTTTTCTAAGAATTTTTGTCTCTTAACAAATTATTACATTTAATACATTTTATTACACAAATTACAATTTCAAATAAAATCAAACTGAAATGATCTAAATTTAAATTCTATTTAATTTCCATGTGTTTGTTTATTTACCTTAAGTATTGAATTAAATGAGCATGATGTTTAGGATAGTTGTGTTGGTAATAGTCTAAATGTGTTATTTTGCATATGTATTGAAATTAATATCTTTATTTTATATGTATTAATGTGTGTGTAGTATAATTATTAATTGTGTCTTTTATACATTAAGGTTATAAGGTGTTGAGTTAAGTTAGATTTATAAAATCAACCTTGGTTTTTCATAAGATTAGTTGACAGAAATTTTCCTTAGTTAAGTTAGCATTTATGCCTAAATGAAGCCCCAAATGAGATTCAAATTCACCAAAAATACACCCTAAATTTATATATGCCTTAAAGGGTAAATTTGGGATATGTTTAAGGCTTAATTTTGCTCAATTAGACTACTTTTTAGGGCAGCCTCTCCTTTATACGAATTTTCCCTTTTCTTTCTTTCTTTTCTCTTCCTCTTTCATTTCAATTTCCAAGTTCAAGTCAAGAACAATATCAAGCTTTAAAAATCAAAGTTCTCTCCAAGACAAGGCATATACATGTGAGTTGATTTAACTATGATTGTTGTTATGTTTTCCTTTCTTGTAGTGGTTATATGAGCTCTTGAATAGGATGAGTTTAAATGCTATCTAAATTGTTTGTTCATGCATTGAGATTAGTTAGGAATGTGTTTTGTGAGTGTGTGAGTTTGTTCATGCATTGTGGAAGTGATATGAAGTGTTGGGAGGAAATGAAGATGGTTTGTGTAGGAAAGTTGAGAATGAATGGAAGTGGAATTGGAAGTGTTTAAATGTGTTGATTTCATGTTTTGAGTTGCTAGGATTGAGTAGTATAGATAGGAGTGAGTATATGAAGTTAAAATGAAGTTGAAAAAGATTTGAAAGTGTTATAGGATAGAATTTTCGAAGTGGAAAAACAGGGGACTTGTATTCTGTTGTATAGGTCTGTTTTGAACGTACGTCGACATCTGAGAATTCAACGCCGCCGGCGTAGAGGCAGCGTTGAAACCAAATTCTTTAACGCCTCTTTGGAACACCGATGGCTTTTACAAGAAATTTTGCCAGTGTTTGTTCTTCAGAACGTACGCCGGCAATTTGAGAGTCTAAGCTGCCTGCTTAAGGTCAAAGGCTGCCAGCGTATCCATGTAAACTGTCGGTTTGTACTTCTCTAGAAGTTTTTGGAAATTTTGGATTTACATTCTACATCGGCTCAAAGCCGCCGGCGTAGAATGAAGGCAGCCGGCGTACCCTTGAGAGCTGCCACGTTGGCAGTGTTGTTTTTCATAGTGTTGAACACCGGCTCAAAGCCGCCGGCTTTGAATGCCAGCGTATCCCCTGCGCTTTTGAATTTTAAAAACTTTCTTCAAAATTTTCCGAAGTTCGATATTTGATCAATTAAGTATTTGTTAAGCGATCTAGGATATAATAGGATGTTTAAATGCTTTATTATGACTTTGTGTTAAATTATTTGAATTTCTTTGATTAATTGTATATGTGAGTTAAATAAACATGTTTTATGCATGAATTTGATATTTAGACTCTATGCAAAGTTTAATGAATTTCCTTGTACAATTGCTCTAGGATTGTGATATATAGATATAATATGTGTATATATTTGTGAATGAGAAATCTATATTTATTTATTGATTATTTTGATATTCCTATTTCAGTTAAGGATTCTTCGGTTAGTTCTTCACCGAGAGATCATAGTAATATACTAACGGGTTCAGGTACGCAATAACTTGTTTGATGTTTGCTAGGAATAGGCATTCCTAAATTAACTTAATTCGACTCGGCTTAATATTTGATTGAATTGGATGTCTATTACGCTGTTTAATCTGGTCCAAGGAGCAGCAAACCTGTCATGATGCAATGACATGTTAGTTAGGCGCTTAACCAAGTCATGATGCAATGACTTTACCATGATGCAATGGTACGCTATGATGTAATAGCGATTCTTTGGTTAAGTGGGTAGCCGATAGGGGGAATAGTATATGAGTAACGTTTGCTTAAACTTAGGGGGAAATACCATGATTTAGTTCAAAGTTTATGGAAACTTGTAAACTAGGCTCATGTTATGGACTGAGTTTAAGTAGAGTTGGGCAACGGCTTTTTAACCCTAAATGAAGCTATTATCTTCATGAAATAGATATAGGAGATATAAGTATTCTGACTGCTTATATCAACCCCTGAGCAGTTGCTGTTACTCAAGATCCCTGAATTCCCAAAGCATGATCCGGGGTTTAAATACCCTCCTGTTGATTTGCAAAAGAAAATTTAATAAAGATAATTACTTGTCTTCTAATGCATTACATTGGCTTGATGACTTGTTCTTGCATTTATTATTGTGCACTGGGCTTTTGGCTCACTTTTGCTGCTTTGCAGGTATTGGAGATGAGTTTTATGATGATTTGGGCTATGGGTCCGATTTCTAGAGATTCCTAGATGAGTGGGACGAATAGGACTCGATCACCCTAGACTTTTGGGAAGATTTTTGCTAAGGGACAACTTATGTATAGAAGGCTTGATAGATAAGCCTATTTTTGTAAAGACCTTAAGATCCTCTAGGAATCTTTTTGATTTAAGAAAACATGTAATTTTTGTAGTGTCTTGTAATGATACTAAACAGTGTTATGATGTAAATGTATGTATAGATTGCTTTTGTTAGCAATCTCGTTTTGTCAAAAGTTCTTTATAAAGTTATAGTGGTTTTGATCAAACAATTTTCATAAACTGTTAGTTTTAGGACAACCTTACATATAATGTGAAAACGTTATATGTGGTTGGGGACTCGGTACTCTAAGTCTCGGGATTTAGAGGAACAGGTCTTTACACAAACACTCTCTCTCTCCCTCACTCTAGTAGCCGGCGCACCCCCTCATTTTTTTCCCCCAATTTGTTTATTTTATCTCCTTTTTATAAAGAAAATAAACCCTAATTTCATCTAATATAAATAGCCTTTTATTTTGTCTCTCATTCATTTTGTTTCATTTGTTTCAAAGCTCTCAAACTCTCCCTCTTCCTCTCCTCATTGCCGTGACTCCCCTACACCACACACACACACACAAGCTTCAATTTTCTTCTCCATCTCTCATCTATTTCAAACTTTAGGTGATGATTCTCAAGCCTTGCTACCATCTAATCTTGTAATGGCAACTGGCAAGATTATTCATGAGTGTTTTCACTCAAAGTTCCCATGAGCACTTGCTAGGGACAAAGAAAATGCTACTACATGAATATCAAGCCATCACAAGAGTAGATCTTGTGTTTGATCAAGTTTTTGTTGAGGATATTTCATGTTCATGCATGTAGGAGTGGAGTAAAGTAGAGATCTAGCATAAAAATTTCATGTTCATGCTTTAAAACTTCATTTCATACATCATAAGTAGTAGATCTAGCTTTTAGATGCTTATACCATGCTCGACATTTATGATCTTATGGATGATTTATGTTTTCATGCATTCATACTCATGAAGGCTTTGTTTAGGTATATATATGTGTAGTTGGTAGATCCTTAAGTAAATAAAGCAATGAACTTGAAAGGAAAAAGTTTTTGTTTGAAATACTCAAAGTCAAATTCGTATGATTTCAAGACCCTATTTTAAAAACCCTTTTATCAATTTTAAAACTCATGTTTTATGTGAAAAATAAAGGGTATAGGTAATAGGTATTATTAACTAGTGATTTTTATGAGTTGAAATGAGTTTTAATGAGATTAATGTATAAAATAAGAAGTGGAATCTAGATGGAAAACTTTGAGTTAGTACTCCACATGTGAAATTCGTAATTTTGAATATAGGTCTTAAGAACACCTATCATCCAAGTTCAAAATAGAAGTTTTATGTGTTAAATGGATTCCTTAGGTAAAAGGTATCTTAAATTCTTAAGTTTTAATGCATTAAACAAGTTTTACCAAAAGAATCACTCAAAAATTTAATTTCAAGAAATTCGGATTTTTGGACAAATCCTATTTGAAAACATATTTGCAAAGTGTAGAATGCAAATTTTTATGTAGAAATGAAGGCTTGGGAAATAGGTATAATGAAGACTCAATTTAGATAAGGATAAATTGATTTTCTTAAGGAAATAACTTCAAAACAAATGAGATAGTCAAAGTTAGGAAACTAGTTTTCATGAAAGTGTGTAGTCATGGATCTTCACGAATAAGAAGTTTCTTAATTTTCCTTTTTGTAAATAATGTCAAAGGCATGCATGCATCAAGTTCATATCATATCATTCATGATGGGAAAAGTCATCGATATTGCATGTGTAGTTAAGCTATATGCTAGAAACATCACAAGCATCCACAAAACTATTTTTCGGAATTGAAGTTTTCGAACGACCAGAACTGATCCCTCTATTTCATGACCTAAATATTTTCAAAACTTGAAAATAATATTAGGAATAGATAGATCTTTCGAAGTAGATAGAAATCGATATATTATATGCTTAATTCCGAGTTAAAATGAGTTAGATATGGTCATTTAAAGTTAGGACTTTATCTTATTCAAAAATTGACGAACTTAGTAGCTAGAATTGTTAAGTTATTAGAACCATATAAGAAATACTCATTTCGGGTATTCCTTGTACTTAGGTGAATTGGAGGATAGATTTCCACTCCCCGAGAACTACTACGACTAGTGGATTTCTCTCCATGGCTGAGTGAGTTCATTTCTTAAATAGTTGTGCTCATGTATGTGCTTGTAATCGTAGTGACATTAAAATTAGGAAAAGATAAAACTACAATGATTGTGACATAATCTTGGTTGAATGAATAATAAGTATATCGAGACAGACTTGTTGATAAATTATTGTATGAGCTAGTGTAGACTTTGATTGTCTAAGCTTCTCTATGATCGCGCTTAATCTACCTAATTAATATGCCACGATTATATGAATAAATTTACATGCATCATGTAGTGAGTCACATGGCATGAGTTATTATACCTTTGTGGGAAAAAGGCATAGTAATTTAGGCAACGAAGGGCCTGTAAACTCGGTTAGCGATGGCCTGGAAATTTGAAATTTGCGTGGGTGGGCACTTGTATAAACCACAGTAAAAATTTAAAAGGTGGTGGATGGGCACCTGTATCAACCGTAATAAGAAGTGAGAAGTAATTAAATGATGGTCGTATGGCTTGAAATACCTAACTCCGAATTGAGGGCGTAAATCCATTCAATATAAGATTTTTAGATGGTTTTATATATTGTATGCTCATGTGCTTGTGTATTTCATATGGCTACTAATAACTTGTTTGTTATATATACTGTTGTTAAGTATTAAATATTTGGAATTGAATCTCACTAAGCATGTAGGTTACACCCCGATAGTTTGTTGTGGTGTTCCTATTTTTGGTTGTTCCGAGGACACATTTCACAGGGTTATCTTTTGGATGAATGAGCTTTGAAGAAGTCAGGACCTAGCTGGAGGCATGGACTTCTAGAAAAACCTCTTTAACATAAACCCTATTATTGTATACGGTTTAGACCAGATAGACTTCCATTATCATTTTGGTGGGGGTATGCCCCTTAACTTTTGTAAAGATTTAATTTGTTTATCTCGTTGTGATTTCTATTCTTAATGCTAATGTATGTCTTATTTAGACTATTCGATTCAAAGTGAGATTCTAAAAGTTGTGCAAGTACATCTTACACCCGATATATAAACTTATGGGATGACTAAGGTTGTCATACTTAAGTTTAAATATCGAGTGTGGTGAACTGTCGCGTTTTTGATACCCTTTGGAGCGCAACACTATATCTGTATTAGACATATACCACCAATTGATTACGAATTGGGTACTGTGATTATTTTGTTGTTAAATTGTTATGACTAGGAAATATTTTAGCATAATAGTTGGGAAATTACTTTTAGTAAAATTACCAGTAATATCTATACATATAGATATTTATAGTATACTATTGCGAATGTTATTCATTTGTCCAATATCTCCTCATTTTTTAATTTTTATTGTATTCTTCTCGATGTTTCAGAGACAAGACTTGGCGGTGGGGTACCCAGCATGGACCAGGATTTATAGTGCTTGACATCTGTATTTGCGTGGTGGACCACCTGGCGTCACTCATGACTTAGGTTTCCACTAGCAAATTGGTTCGCTCACTTGTGGTTGGAAAGTACTAAAGCATGATATTGGCATTTAATATCGTCATTTAACAACAAAAGTTATCAAAGACGTCCAAAGAGGAAGAAGATTTAAGACAAGGAGATAAGATTCCTAAGTATCTAATCTAACATCCCAAAGTGCTTGGGATGCAGCAAT
Source organism: Combretum micranthum (assembly GCA_024138025.1). Taxonomy (NCBI): domain Eukaryota; kingdom Viridiplantae; phylum Streptophyta; class Magnoliopsida; order Myrtales; family Combretaceae; genus Combretum; species Combretum micranthum. The sequence continues at coordinate 298,384 of JAMXBD010001358.1, read as the reverse complement.
CAACTAGGTTCTTACTTGCACGTATTTCTATTATTTTTATATTTGTAATAAGATAATGATGTTTAACTATGAGATTTAATAAAGCCAAAATGGAAAAAAAAAAAAAAAAAAAAAAAAAAAACTATAAGATTTAATCATGTCTAACTAATGTTGCTGCTAGAATGGTAGAACCTGAACTTTATTAGTGGAAATCCTCTTTGTGTTTGTAAACTCAGATAGAATATGAAAGTGAGATATTTGTAAACAGTAACCTTCGTCCATTTGTTGTCTTTGCTGTATTTATATTTCAACATTTCTCGTCAAAGATATGGAGAATTATTAATTTGCCATCACATATTACTAATATTTCACCTTAAATGAAATGTGCTTAAAGGAAAAAAAAAAAAGAAAAAAAAATAGAATGTGGTTGTATATAAATAAATACACATTCTGGATAATTTTATATGAAAATAGACTAATTATAATGTACTTAGTCATAATTTTATTTTAAGTTTAAATTTTTATTTTAAATAATATTTTACTCTCTTTAATTTATTTAAAAAATTAGACAAATAAACTCGAACTGAACCCGACACAAACTTGGGAAGTCCACTGTTTAGGACTCAACTTCACCCTTGGCCAAGGTGGTCTCAGCCTCAGGTCCCAAATTTATGACTTTGACCCGACAAGTGCAGGTCGAGTCTTGACCCAACCCATAGTGGGGATGTCTAATCACAGCACTCAGCAGCAGCAGCAGATTGTATAATCTTTTATTTTAATTCTTTCCATAAAAAGCAAATTTCAAATAATATGACCAAGTGCTCTGCGGGGAAAGGAAATTAATATATATATATTAAATTATAAAAATATCACTAAGATAAAAATAATTACAGAATTAGGTAAGTTGATCTCGTCTCTTAAAGATATGAGATCATAAGTGATCGATCTCGTCTCTTCAAAAGATGAGATTATTGTATTTTTACAGTAATTAAAAGACAAGATTACTATAAATACAACAACCTTGTCTCTTGAAATGACGAGATTGACTATTTATAATCTCTTCTTTTCAAAAGACCAATTTAAGTTGTATATTTCTTAGGATTTATTTCCATCTTGCACTATTTTTATAATTTTTTTTTTAAAGTTAGCATTTTTTTTCTTTAATCCGTGCAATGCTATATCACCTTATCTAAGAATTAAAAAGAAATTTTGGAATGAAGTGGTTCAGTTTTTCTAATGGATGAAGGATAGGTATTAACTATTGATCTCCTAAACCTCAAACATGATCCCTACGTAAATTTTTGAGATCATGTTTTCATATTACTTACTAGGCCTTTTTAAATTCTAAACGTTAACAAAATTACTGTTGTTTGATTAAATAATTATTATCCAGTGATTTTCTAAAATTTGATAGCAGCCTAACTTGCTTTTATTTTTTAGGCTTATTTATGATGCTCATCATAAAACTTTGTAACATTTTAACAATATTTTAAGTTTATATTTTAGGTTTCATACGTAGGCATGGGTACGATTTGGTTCCGAAACAAAATTATTATCGGCGGTTCTCGAACTAGAACCGGACCAGTTGATTGATTCTAGAAACGACTATAAAACCATTGGTTTCACTATTCCTAGACAGTTCTTTGGTCTAGAACCGATGGAACCGAGAGTTTCACCCGGTTCATTAAAAAAATAAAAACATATTAAATATATAATTATTAATATTTAAATTATTTCATATAAATAGTAAAATTTATTACTTATTCATATATATATTTATTGTCAAACACAAATAAATATAGTTTAAAATTATATATAATTAGTTTAAATAAACTTCTTCTAAAAGTAAAATTTATTTTCTTAATAATGTGAGACTAGATTTTGCATTGTATTTTTTTTTTTTTACTCTCTAGTATTTTGCAATCTCATATTACTAATTACAATTAATAGTGGATAAGTTTGTATACAAATAAATGTGCATTCTAAACAAATTTTAAAAAATTGGTTAAATAATTTAACACTTTTAGATCCAATAATTATTTTGAATTTAAAATTTATTTTATTAAAAACTAAAATTCATTTTTTATTTTTATTTTTAAAAAAGGCAGTTCTGTTGTTCCAAAATCGGATCGAGAATTAGCGGTTCCATGGAACGGGCTAGAACTTTTGGAGATGATTCCGATTCCAATTCCAAAATTTCAAGACCTAGAATTGGCAGTTCCAATTCCAATTTTTTGGTTCCAAAACTACACCCATTTTTATGCATATGCCTTTCTACAACTGACTCCTCAAATAGAATAGAAAACTAGACGATAACCTTAGGAATGTAGATAATTTATTTAAGAAGGACTAGGTACTAAAATAGCTAATCCTCACCTTTCCACTCCCTCAACTCCTTTACCATCCATAGTCAAATTGCCAGGTAACACCTTAGCTAATTTTGTTATACAGTCATTAAATAAGGTCAGCAGATGCTAATACTACATGAAAACAGAAAATTTTAAAAATGTTTAGATAGAAATTTTAGAAATATCAAGAGAAGACCTAGATATTGTTTTCAATAAGAAAGAAATATTCTAGGCTTTTTTATATATCTTTTCTTTTCTACATACATAGATATTTATACATAATCAAGCTCTCCTATTTTTTGTATACAAACTTGCTATAATGACAATTGATTTTGTTTACAATAATATTCATTGACCTTATAATACAACCATAAACTCCTAATTAATGATATTCATTGACCAACCATAAACTCTTAATTTCTAGGAGTCCTTCACACCAACACTCTCCCTTAAGTTGATGCATAGATATCTACCATGCCCAACTTACTAAGTGAGTTATGAAAATTCTTACTACATACTGCTTTAGTTAGGATATTTGCTAACTGGTCTTCTGATTTCACAAAGGGAAACCAGATTGTCTTTTCTTCAAGATTATGTTTGATGAAGTGTCAATCAACCTCCACATGCTTAGTTCGATCATGCTGTATCGGATTATGAGAAATATCAATAGCTACTTAGTTATCGCAAAATAAATCCATCTCGCATTTAGGAAGCAATCCAATCTCAGACAATAAATTTCTAAGCCAAAGAAGTTCACATAACCCTTTTGCCATTCCTCTAAATTCTGCTTCCGCACTTGATAATGCCACTACTTCTGCTTCTTACTTCTCCATGTAACAAGATTCTTACCGACAAATGTGAAATAGCCTGAAGTTGACTTTCTATCTAAAATATTTCCAGCCCAATCTGCATCTGTATACCCTTCAATATTCAGATAACCATTCTTAGAGAACAAAAAGCCTTAACCAAGCGATGATTTTATATATCGAAGAATTTGAATGACCGCATTCATATGATTTTCGCTAGGGTAATGCATGAATTGACTAACTACACTGACTGCATAAGCAATATCAGGTCGAGTATGAGATAAATAGATCAACTTACCAACTAGTCTCTGCTATCTTCCTTTGTCTGTTGGCACTTGATTTGAGTATTCTCTAAGTCGATGATTTTGAATTATAGGTACATCAGCTGGTTTGCAGTCCAATAACCCGACTTCAGTTAATAAATCCAGCACATATTTCCGCTGAGAAAGAAATATCCCTTGATTGGATCTAGCAACTTCAATCCCTAAGAAGTATTTGAGTCCTCCTAAATTCTTCATCTCAAATTCTGATGCCAACTAAGATTGAAGTTTTGCTATCTCATCTATATTGTCTCCTATAATGATCATATCGTGAACATAGACGATTAGAGTTGTAGTCTTGCCTTGTTGGTGTTTCAAGAATAAACTGTGGTCAGAATTACGTTGTCGACAGCCATATTTCTTCATTGCGACACTCAATCTTCCAAACCAAGCTCGAGGTAACTGTTTTAACCAATATAAAGCTCTCTGTAACTTGCAAACGAGCTTATTGTTAGAGTCTACCACATATCCAGGAGGGATATCCATATAAGTTTCTTCTTCAAGGTCACCATGGAGAAAGGCATTTTTTACATCAAATTGATTTAAAGGCCAGTCAAGATTTGCTGCAAGGGACAATAAAACTCTTATTGTCTTCAATTTTGCCACTATAGAGAAGGTTTCTTGATAATCGACTCCATATGTTTGTGTGTAACCCTTGGCAACCACTCTAGCTTTGTACCTTTCAACAAATCTATCTGCTTTGTATTTAACTGAAAACACCTATTTGTACCCTACTATCTTCTTCCCTTCTGGTAATGTAGTAAGAATCCATGTTTTATTTTTCACCAAGGCCTCCATCTCTTCCTTCATGGCTTGAGTCCATCTAGGGTCCTGTAATGCCTCTTCTGCATTAGTGAGAATGTGATGAGATGAGAGATCATTTGCAAAGCTTTTCAAAGATTCAGATAGTAATCAAGTGGACATGTAATTGGCAATAAGATATTTAGATCGTTGTTCTTCTATCACAGGATAGTATCGTCTTGGGGGCACACCACGATTATGCCTGTAAGGTAATCTATAGCCAAGGATAGAAGCAACAATATCTATGGTAGAGGGTTGATGCAAACATCATCAAGGGTTGGTTCCGAAGTGGAAACCAACCTGACCAGTCATCGGCGGTTCCTAAACCAAGAACCGGCCCGGGAATGGCGGGTCTGAATCGGTAAAGGACCCGTCGGTTCTGGCGGGTCCTTACGGTTCCATCACTAAAAACCACATGATCCGACGGTTTTGGAACCGCCAATTCAAGAATCGGTAGGATCGGCGGTTCTACACCATAAAAATTATAAAAAAAAAAAGAAAATAGAAAAGAAATTATAAAAAAATTGTAATTATAAAACAAATATTTAAAACTACTTTCGCATAAATAATAAAAAATTTATTTCCTATTTACAATATTTAATGTGTTATCATTAACAACACAAGTAATAAATACATTTGAAATCATATATTATTAAATTATGCAGACTTCTAATCAAAGTAAACTTTCTTTCTTAACAATGTGTGATTCGTTTTTTGTTATTGAGAATTATTTGTGTCTTGAATATTTTATAGTGTTGCATTGCTAATATAACAACTAAAAAAGTGCAAGTGATTGTATATAAATAAATACATAATTATAGAATTTCTTTTAACTAATACTATGTATAATTATTGTTAGGCTCAATGTTATTTCAAGTTAAAAATTTATTTTATATTTTTTCTTAGTTAAATTAAGTAAATTATTTAATTGGTTTTTTATTTTTTTTCATGGTTCGTAGTTCCTCTAGAATCGGAACCGAACCATAAAACCAGTGGTTCCTAAGAATCGGGAACCGAACCGGCTCCCACGGGTCTGGTTCCGGTTTTGGTTCTATCACTTTTGGAAATCGAGAACGACGGTTCGGGTCCGGTTCCAGGCCTGAACCGAACTGTGACGACGTCTAGGTTGATGATCAATAGGGATTGATGGAGAACTTACCTCAATGATATTCTCAGGAGATGGATTAGTGGTTATTAGAGAAGAAGGGGACGCATCATCATTTGAGGAAGTTGTCTCCGACTCATTTTGAATGTCATATTCATTAAAGCCTGGCCACTCATGTCTCATCCAATTCACCTCTTCACTAGAATTCTCCTCCCGACGAGGTGGAGTAGAGAGCTTAGCAGTAAAGAACATTTCTGTTTCAAAAAATGTGGCATCCATAGTAACATATGTTCGCCTATGAGTGGGATCGAAGCAGTGATATCCTTTTTGGTGTAGGCCATAGCCTAAGAAAATGCACCTCACAATAGAGGATCGATTTTTGTGCATTGATCCTTTTAAACATGAAAAAATACAACACACCCAAACACGTGTGGTGGCATCGTCAAGATTAAGGGCAATGTTACAAAATGAGATAATGCTTGAAGAGGAGTTTTCATTTCAAGAACTTTCATTGGCATCCTATTGATAACATAAACTATATGCATAGTTGCCTCTGCCCAATAATGCCCAGTCATATTAGCCCCAACAAGAAGAGCTCTAGTAGTCTTAAGAATATGCCGATTTTTCTGTTCGGTCACTCCATTCTGTTGGGGAGTATGCGAACATGATTTCTCATGAATCGTTCCATGTTGATGAAAAAAGTCATTAAATTGCTTGTTGACATATTCTCCGCCATTATCGGAATGAAAAACATGTAATTTGATGGAGTATTGTGTATAAACCATGTTATAAAAGGACTAAAAGGTATTGAAAACCTCATCCTTATGTTTCCACAAATACAACCACGTCATCCGTATGCAATCATCAACAAAAATCACAAACAATCGATAGCCATGCATATTAGGTTTCGAGGATGGTCCCCACACATCAGTATGGATTAAGGAAAAAGGAATGGTACTTTTACTAAAACTCAAAGGATAAGTGGCCTGATGGCTTTTCGCAAAAATACAGGTTTCACATTTTAATTGAGAAATTGCTATAACTGAAAATAAATATGGAAGAACATTTTTCAAATATCCAAATGACGGATGGCTTAACTGACGATGCCAAAGCCAAACTTGCTCCTCCTTAGACATATTCTGATGAGTGGTGTGACATGCTTTACTGATCTTTACATCCATCAAATAGTATAGTCCCCCCTTCTCAATACCACGTCCAATAATCTCCTTTGTTAGAATATCTTGAAGAAGGAAAAGATTAGGATAAATAATTACAACACAATTAAATCTTTGGTAAGTTGACTCACAGACACTAATTTTGTAAGAAAGAGATGGAACAAGAAGAGTATTGGATAATGGCATATTAGGTGCCACTGTTACTGTACCAGCCTCTGTTACTGGGGAAAATTTTCCATTAGCATTTGTAATGTTGGTTCTTCTAGGCTTGGATCTTTGGGAGATACCATTTTCATCATAGGTCATATGGTCAGAGGCTCTTGAGTCAAGAATCCATTGGCCATGAGCAATGTCTATTTTAAATTCATGTAGATTCATACTTGTGACTAGTTTATGAATTTCAGTGGTGCTGACATTGTGAGCTTGAGCTGGAATTAAGGAAAGAGTCATATCACTGATGGCAACTGAACCTTGACCTCTAGTCATCTATTTATTTTTCGTCTGTTTCATTGGTTCCTTCAACATTGCGCTTTTTCTTTGACTGTAATTCATGCCACCATTCAGGATATCCAGGGGTTTTAAAACAGGTCACCCAAGTATGTCTAGTTCCTCCGCAATGAGAGCATTTCAGTCCATCAGATGCATTCTTTTTAGAAGAGGAATTTGATTTTCCATTATGACAAGAAGCTGTCGAAGGAGTTATAGTTCTCAAACTCTTTGACGTAAATATGGAACCTAATGATTCTTCAGTTAAAGTTCTTATCATGACTACTTGTCGCACTGCTTCTGTCGAACATGGGCATAAGCCTGCTCCATTGTGGGGAATGGTTGCATCTGCAGAATATCTCTACGAATGTTGTCTAGTCGGTCATCCAGGACTTCCAAGAATATGTAAACTCGATCTTCTTGCAACATCTTGTTATAACGCTGAATATCACCTTGGTATTGCATGGGATTTGGCCTTTGAAAGTCAATCTCTCTCCATGATCCTTGTAGACTGTTGTAATATTCTTTTAATGAACCACTTGCTTGCTTTAGCCGTGATACTTTGCGTCGAAGGTCATACACTTAGGAGACATCACTCTCATCAAAATAAGTTGTTACTATGGCATCCCATACCATTTTTGCCGAAGAAATCTGATGAAATTTCCAATCAATGATGGGTCCATGGAGTTAAAGCCATCCTTTTACTATGGCATCATCAGTACGCCATTTTCGGAAGGTTGGACCTATCGTTGTAGGTTGGGGTAGATCCATTGATATGACCCAATTTGTCTTTGCCAGAGATGTACATCTCTACCACTTGAGACCACAGTCCATAGTTGGTCCCATCCAGTTTGATTTCTATTGGAGCAGCAGCTATGTCCATTGTTGAGGTTGTACCGAAATTCTTAGATAAGATTTCCGTCATTCTGGTAATGAGTTCTGATAAGATAGATGAAGAAGATTTCAAAGGTTTCTATTGACTGCAAATCTTCACAGCCATATCAGTGTGTTGTAGGATGTTATTTGCTTCAATGTTGTCTGTATAGAGGAGGATGAGAATTGAAAACTTGCTCTCATACCATGTTTTCAATAAGAAAGGAATATTTAGGTTTTTTTATATATCTTTTCTTTTCTACATACATGGGTATTTATACATAATCAAGCTCTCCTATTTTTGGTATATAAATTTACTATAATGACAATTGATTTTGTTTCCAATAATATTCATTGACCCTATAATACAGCCATAAACTCCTACTTAATGATATTCATTGACCAGTCATAAACTCTTAATTAATGATATTCATTGACCAACCATAAACTCCTAATTTCTAGGAGTCTTTCATGCCAACAGATATATATAATAGATAGGGTCGTCCAAACAATATTCTCTCTTCTCTCTCTCTTTTCCTCCTTGGTCAGCCCCCACCATCCTATATGGGTTATAAGCAATATTAATGAGAAAGATACCATCCATGAACAACCTTTTATCTATATATATATTCCTTTTTTTTTTTCCAGCATCATCAGAACAACGCTAGTGAGACTATCTTAATATTTCCTAGACATGTTGTATTGTTAAATTTGATTATGAAAAAGATAAAAGAAAGAAAAACAAAATGAGATGAAACTAAACATGAATAGGGAAGGGATATCCATTTTTTTTTTCAAATTGGATTTTTGATCGATGAGGCACCTTCTGTTGTAGGAGTTTAAATTTAATAAGGTGCATATACATATATACACATACATATATAAAGTGGAAGACCTGTCTATTATATCTAGAAAAAAAAATTATAAAAATACTAATTAAGTAAAAGAAATTATAAAATTGTCAATGCTATATTGCATTAAAGAGTTACAATACAAATACTTGCACAAGTATTGCATAAAGAATATGGGACTTGTATTCACCTATATCGTATATTAAGATTGCAGTATAGCTTAACACAGTGGTATCACATGTTAACAATGCATCATGCTATTGGTACAATATTATGGCATAAGGAAAATGCATTATATGTGAAAAATTTGTTATCGCATCTTGCAAATGCGATATGATATTAATTCTTATAAATATTTCTTTTATCCAATTTGTGTTCGTGTAGTTTTTTTCTTTTAAATGAATTGGTAATAACCAATTGTCTATATATATGTTCCTTTATTTCGTGGAAAAAGTTCATCAAATTAAGCGGATGCAGCAGAAAGAGAAAGAGCTAAATGTATAGAACTGGACCACAGAGTGAATTATGTTATAGGGATTGTACGTCGGCGTGTTACACAAGAATCGTAGGAAGTCTTATTCAACGCACCTAGTTGGATAGTTGTAGTTGAGCAAACCAAATGAAGACATATGAAGTTCCACGTTCCCATTACAAAGTTTCAGATCCGGCCGGTCCAGTGTTTTTACTACTTATATGTTGCTACGTGCCAGTTAAAATGCAAACTCAAAAGTCCATCCCAAGTCCCCATAGTCGATTACTGCATTTATTCATATCGTTTATTTTTTATTTGTATTTATATTTATATTAAAATAATATGTATAAATATATTTAATTTATATTTATATTTAATTTATATTTGATTTGTTTGATATTTTCATGAAAATTACTAATTTTTTTATCTGTACGTATTTCTTAATAGATAATTTGTTAAAAAAATAAAAAATATATATATTTGTATTTACTAAAAAAAGCTAGACAAACAGACCTATAATCATACAAGAGGTGGCACAGGATATTATATGGATAGAAACATAATAATAGGATATTAAAGAAATTATAGCAAAAAAAATACACACACACAAAAAACACTCGCAGCATTTGAAAAATCCTTCCACACCCATAAGGATTTGAAAATTTGAGGTTTCTAACCTGAAAACCTTACGAAGGATCTCGGATGTAGATGGAGTAGATTTGGTCCTCAAGACAATATAGTACATAATGCGCATTCAATATACGTTTTTGAAGAAAATAAAAGAATTACTTTTTGGAGAACATATATATGTATTCCATCTTTTTTTTTTCTTTTATATCAATTACAATACAAAATGGAGGATTCGAACCTACATCTCTTACAGGAGAAATTAAAAGAGATACTACTAGATCATAAGACTAGAGATAGACTTCTCTTAGAGGTGGGGTTCGAACCGAGACCCGACCCGGACCGCCACCGGCGGTTTGAGAGGGGGAACCGCTCTAGCGGTTGGACCCGCTAGGATGGCGGATCCTTGCCGGTTTGCTATGTGGGATCCACCAGAATCGGGGGTCCAAATCATTTGACTAAAAAAAAAAATCAAATAATTCCTAATTTGCATTGTTTTTTTTTTTTTTTTTTAAACACATGTAAGTGAGGTAAGATATAATGTTTCCTCACATCCATAGATGTAATAAATTATAGGGAAACAGGTGTATTGTATATTTTCAAATATATTCTTATTTTTTTTAGTGACTAATTACGATTTCTTAAGAAATAAGTATAATATAGTAAGTTTTTTTTTTCACACATTGTATTTGCATTGGGTAACTAAAATTTTGTAGTAGGCTTTTTTTTAAAAAAAAAAAATTTGTACCGGTTCAAAACCTTGAGACCCGCTTCATACTGCAAATAGGGCAGTTGAGGGTCCATAAAAAGTGGAACCGGACCCGACGGTTCGGATCACTGTTTGGACCCGAACTGGAACAACGAGACGTCTGTCTGGAGATATGTATTTAGTCCTTAAAAAGTTTTTTATCCACTATACATATTTTATTAACCGACATAGCTCTGCATATTTTTGTATCATTTCCATTTGAACACAGGAGGATTCCGACTTTGTCTATGAAACTAGTAATGACAACATTTAAGAAGCTACTGGCCATCCGAAATATTCATTACTTTCTGGACAGTGGACTGCAAAAAACTGGTGCTTGAGATATGAATAAATATTAATTTGCTATCACTGCAACAGACCTATAGTCTTTTTCTTCAATTCTCTAGATTCACATTTGATTATGCACTGGAAAATGTTTCTTCTGCCAAAAATTAGTTGAGGAATTAGAATTTCTAATGAAATACCAAAAATTATCATCGTATCTTGAAAATGAAAAGGAAATATTAGAAATTGGGGGCTGCTTGTTCCTAATGGAAAGGGCATAAGCATTGACTATTAATCTCAAACCTCAAACACGATTTGTACTTGAATTGTTTGAATCATGTTTTGATATTCACATTTTAGTCCTTTCCAAATTCTAAAGGTTAATAAAATAACTATAATTTGCTTAAATAAAATTAGATAAATTACACTAAAAAATATCAATATTTAGTGTTAATAATATTCAAATTTAATGTACTAACGTTTCAAATGACTGGAAAGATAAATCAACATTTATCAAAATGAATCAAATGTAGTATTAACATTTCAAAAAGTCTATTTAATATTCGATTACTTTTCTCTTATTTTCTTCAAAGACCAATTATAAATGCCTTGTTTGACTCTGTTTATTTTTACTTTTTACTCACTTCAAATGTTGATGCTATAATGAACTTATTTTAAATATTGATCCCTTCTTTTAAATACTAAAAATATTTACTCTAAATGATCTTATTTTAAATGAATTTATCCTCAAACATTTATTCTTCCTTTCAACGACTCGAAACATTAATACTCCTAATGAATCATCCTTAAAAGTTAATATCTTTAAGTATAATATTAGCATTGGTAAATTTTCCACACTTTTATGCAAATTTCTTTTTTTTTAATAAAAAATATCCGAATAACTTCAACTCCTATTACCACCAGGCACCAAAGGTTCCACAAATATAATCTTTACGTTGGCAGTAAAAATTAAACCATACTCTTTTGATAGACGGCGGTAGATCTATACCAATGTCCTTAGCTTGTGTTAGCACTTAATGCCATGGTATTTTTCATTTTTTTTTCTTCCAAACCGTACTCCATGTTAAACTTTCGCGGACTTTCATTACACTTATTCAGGCTCTGAAAGTCAACGAGTAATAACAACATTTAAGAAGCTACTGGCCAACCGAAATATTCATTATTTTTTGCATACCTTATTATTTGTTTCTCTTGACCCAGCAATGACTTGGTTGAGGATTTAAATTTGTTCGTTGCTGCTTTTAATTATTAAACATAACTAAAGAAATTTGACTGACGATTCTCTTCTACTTTTTTCTCAATAGAAAAGATTCTTGACGCAAATACCTCATTTTTATCTACTTTAATTTATAATAAATATTAAAAATAAAAATAATAATATAAATAGAAAAAATAACAAATATAGTAAGTTTATTATAATAAAAGTAATATGAACTTGATATAGTATTAATTCTAATTATAAATTTTCTTGGATCCAACTATATAGTCCACAATGGGTTGGTTTATTTAATTGGGTCTAGTTTAGAAGTCTTAAATTTCATTTTTGTGCAAACCATAATTAAGGCATAGGCCAATAACCTATTAGAAATAACACACGCGAGCACAAAGGCGACCGGGATTCAGTTCCGCATAGGCGCACGAAAATTTTCTTCTGTTAAGCATGTGCGATGCACATGCCTGCACGTGTTCCACACGCACGTCGTCTTCCCCATCAAAGCTTAGTTGTTTCATATGCAATGGAGCTATTTTAAGCTCATTTTTTACTCATTTCCCCTTCGTTTTTCACCAAATTGAGGGAAGGGAATTGAAGAGGACATGGGATACCACAAATTCGAATAAAAAGCCATTCCAAAAACTTGTGATTGGGCATTCAATTTTTTATCCAAAGTTTAGGAAAAAAAAACTAGTTTCGCGCATAAGGAAGAATTGAATTTCAAGTTAATTTTCCATGTTAGTTTTCAAAAGCACACGTTTAATTCAATTTACGCACGTTGGTTCTTTTCCCAATGTTTATTAAGCTTAAAAGCTTCAAAACGTGTTCAATCAAGCTTGGAAAACTCTAACTCATGCATGCTTCGTCTTCACCATTAACTGTTGTTTCTCGCTCAATTCGACCCCAAACTAGTATAAATAGGAGTCGAACCCTTCATCTATGGTATCATAAAACATCAACAATCACAAGAAAAATCCACTCAAAAGCTCAAATTCGAAGTCCATAGGAAGCACTAGGGTTTTCATTTGAATATATCGAATATGAAGCTTTCAAGGTATGTTTGATTGTTTTGGGTATTCCAGAAAGCTTCAGGTAAGCTTGAGCTTTGATTTGATACTTTAAATCAACCCCAGAACATCACTACCATCTCCAATGAAGTCTAGTTGTGAGCCATCACCAATTGAAGCTAAAACCACCGGCTAGGTTGGTTTTCAGCAAAGTTCAAGCTACTAAAGTTTTTAGCTTGTCCTGTAGCCCCTGTCCGATAGCCTCATTAGTTTTGAACACCGCCAGATCAATAGCTTCACTCTCCATCGATCGCCCACATTTTCCAGACCCAAAATCTGGCCCGATCCGCCCAGAGTTCAACCTACGCATGCTTCAGGTAAGTTCATTTTCTTTTTTTTTCTTTTAATTTACTATTTTTAAAAATATATAATAAATAAAAAAATAAAGAAATAAATATCACTTAGGAAAATTCTGTTTTCTCAAAATATATATATATATATGTATATAGCATTAGGTACATCAAGGATTTTATATAATAAAGAAATAATAAATAAGTATATATATATTTATAAAGTTCTATCACATATAAAATCTCTATTTTCCTAAATAAAAAATGAAATTAGTAGCTTTTAGGATTTCATTACTTGAAATGCGAATTTTGCCAAAATGTCAGGACTTGATACACTTAAATTAAAAGAATTTGAAATATCAAAAAGAACCAACCAACTAATGTTTTCTTAAAAAAAACTATGTTCTGTCTAATCTCGATTAATGAACACGTAGGGACCTATGGGGGCGACATAAAAATGAAAAAGCTTTTGTTTTTGTAAATATTAAATTGATTCATTATAAATATAATAATTGTTTTATCTTGTTTGTAAATTGTGATGATAATCGAAAATATCACATTTTGTAATTATGATATATTTTGAGCATTAAAAAGAATGGACTTTGATTTTAGAATTTTAAATGGTAACCACACTGTTTTAATAGGATAGCTTCCGAATCCAAAAATTTTTAGTTTATCAAAGTTGATTTTGAATCAATTTTTTCAAAGGCAATGGTTAAGTTGGGATCAACCAACCCATTAATCCTAACTTACAAATTTTTCCTGATTTCGATCGGGTGGCGACTCCTAAATTTTTTTTTATAAAAATCAAATTTCTTTTAATTCCTAGTCGAGGGTTTGTATCATATGGGTTAAGGTTTGATACGGATTGAATTAAAAGAAATTAGACCAAAAAACGAAAAATCCAAGCTCGTCATTTGACACATACATAGAGATTCTCACAAATAAAATAAGGTTTTCAATTATGAGTCAATCCTCTCATAAAGACTGATAGTTCTTTTATAATATTAGTTTTCGACTCTGTTGTCTTAATTAGAAAGAAGAAACTTACATTTGAGGTTTACCATGAAATGCTTTATGTGGATGGTTGTCGTTGATGATCGATCACATGCGATGCATGAAGAAGTCGATCACAAAGAAGTTTTAATCTCATGAACATGAAGGAAAGTCAAGGAAACACCATGAGAGAGGAATATGCAATCTTAGATTTTCATTGTATCATATGACAACAAATTGAAATAGATGTTCTTGCTGCATTCTTGATGAAACATGTTATTTGGTCTTCTATGGAGCCATTCTAATAGAATAATGACATTGAAAAACTTGCTAATGCTTTTAAAGTTGCAAATAAGGAGAAAGCTTATATATATAGATTTTGACAAATGATCTTAACCAATGAATAAATCTAATCAATGAATGAATCAAATGAGTTGGTGCTAAGAATTGTTGGATTGTTTATAGTGATCAATAATCTAGATTGAAGCTTGTTTCATGGGTTTCTGACTTGATAATGGGCTTGATTAAGCCTGGTTTTTTATAAAATGAGTTCATCTTTAATATAAAAAGAAATCCAACTTATTTTAAAACAAGTTTGAAGCTTATTAAGGCCAAACAAAACCTAATTAAATTAACTCAACATAACATCTTTTTAGTTGATTTTCGCATATGAGAAAACCAAATAAGTCTAAGAGTGGATAAATCGGTTCGATGGTCCTTAATCCTAACCTATCAAGCAAATATCTATAAGACATATCAATTAGATCCAATTTAGACCTTAACCCTAGCCTAATAAACTGGTTTATAATTGGGCTAAAAGTCCAATTATTGAAATAGTCCTAAACGTTTTTTTTTTTCATTATCTCATATATATATACACACACCTTAAGCCACCTTTTTTTCGAGAACCTCAATAATAAACCAGAGATGCATAAATTTTCATGTCACTTGCAATATTTTATAGATGTTCATTGCAATAAAGATAATCTAAAATAATATATTTTGCGTTTTTGTTTTAATAGTGCTGCACAAGCTGAATGTTCTTGTTTTTTACCTTTGCTACTGCCTTAGCTTTTACCTACTTGGTGAATGTAACGCCCTAAATTTAATTAAGGCATTACTACCACATATAATACTTAAGTGTATTATATGCTCAGGCTTCCTAGAATGATATGTTTATTTGAAACATTTGCTACTTGATTTTAAGTTATAAAATCGTTTAGTTAGATTCACAAAACAACTAGATTTAAACTTCCATAATAAACTTTTTATTAAAAAAAAAAAACATATATCTACTCACTTGAGTAGATCATCTTTTACAAAACAAAGCTCTACCATCAGATATCTCCAACACTATATAGGATAGTAGATCAGAGCTTTAAAACTTTAGATTACAAAATGTAAACTCCAACCAGTTTCTTTATAAGAATATTACAAGCATAAAAGAATAAATCTAGTCCTTTATACAAAAACAAATAAAATAAAATCCACGGTCCTACTTCAATTCACTTCTCAGGCATCGCCTAAAACCCGAGCCAAATATCATCAGCATCAATCATCAACAATAACCACAACTCCATCATCATCTTCATCACATTCATCCTCATCATCATTAAATCATTATCAACATCATCATCACCATCATTATCATCAATTTAGTAAATCACTTGTAAAAATATCAACAACAATAATTAATGAGCTAAAGCCTAGTACATAGCAATACCAACACACACGGAATAACACACAAACCTAGCTAAATGTAATGCAACAAATAACAATTTATTATCTTTTCTTTTAATAAAACAAGCAGTATGGGATCACTCACACCTCGGAACAAGCCTTTGAGAATCTAGGGGTCCTGAGTAATCACACGATGTTTGGCAGGTTGATATAAGCAGCCTGAATACCTATATTTCTAGATGATATAACCGAAAAAGAATAGAAGCTTCATCTAAGGTCTACAGTCGTTACACGCACTCTATCCATCTCAGTCCATAATATCAAAGGGTTCAACAATCCCATAAGCGTGAGCCCTAATATATTACTTTTGATCAATTAAGATAGACGTTACACTGATATGTTTACCCCATCGGCTACTCATCGAGCCACCTACAAATGTCATTGCATCATGATGGGGGTGGTGTAAACGCCTAAACTATTGTGTCCACTTGGACAAGGTTGCCGCTTCGTGGACTAGAGTCAACAGTGAAAAATACAATCAATTCAAACAATTTATAATTCCTCTTTGATTAGAATTGATTTAAAATATGCTTATCCTAATCAAACCACAATCAAGTTAATGTGTACCTTTTATATATTTCCAATTGTACCACTTGTGAATAGAGATGGTCGAAAATGCTCATGTTTGGAAGATTACATGGAATGCAATGGCTAAAAATGTGATTATCAAAAATGCCCTTAGTAATAAATACAAAATATTAATACAGGATAAGATAAAAAAAGTAATTACATCCATATAATTAATAAGAGTGGAATAGAATCGCGATTCCGCCTTCTCAAAGGCGAAATCGAATTCCCTTTAAAGTCGGAATCGTCGATTCCAAGGAATCGTGAATCCGGCTTCTAAAAATGTTTCCAAACACTGGAAAAGGGGATGGAAGCCGGAATCACAATTCCATTTCGATCCATTCATGCATACCAAACGTGCAATTAAGGAATGAAACATTATTCTATTATTATGAGAAACCTCTAGCATTTATGTACAAGCTATTGCTTTACATAATGTACAGTAGCAAAAGTAAACATTGGCACTGGTTCCGAATTGAACCAAATCGGAATAGCCATTTTCTAATTCTGAGATATGGAGAATCGGGGAACTTTGAAGTTTTTTTTCTTTTTTTTTAATTTTTTTTCATTAGGAAGGAAGAAGAGAAAGAAGAAATTGTATGTCCTCATGCTTAACATTGGAAATTACTCGTGAAGAAATGAGGTTATAACGAGGAAGACAAAGATCCTTGATATGGTGTATAATGCATTGAATAATGATCTAGTTTGTACCCAAACATTGGTGAAGAGTGTTGTACTTTAGATTCATGCAACCTTGTAGTATCTTCAAAATTATGGTGTTGATATTGGCCACAAGAAGTAAGTCCAAGTCACAAGACTCACAACCATGAGCTAAGAAAGAAGCGAGTAACTTTCCTTTCTTTCCTTCATTCAACGAGTTATATCAATGGGTTCTCTAGCTTAAACCCTACCTAATTTGACTAACATGCATCATTATTTAAGACACACACACACATATAGGCTCCCTTCTTCCAACACCTCCCTCCTTGAAAATCTCCTAAAACACTAGTTAAAATACTCAAGAGGGGGTAAATTGAGTATATATGCAATTCTTTTCAAAAACAAGGATTAAGAACTATCCCACCAAACACAATCAAACAAATTAGCAATATATGATGTAATGAGTAAAGAGAGTGAGGTTGAGAGAAATAAGCTCGGGATTTTAATGTGGAGTTTGTCTCACTTCTTAATCTCCACAATCATACCAATGCCTCCAAAGAGGTCTTCACACTCTTTATTAATAAAAAAATAACCAATGCTCAAATGAGCTACACCCAACCGGCAATACTTAATAAACTCATTTGAGCAATACTCTTTTACAAGATGCAAATAATACTCAAAAGTATTACTTACTTTTGTCACTCACAATTTAAAGCAAATTTAAAAACTAAAGACAAATACAATGATTTTAGAGAGTACAAGATTTTGATAGCAACTTCTAAGCTCAACTACTAGTCTTCATCTCATAGAAAACTTGTATAAATATGCTTCTCATTTTTCTTGCCTGTTATGCCTTAGACCAATAACTTTCGTATGCAATTAATGATGCAACGGCTAATTTTTTGGAGCTTACCATCCGACCAGTAAGTGCCGTCTTCACATGGCATCCAAACGATACTTGAAACCCTATAGGAAAAACATATACCGATGGAACGCCAAGCATTACCATCCGATCGATAGTGATAGGAATTACCAACCTTGCTCTCGACAAGAATTAAATTGAATAGCATCCGGACACTAAGTGTCTGCTATGACACTTATTAGCATGGCATGCAAACATTTGTCCAATTGTAAAAATAATATATATACTTAGTATATTTTAAAGATTTGTCACATTTTCAAGAGATTAAACTCTATAATATTTGTCTCATTAAAATTTGTGTTGATTTGATTCAACACCCTAACCAACCCAAACTAAACCCAAACCCAAACCCAAATCTAAATCTAAACCCCAACCATCCACACCCAGGTTTTGAAATTTCACATTGGCATTGCCCATGCTTTTCAAACGGACCCAACATGGTCCACAACTGCAATCATGTTTTCTTTTCCTTTCTTTTTTTTTTTTTTAATTTGCTTGCATTTTCTTGAGGCACGTCAACTTTGTTGGCAAATTGTTTTTTTTTTTTTTTTTTTTAAGAAACCAGATAGGAGCCATCGGTTCCCATAACTAAGTGTGTAAATAAAACAAGTCTACTCAGGTATTTATTTGAGCTCATTTCCAATATGGCTAAGTCAAAACTTGAGTGCAAGTTATTCAAGTAACTTATTAAGTTGAGTTTGAGCATAAACCTAGTTTAGCTTGATGTGCTTGTACAGTAAATCAATTGAAGATAAATACATATTCGGTTTATATAGTCTTAATTTAATTTTTAATTTAAATTTAATTGTAAACAATATAAAATTTTTTGAGTTGATCGGGCTTAATTGATTAGAGCTCCAACTTATCAAACAATACTTCAAATTAAATTTGATCAAGTTTGAGTTTTAAATTTTTAAATCAAGCTAAAAGTAGGATCTAATTATATTTGACTCAACTCGATCATTCGTCAGCAAACATAGTAAAGGTTTGTCTAGTGAAATTTACCAATTGGAAAATTATATGATGACGCGAGGATTTAGACTATAGCACTGGTGTCTAAGCAATTGCTTGCTTCCTTATCAACAATAGCTGAAACTCATTTATTTGTTCATTTGAAAGTTGATTAAAGTATTGCTTTGATTGGCTTATATGTCAAACATATTATTCTGAACGAGTGACAATGATGTTGGATATCGGGTCAACACCTGTTTGCCACAATTTGAAAAAAAAAAAAAAAAACAAGTATAATATATCCCATATAAATTTAATTACCGATTTAACATCGTAAAGTCGCGCTTTGAGCATGTAATATTGGAAAATACACAAAACTCTCATGTAGTACTTATAATCCACGCAAACTTTTACTGTTATAAAATTACATCTTCAACATGTGATTCAACATACAATTTCTTTAAAAATATTACCACATAAAATCACATTTTCAACTTATGATTTTTTAGCTAATGATCTTGTCACCTAATGGTATTATCCATGATCTCTTAAGCGAGAGATACTAAGTTTGAATCCTCACTTTGTAATAATAATAAAAAAAACAATGACTATTTCTTAATAAACTCGAGTTGTATCTTTAATATGTAATTTTACAATAGTATTATGATATTTAATCTTATATAAATGTTATTATGATAATTAATTTCTTCAAGGGCTGAAAAAAGAGAATCTTACTTAGGAAATATCATCTCGGATACAAGAAAACAAATCAAACACAGGAGTAAATAAGTAATTATATACTCCTTTTTTTTTATAAATAACCAGCTATTCCTCGCATTATTTAATCAGAATCTTATTATAACTGGGAAACAAAAACAAATCATATAGAAATAAAAAAAAAAATATATATATATATTTATATATATATAAGGATATTCTAAACAGGTCCTAACTATTTGCAATTTCTGTTCTTTTGGGAAGAAGAAAAAGATTAACTATATGTCAAATAATCGAATTTTCGTTATGGCCAAAACATAAAATTCCCATGGCGCATATATACATTTATACGTATGTGTGTGTGCTGTAAATTCTATTCTCTCCAATTAGAGGTGTGGTTGTGTGGTTAAATGCAAATTTTTTTCCGGATTCTTCTTCTCTGTACATAAACTAATGGATAAGCTATAAAAGTATCCTCGAAATGTAACTAAAATATATGTATATATAACGTAAATAAAAATAATAAAAAAAATTAATTTATTTCTTTTATTTAATGCTAGGGCTTCGATTTGACTGTTGGGACGAAAATTTCTGACCAATTCTGTATATACAACTTGGGACCTTGCAAGGCCAAGAGGATTGGAGCCTTCAGCAGAATTCCTAGGTTTTTTTCTTTCATTTTTCCCTTTTCCTTATATATTTTACAGGGTTAATTTTGTAAATAATTTGAAAAAAATATGCTATTAGGCACCTAAATTTTAAAATTGATTAGTTTGATACCAATACTTTAAAAATGATTAATTTAATAATCAAAAAGACTTTTTGTACATACTAATATAATACCCTTATGATATTGGTTAGCATACATAAGAAGTAATTCTAGGTTTTGAATTGATTAATTTCAAAAGTTCAAGTATTTAATTATATATTTTTTGCCAAAGTTCAGGTGACTTTTGCTACATTTGCAGTATTTTAAATTTTGTAAACACTTGCAGCAGGTCAATAAGCCAAAATTATCAAATGTCTACTATAGCAAGGAGAATGAGAGTACTATATTAAGAAAATATCCTTTATAATAAATAAGTCCTAAGCAGTCTCATACATAAAATATTTATTTATTTATTGACATTTTTTATTATAATGCCGAAGCTGATTTTTAATAGAGTTAAAGTAATTCAACTAAAGCACCTTAACCGTATCATTGGGGTTTAAACTATTTATTTTTTGGTTACACATTCAAATTCACAACATAGTAGTACATATTGGTCTATAATATTACTATAACTTTTGTTTTGTCCATAGTAGTGTAAAATTTGTCTATATCATGGTATTACCATTTTTTTCCCTTTCCTATGATATTATTTTTCGGAGATTCTTATCTGAATGCAATATGTAGTTCATCATTTATGTGTCTATTTGTTTGTTGATAGATTACAGATACAGACATTTTTGTGAAGTTTTTTTTTAACAAATTATTTATAAAAAGTTAGATACGAATAAAAAAGTTGACAGTTCTTATTAAAAGGTCAAATATAAATAAAATATAAATATAAATTGGACATATTTACACATATCATTTTAAAAATATATAGATATAAATGAAAAAACAAAACCATCACATATATATATATATATATATATATCTTTATCTCTATGTTTCACGAATCATATCAAGTTAGGTTCTGATACTCCTTTTCACTTTGTCCAAGCCCATTGAAATATTAATCTATGGATTTTTTAACCAGGTGGCCCATCAAAACTATGTTCGACCTCAGCCTTTTTTGAAGCGAGTGCCCATGACTTCTATTTGCCAATAACTTACCCATCCATTCAGTTATCTCTGCTTGTCTATAGTTCTATTTAAGACAACTATGGTCTATTAGGCATGTTTGACAGCGTAACCCAGATTAATTGAGAGGTTATAGGAATAAATCCAAATTTCAAAATTAATGTTAGGTCAGGAAATTCATCCTTGTATTGTGATTTCAACGGAATTGGATTAATTCTAATTACTTGGTAATATGTTAGTTGGTTCATCACTTTAAATTACGAGAATTGAAATATTTGTATGTCATGAATAAAGAATGAAATAAATGTAATTTTTTTCTGATAAAGTTTAAATATATGAATATTTATGCTCGTGACAGAAAATAGTCTCCTATAATTTACTCTATTTTAAGATTTGATTGTAAAGATTCATAAGGATTTAAGATTTTCAGTTGGTTTTTTCCTCCATCATGTTGAACTTTTATTTCTTTTTCTTGATACACTCTTAAGGTCTTCTGTCTTTTTCTGCTAGATATGAAATGAATTTTATCTCAAGTATATAACTGAGTTCATCTTACGGGGAGTAGTATGTCCACAAAGCAAAGCTGCTAAATAACTTTCTCTTGTGGAGCATGGTTAGCTATTCCCAAACAGATCTTAAACCGCAAAGGGGTAAATATGTGAATGTTAGTTTTAGTAAACTATACAATGACACAGTTGAATATTGGAATTAATCAATTTAATATTTAAATTTTAAAATTGATCAATTTCATATTTAATAAAATTTTTCATATAAATCAAAAGTCTTTTATCATATTGATTAAAAATATCATGTAGGACGAGTGTTAGCCAATATAATAGAAATCTACACAAAAGTTTTTTAGATTAAATTTGATTAATTTCAAATTTTGAATATCTAATTACATATTTTACTAAAGTTTATACACCATTTGTCATACCCCAAATAGGGTCAAGGCATGCTCAGTTCCACCACGTACAACATTTAGGTGCTATATGTTAAGGCTACCCCAAACTATATGTTTAGCGTGACCATTTGCTATCAAATTTTAGATTCAAAAATCATTTGATTTTGTTTTGAAAACATTTAAGATGTAGTGGAAGAGTAAAAGATTTACAAAAATTTTCACAAAAAGTACTCCTGTGAGTAACCTATACATATATAATAAGTATAAGATAAAACAGTATTGATAATTATCTCAGGGTATCCCGTGATACCCAAACCAAAAGCACCAAAAGTAAAATAGAAGGGTCTAAATATCTCATAACATGGGTAAAATCGAAATACCAAAAATCATGATAAAGTGCCTAGGCTCATCAGGAAACTCTCTAACTCTATACAAATCATAGTGTATGTGGTCCACATCTAGTGTATCCATCAAATCAGTGCTAAAGCCATCACCATACACCTCGATGAAATATTCGAGATCAGCCGTAACCCTCATCATCATAACAATCACCTGAAAACGAAAAAGAGTTAGTCGAAGTTTGGTACACAGCAACTCAAGCACACATGTAATGATTCACACGTACGTATTCTAAATGCAATGCAACAATTAACAATTTATATATTTTTAATTTAATTGTAGAAAGTCATCAATGAAGTATTCTCATTCCAGCCACACGTTGAGAACCTAGGTATCCTGAGCAGCAAAAATTATTCAGGGAGTTGATATAGATAGGTCGAATATCTATATCTCATATCTCTAACTAGTAATAGATTCATCTAGGGGTTATAGCAGTTACGCAATTTTACTTATTTTAGTTCATTATATTGTTCGATTTAATGGAGACCATAATCATAAACAAAACAAATGTAACTTCTTTCTATCCTGCTCCTACTCCCCTATCGACTACCTACCGAGCCATCCTCGATGGCTTAAGCATCTAACTACTGTGCTGGCATCGCCTAGCACATTTGTTGTCCATTGACCCAGGTCTAAGAACGACCAAGTACAAACAACACTTAATTATTAGCTTTCTTTAAGTATTGGTTTATTTTGGATGCCTATCCTAAAAAGTAACACGTATACTACTACGTACCTAATACTGAATTGGTGGATAATAATAAATCACCGTAAGTTGATCGAATATCTGTTCAAGGAAATTAAGTGTATAAGAATTGAGTATACATACCAATTACTCGTATCATATTGATTAATTAATCAACATAAGGTTTTATGTAATATAAGGCCTTTAGGTTATCCTTGAATCGAGTCCATTTAGAGTAATTGGGCTTAGGTGGTTTGGACTAAGCCCATTAAATTTGGAAATTGAATTTATTATTTGGATGTATTAAGCCTTTAGAGATCATAAGTTACGCCCAATAGAAAATTCTCTAAATGTTTCACTTTTTAGGGTATTAGACTGTAAGATTTAGGAATTAAACCCATTAAGAAGTACAGATATTAAATTAGGTAGATTTAGGCTTTATTTTAAATTTAGATCCAACTAGAGTAATATTGGTTATTTGACCTAACAATTGGGTTTAAAGCCCAATGGAATTTAATTTAGATTCTAATTTTCTATTTAGGCTTATTAAGAGTACTTTAGGGCTTTCAAAATCATAAGGGGACTTTGAACCCAATTAGGTATTTCAATACTCGAATTGATAATGGATTTAAATATTTTAAGGATAGACCCATTGAGTAGGTAAGGGTATTGGGCACATTATTATGGAATTTAAGTCCATAAGGTATAGGTTTAGGCATATGTTTTATTTATAAGTTTAAGCCCTAATTGATTAAAAAATTCATGATAAATTGATTTGGCCCATTTAGGTATAAATAGACTTGAATTGCTAGAATCAAGTTATTGATCCTAAGGTTATGTTTTTATGCCAATTTTATTTATTAAGCCCATTTATATTTACTTAATCAAATTGGACCCTAATTTGTTATTTAAGCCTATATTTAGTTATCAAAATCTATATTTACTAATCATATTGATCTAAATTTAGTTTCTAAGTCCATTTAACTCATTTAAGTCATGTTAAACCCATTTTAACCATTTGGCCCCTTTAAGCTATTTATGCCATAAAGATCCTATTTTCACTACTTAGGCTAATTTAGGTCATTATAGCCCACTTAATCTTAAGTGAATTGCAAATTCAATTTTTATAGGCCATTGTATCATAAAACCCCATTTTATTGCTATTCGCCTATTTTAAGCTCATTTAGTTAATTAAAACCTATTATAACTAAGTTTGACATAATTAATCCAATTAAACCCATATAATTGATTTGAGCACTAAACCATTATCTAAGCCTAATTGAGCTACTAAACCCTATAATAATTTATTTATATTGATTTAGGCCCATACCACATTTATTTACCTAATTTTATAAGTAAAAGTCCTTTTGTACCTGATTAACCTAATTTAGCCCATTAACCTATGTATATCTAATTTTAAATTGACAAAAACATTTATGAATTTAGATCCATAAACATAACATGTTTCTTATTTTATTTATCAAATAAAACCAAGTTTACCCATATACTATGCATAAATCATATCATCTAGGCATCAATTTATAAAAATCATCTCATAAATATATTTAATCTAAAATTTTAGATTTGAGAAATTATCAATATCATCAAAAACAAGCAATTTCAACATGATCTAAATTTTACTTGTTAGAAAAAAAAAAAGTAGAATCAATAATTTCTTTAACCCCAACAACCACTATTGCAAAATTGTTGTTGAAACTCCTAATCCTACCAATTCAAATCTTAATATTCTTTAAACTCTAAGAACACTTGATGATAACAAGAAAATTTACAGAGGTTAGTACGGTTTAATAAGGGTATAAGAGTAGATATGGTTTGTAGAAATGAATTGCCTATTTTTCTTTTGTAGTTAATATGGGTTTTTATGGGTTTTGAGGAGTTAAAAGATGAAAATAAGAGGTTTATTTTTTTGCTAAAAAAAAGAGTATAAAAGTGGGTTTTTATAATGTTACAATGTTGTTTACATATAAAGAATGTAAAGAATTGTAAGGGTGGCTTTCGTTTGGTTTAACTAGGGTTTAAGTGAAAAGAAAGTGTATTTACTTTACTAAAGTTTCATCTTATTTACTAATTACGCCACCTAATTAAAGAAACCCACTTTTCCTAAAAGTTAGTTCCTCTAACTATCTACCTAGCTCTTGATGATGAACATGTTATAATTAGGGATTTAATTTAATTATGATTAGGCAAATTAATAAGAAATTAGAGAGTTTGATTTATCAAATTGGTGAAATTAAAATTTGTAGTGTCTACTTTAATTGATTTACTAATTTATCATGTCAATTTGCATTTTTATTGTAACTAAACTATATAACTTGATTATTGTCTTAAATTAAATTTCAAAGTTCAACTTTATCCATAATTATATACAGCCTAATTGTATTTTTTCCATTTTAATTTTATGTATTAAGGGATTTTTCATCATCAGTCATATTAACCCTAACTGCAAATCATCACACAAGCCACCATTTCCAGAAGATAACTGTATTTTTATCGAATAAGATGCATTGCGTCTGTTTTTTATTATTGCTGTTATTCAGATCAAACCGGAAGAGATAGCCATGAAATATTAATTTTACATGTGCGATTCAGAGCCACACGTGTGTCTGTGTGTCTTGGTGTTATTTATTTACTTTTACTTTTATTTGAATGGCAGACAGAGGTAAATACAAAAATATTCAACAATTTTGTCATTTAATTCCAGGCACATAGGGGTTCTTTGTGGCTGATTGGATTCCTTGTGGTGTTGGGGGATCTACGCATGCGATGGGCCAAGGATTTTGTCGGAGAGAGCACACAAAGATAGAGAGAAAACTCTAGGGAAAATGTAATTTACAATCTTAAAAAGGATTTTTCTTTTTTGGGGGGTAAAAAAAAACAGAAAAAAAAAGAATTTTTTTTCTGTTTTTCTTTTTCAAGACATGGACAATTATTGAATCAAAATTAATAATAGAACTAGAATTCGTTTTGAAATTCCACAACCAATATTATTTAACAATTCGTGGAATCCTGGAGATTTAATTAAAATAATTAATATGCCATACAGTTTTTTTTTCTCTGATAATAGAAAACACCTCTAATATATGCATTAAAAACTAATTTGAAATCAATTTTCAATTATCAGAATTTATTGGATTCAAGGATTATTCTATTAAGACCCTATCCTCACCATCTTAAATTCATTAATTAAATTTGTCCTTTTAATCTCCTAAAGTTATTTAAGTTTAGGAATATTTAAAAGTAATAGTTTTACAAATAACTATTAATTGAAGTAGTATTTACATGTAAACTATCAATCATATTTACAAATTAATAGAATTCATGAGTAATTTCCAATTGAAAAATATTTACAAAAAGAGATTTTTTTTTCATTGTTTAAGTTGCCTTATAAATTTCTACATACCCTCTAATCAAGATCAAATATCCCGTAACTTTTTTTTAGAAAACTTTAGTATATTGGTTGTTTTTATCTCTCAAACTCTTTTCCTGTAAATTGACCAATTTTTATGACTTTGCTAAAAAGATAGACTTTTAAGTAACTATCAAGTTTATTGTTTTATTTAGAAATGGTTAATTATAATAACATGATCTGTGTTTTAGTACTTTTACATATAAGTGATCTAAATTTTGATTTTTAATATATATATAATGTGTTTTGATATTTTGACAATAAAGTAACCAAGGTTTTATTTTTGACAAATACATGACCTATATTTTATATTTTTGGAAATAAGTGACCTAAATTTTTATTTTTGACAAATACATTACTTGCATTTTTTTACATATCTCTTATCTATTATTAATATAAAGTGAAAAAATCGAGGCATTGTAATTGTCAAAAAATAAAACCGAGTCACTTTTTTGCAAAAGCACAAACACAAGTCATATATTTGTTAATAATATAACTCATGTTACTTTTTAGCTAAAATATCAATATATGACTCATATATTTGTCAAAAATGAAAATTCAAATCGCTTGTTTGTAAATATACTAAAACACAGGCATGTTCTTATAATTAATCCTTTTAGAAAATAGTATTAAAGTAGATGCGTTAAGAGTTGTTGTACGTATATATACATGATATAGAACACTTAGGAATGGTTTAAGAATGTTTTGACGTAGAAAATTTAAGAAATATGAATTATCTCATCGGAGAAGATGATGAACAGTGCTAGCACTATCCATAAGCTGGCAGTGTAAACGTCCAACGCTGGTGGCTTACAAGGATAGGCCGGCAGTGTAGAGACAGCGTACACTGGAACAGAAACTACGTAAAACTTATTTTTACGTAACATGAACGAACGCCGGCTATCTAGGATTTTACTCCGGCGGCGTATAGTCCAGCGTACATGGAACACTGAAGGCCTATAGGCCAGTACACCCGATACGAAATATTATCTAAGACATAAGAATGCAGGCACCTAGGTTTCAAAGTCGGTAGCGTAGAAGCTGATGTACAAACCTGTTTTCCTTATATACGATATGTATTTCACGGACGAATAATTATATAATAATTATAATTATATTATATATATTTATATGTCAAAATAGAAGTTACTACATAGAAAAATAAATACAAATATCTAGAATAATTTGGTTAATATTTGATAACTTTTAAAACCTAGAATTATAGGAAAATATTAAGTGTTAATAATAACTATAATTAATCAAATATTTGTTCTATGTAGATAAAATAGGTAAGAATGGAAATTGAAATAAGCTAAATTTACGAATAATGTGACTTCTAAAATGACAAAATAATTAGGAGAAACACGACGACAATAAGTAATAATAAACGAATATGATTTACTATAATGAGTCAGGTATAGAATAACATTAAATTAGTGTTAATACCTATAAAAACTTGATAAATATCAATTTAGGATCCCAGATACGTATAGGAGTTTAGTTATCTAATCTATATTATATTGATGAATACTTTATTCATCTCAATTAGGTGACTTTGATACCATAAAGGATCTTCCGGCGGATTATTACAATTAAGTCACCATGAGCAAGTGAGTAATTCAGTCATATTATACTGTTTGCGCTTGTAAATAGCTGAACATGTAATGCAAAGACAGTAATAATAAAATGAATGTTGTGATGGAAATATGTTGTGATCTGACTATATGATTGCTAATCTACCATTACAACAGTGATAATACACTGATATGATGATGTGAAGAAGTATGATGATTGTAGCACCCTAACCTGTTGGCATTACAACTCGCCACGTGTCCTCTCTTAATAGGACACGCTAAGGCTTTAATTTCCACAAACAACATGAAAATCACCTGTATAACTCACAAGGTATAAAAAAAGACATGTAGTCCTCATAAATAAACCATCTGATAAGAACATAATCTCCATAACCAAAAAACTAGACATTGTTGACATAACTGCAGGTCAACAAGTCGAACCACACCCTAAAACTATTACAACATATAAGGCTCCAGATACAACTGAAAATCCAATGAACAAAAACATGAATCTAACACCGAATAACAACAAGACATAAAAAGTTTTCCTTGATCCATCCTATGTCATCTATGACTATATAACTAGTCATCAGCAAGGTAGTCAAGACCGCTAACGCCATCCCTATCCTCATAGATGATATCAAAACCCGATAGATCAATATCACACTATCATCACCTGTACTTGAAATATAACAGAATGAACGGCGAAGCTCAGTATGATAATATCCAATCCAGTTCAAGCAAGGTTATGCACATACAGCATGTATAAATATATGCAATTGAACTAAATGCATACAACAGATTATTATCTATTTTAGTCCAGCAAAACAACACAGTTCAGAATCCAGTGTACATAAATCCCGAACTCAGAGTAACTCAGACTCTATTTTAAAAACAATCAACTGATTTTGAAAACAAGTAATCATATACATACATGGATGAGTGGGTACTTCCCAAACATCCCAATTCCTGAACACCTAATTCTACCGGAATCATATCTTAGCACGAGTCCACTCGGGACAACCTCACACTAAGATCATCAGGGTGCCTCACTAGTATCACTGTCTGCCAGGTCTCTACTGGTCAAAGCCAACCACAACTAGGCAGACAATTATTAAGTCGAATATTTATTGAGTTCATTATGCAATTATGTTCCTACATCCATTCACAAAATTCTAATCTACAAGCACATACATCAAACAATGGATTGGTCGTACCTTTTATATTCAAGAGATAACTCGAACTATTCAAAGACAACCGTCAACAACTACTAGAAAACCAAACCACAACACAACCAGCCACTACCACCAAACTCTCAAACTCCCAAACCCGATATCAAACAACAACTCCAAATCTCAACCTGTAACATATCAACATATATCAAATCACCAACATTCATAGATGAATCAAACTTAACATAAAACAACCTATCTACACTAACCCGAAAAGAAATCTCCGTTATCTGCACCATCTATTTCGATCAAACTCCACAAACACCAACTATTTCACCCAAAACCCTAATATGCACAATAATAAGAATGTATGAGGATTGTTTAATCCATATTTTGTTTAAATTCATCATAGAAGAGATAAACTTACTATTTTGAATCCCTAAAACCCGACTTGCATTCACCAATTCACAAATCTCACACGTGCTAGGGTTTTTCTCCAAAAACCTTCATGAAAATCCATAAAACCCTAAGAAAGACTTATACAATTTCATTATTTAATCCATGAGAGAAGGTTAAAATCACTTACTTTGGATTAAAACATCCTCCGAATGATTCTCCAAGCCTAGATCTCCCAAGAATACTCTAAAACTCTCTTATACGAAGGAGAAAATGATAAAAAGAAAATCTGTCGAAAATGTTTTTCACGTCTCGTATTTATAGAAATTTGGTCATACGCCGGCCCCACGCCGACGGCGTACTTGTAGATCTTCCCGGCGTACACCTTACGCTGGCAAAATTTACACGAGCGCCGGCAACGTTTGTCAGGGCTTTGAATTCCAGAATTTCAATTCTTCCTTCATACGCCGGCAAATCCTTACCCTACACCGGCGGTGTTCCTCCCAGCGTTAAGAAAAACGCTACTGTTCCCATCCTACGCCGTCTCTACGTCGGCGGTGTAGATTCTCCAGGAGGCGGCGTACAATCTGTCAAAAATTGCAGAAATCCGAACTTTAATATTTGTCCTACAACCAAACCTAATCTTTTACAATTTACTTGTTTTAACCTTAAACTCATCCTATATTATCTCATGATTCATAATTCATTATATTTCCATCTTTATTTCTGTATTTTACAATGATGATTGTGTGTAATGTATGATCACCATAAAATTGAATAAGAACTATTGACTTATTAAAATAATCTGGCTATGCATTGCACGTACTGTATTATTGCATATATAAAAGGGTGATAGTCTACCACGTATTAATATTTCGGTTCTTTGTTAACGCTTGGTTTTTCTAAAGTGTTAGTTCTTCCAAGGTTTTCTTTGTTCCGTTGGTTCTACGGGAACTAAGTGGCAACGAAGAACGCCGCCTGTAGTATTGCTTTGAAATGATTAATACTTAGGGAGTTTCTAAGGGTAGATATAGGAAATGGTCGGTTAAAGCTATTACTAAATTTAAAGTGATAACCCTAAGACGAGAAATTGTTGATCTTCCTATAAACTTGGTCTCTCCTAGGCAGGTGATTCACAAAGTAATTGTTCTTCAACTCTAAAAAGGGGGCGTAAATCTTTTTCCTGTTTGGATTCTAGATCATCAAAGCTTGTATCTGAGCATATGATTGAGTGATTGCATTACATATGATTTGTTAATAACTTGTTTGATGTGTAATATGTCTGGTATTTCACTGAGCCGTAGTTTCGCTCATACTCCAACAGTTTTAAGGTTTACACTTCGACCCTAGTTAGTTACTTCTAGGAACATGGCTCCGGTAAGAACTTAAGAGCTGGAAGTCTATGGTTCTACTTGGGATTAATGGTTATGTTTTCCTAGAATAGATTAGCTAGTACTATTTTATCAGTTATGAATTACAAGAAGACTACATAGTTTGTAATAATCTGTGATCCTTTATGATTAAGATAGCAATTATTTACTAATTTATTTTCTTACATGTATTTATCATTTCTTATCTAACCAACTAAAAGATCCTGCTATTTTGGAAAACATGTCACTCTCTGAAGGTAATCTAGTCATAGTATTCAAGTGTGACTTGTCTACTTCTACTAGGGTACCCGGGACGTGACAATTAAATAGTAGACTAGACAAATAAAATATAGTTAAGAATGAAAATACGCGTAAAAAGACTATAATGATATTCTTAGAAGCCATAAATTTTTGTAACTGATATTTTATTATTCCTTATCTAATTACAAGTCCAAATATGTTGTTAGAACATTTTACCGTTTTGCATGCCAGCACCCCAATTTCAAAAACTGATTTCGTTTGGTTTGAAATGAGCGAATTTTTTAGGAATTTGATATTTTTAAGTTAAATGACACTATTCCGAGCAATAATCTATGGTTATCTTATTTTCATTGTTTTAGGATCTCGCATGCGAGATTGCTGGATCTAGGTTCACTAATATTTGTTACTGCCCTATGTTGACTTTAAGGTTCCAGTTTGACTTCCGGCTTTTAAGTTTTACTCGTACGATTATAAAATATGGGGGCTTGTGGCTATACTGTATTTTTGGTTCAAAAATTAAATTTTACTTTATTTTTATGACTTATTTAATATTCCACAGTTCTCGATATTATTTAGTTAAGTATAAGGTTATGTGTTGACTCGGTTTGACTTTTGGTTGTAATTTTAAATTTTTATTCTAAAATTAATCGAAGAGTCTAAGGTTTTATAATTTTTTTCATCGAATATTATATGGATATACTGCTTTTATTTACATGTTAGAGATTAGATAGATGATTGTTCAGCATAGGAATTTTGAGTCGAATGATTATTGAATACTCATTTTATTATTAAGGTGCTCTTTTTCTTGAGGTTATGAAATTTCGTACTTGGTCTTTTTTAGAGTTTCTAGAGTTCATTTTTAACTTAAGTTGTTTTAGGTTTCGATTTTGGTTTTTAGCTCTAGAATTATTTTCTAAGAGTTCTGAAAAAATTCAGGGGTTTACACACCGGTACCTCCTTTCCCTCCCCCCCCCCCCCCCCCCCCCCCCAACAATTTAATTACCTCTCTCTCACTCTCATTTTTCTCTCATTCTTTAATCCCTCTCTTGCTCTATAAATACCCCTCTCTCCCTCCCATTTTTCACAATTTACTTCTACATCCTCAAACACCAAGAACACTCTCAAATTTCTCTCTTCCTTCCCCCTCAAAACCACCACCCTTCCCTCTCATTCTCTCTGTCTCTCAGCTCTCTCTCTCTCTCTCTCATCTCTTACACACACATACCTCTCTACTTTATTTAGGTAAATACAATAAACACCCTCCTTATATTATGTCATATAACCTATGTATGTATCTTTATGCAACTTTCCATAAAATATATCCATGATGCATGATGCTAAGGAAGGAAAATGCAAGGCATCATACTTAATTTTATGCTACATTCATGTTTCTTTATGTATACTAATGTAACTTCCTATATACATATATGTGTACATATATATATATATGCATAATTCTCACTAATCTAACATTTCAATTTATTTACTTTGATGCAATTTATCTATTTCTTGCAAGTTTATTATTATATTTTGAGACTTAGTCATTTCAAGTCTTAAGAAGACCAGTCCTAAATATAGTCTTAGACTTGATCATAATCAAGTCTTATGGTAACTTGTCCATTTCAAGTCTTGGAAGCTTTTTCCAAACTCTAAAACTCCTATTTTACCTTATGTCATCTTTATGTTCATGTTGGTACTCTTTTATTTCGTTAATTAAGAATTTATTTTTCTTATATTGATGTACATGATATGCTCTTAGTGATATTTTAACTTAAATGATACGATGGCCAAAGTCTCTAAAGTGAAAGTAAGAACAAAATGATGATCATGAGATTATCATAGCATTTGCTTATAAATTTAGAGGGCCTAGCACGAAAAGTGAGAGATTCATGTAGTTATGAACCTCTACAATATGATAATTATTTGTTATGTAAAATATTTTCTAAAAACTTGGCTTTTAATACATGGAAAATCACTTTGAGTAAAAGAAAGATTTGAAAACAAAACTCCCACCCATAGTTTTCAAAGATGCCATCACATATATGTATAAAATATGGAAGTGAAACTTTGATTTTCCTTCTTAAAACCAACTTGATTTTAATGTTTTAAGATGATCAAAGAAGACAACAACTCATGCACTAATTTTTTTTATGCCAGGACTCAAATAGCACAATAGGAAGATGCAACTTAAAATTTTTCTTTTCTTATAAACACTTGAGTCTAATATATTGAAAGTGATAAATCAAAAGAAAACTTGTCTTTAAATTCTTTTTCTTATGCCGACACTCAAATGACAGGATCAAGGTAAGAGTCTTCATTTTTCAGAGCACACCAAAAAGGTTTTAATTTTCTATCTATCAAGTTGAAATGTTTTAACTTCACTTAAAAACTTTTCTAAAAGAAATTGTTTTAGGCAACATCACTAAGATCATGAGTATGTAATAAATGATATTTCATGTTTCATCAATATTTGTATAAAGGAATAAAGAATATGCACCCTAGGAAGTCTTATGTAGAGTATAACCATTAGAAAATATCAGATGGTAATAACAGTTCCTTATCAAGTCAGGTGCTAAAAATATCTTATCACAAGCGGATTTTGAAATAAGGTTGTAGATGAATAATTAATTATTATTTTCTTCTTCTTCTTCTTCTTCTTGTATTTTTTTTAATCTCTAAGCCAACCTGCAATTGGTAATGGGTTTACTTCCTTTTCATAGATAAAATGGGTTAGACCAAGCAATTCACTCTATAAATGAATTGAAAATTTCAACCCAAACTTGCTCTTTTCTTTTCTTTTCTTTTTTTCATTGGATTAAACAAGATGATTTACATGACAACATTACTTGCATAACTTTAACTATTATCGGAAAAAAAAAAAAAAACACCAAGAAAGTGTCTAACCTATTAGATTTGGCAATTTAATATTAGTAGTTCCATTTTTTTTTCCTTTTTGTAATTTGCTATTCTAAACTTTAAAAGTGTTTAAATTGATAGAATTATAAATATAGATAATGTTAAAAGCAAATGAGTTGGCATCTAGGTGGATTATATTTTTTTTTTCATACATTACATAAAAATTTATTGTTTTTCAAATGCAAATTAGATAATATCAATTAAAAACCTTGGATAGTCTTTCATTTAGCTTTAACCAAGTTATCATCATTATTACTAACCCAATCCTGTAAGTATTTTAACAGTAAAAAGTCAATCCTTTTTATAAGATTTGAAGAGTACTTGAAGAATTATCTACTAAAAGAACAATGGGTAGTAAATCTAGCCATTGTGGGCATCAAATAATAGTGGAAATCTAGGACATTAATTGTGAAACCAAGTACAACATGATACAATTATAAATGGGTTTAGATTGACAAAAATAAACTCAAATAATAAAAAATAATAGGTTAAATTTAGACACAACATGGTTAAATTTGAGTACAATTCACCTGTCTAACATCTAAATTCATTTATTAAACATGTCTCATAAATAGCAACCATTCAGTGTAATATTACTATATTTTATTTTCTCATCCCTCATTTTTATACCATGCATCATTGCATTGATTAGGGTTGCTTCTCTCCAAATAATAATCTATTAACATTCTTTGATACATTCTCTTTCACAAACTCATAGTTGGATTAGCTATTAGGATGCCCATCTTAAGGGAATGTGTGAGTTTTTTTTCTTTGTCGAAAGATAAAGATTTGAGTCCCAACTCAGTGGAATTCCTCATATTTTATGCTAGAGAGTGTACTTCATGACAAAAGTGTTTTTTTTTTTTAGCTAGAGTTAAATGATTCAAATTATAAGCATTGTCTTTCTTTGAAAGAATAGAATAGGATTGAGAAAATGACCGAATTCTTTAAGCTTTTTTATGGTATGACTAGTCAATTTTTTGGAACAAAAAATCTTATTGCCAACTTATACTTTCCATTGGTATTAAAGGATACTAAACACTAATCAAATAATATGAGTAGAAGTGAGTCGTATTTGAAAGATATGATAACTAGGATGTGTGTCAAATTTGAAAAGTACTGGTATAAATCTAGTAAGATTTTGTCAAGTGTTATTACATTTGATCCATAATATAAGTTTGATTTTGTTGAGTGGAGTTCCTAGAGGATATATTATGCTCACTCATGAGCTTTTAAAGTGAAAAGAGCATTACATTATCTTTTTTATGAATATGTGATGAGATATGATAGAAAATCAAATAAGAATCCTGTTAGTAGTTAGTCAAAGGTTATGGAAACTCTTAATGATGAATGTGGCAATAACTTCCAAGCAATTGTATTTTTTTACAATTGTGTAAATTGTTTTTGCACTTTTCAAGATAATTTTGTTTCATAATGATACCCATGTTTTTTTTTTTTGTTATTTTGTTTAGGAATTTCAATCCTTTAAAAGCATAAAAATCCTTAGGGGTGCTATAAGATTTGAACTTGAGCTATATATAATGAAAAGCAATATAAGATGGTCATATTAGATATATTGAATTACCATATATTTAATCACCAGTATCCTTAATTGCACAAATGACACATCATATCTTAAGCAAATTGATATTTATAGTTACTTCAAAATCCATGTTTAGAAATAAAGGTAGAATCCTTATCAAACATCACAGCTCATTAAAGATAGAAACAAGACTTTAATTATAAGGGGTTGTCTCTATGGAGAAGACATTAGTAAAATAATTTTTTTTAATATATAACATTATTTATTTGTATTGATATCATTCTTCTTTTTTTTTTTTTATGATAGGTTTCCCAATTGTTTCCCTTGAAAAACTAATAGAGAATATAGTGAATTTGAAAATCACCAAAGTAATAACATCTTTTCAAGTCATGCTCAAACTTAATACAATATGGTGAATTTAACCCTTTAAATCATAATGTTGGACTAAGAGTGGTTTGTAGAGATAGAGACAAATTGTAAATGAGTTTTCAACATGATTGATTCATAAAGCTAGTTCTTTGTCTTGTTTTGATGCTTTATAAGAACCCAGTAGCCTTTTTCTTAGCTGTTTGACATTGATAGACTGTTATATTGATGCCCATATGCTCTCTAAATAAACTTTTAAAATCTAATAAAATTGATATTGTGCAATGCATGTATTGAAGGTAAAAACACCTTTGCAACCAAACTACTCAACACGTGTCTATTGATGAAAGAAACACTATGTATATGCTAATTTTTATATCTCTTCAAGCCAAATAAATATGTTAGCTTCTTAAATGATGCATATAGGATACATAAGCAATAACCCATCAAACACTTCTCTTTAACTTGCATACATATGTTTTCGTCAAACACAAACTTTTTTCACTTAGCCATAGTATGTCTTATTATGGCCTCCTTAAACTCTTTGGAACTCTCAACCAAGCATGAACAATACTTCCTTCATATTTAATGTTAAACCAACAACGAAGATAACTTTCCACACAATTATAGATTTAGGCCAATGGGAAAAAAAAAAGTCTCTATAGATGAAAAATGGTTCTTGTGACATTAAGAAGATGGTGAGGTTCAATGCAGGTTAGGAGCAAATGGAGACAAAGTTTTCCCTTATATTGGTTGTTATAAGATATAAATGATGGTAACGAAAGTAAATGCAAAAGGATGATTATTGCTAGTTTAAAGGAGGGACATATTGAAAGGCTATTATAGTGTCCTTAAAGGGATGTATGATTAATCATAGTTATATTTATTTATCATGTTGATTTTGATGTGGTTCTAGTGATCTTCTAAGTAATTTGAAAAAATATAATTGGTTACTTTTGTAATTTTAGAATACCTTTTGAGTTAAAGGTGAATTTAGTTAGTAAATGATCGAATTTATAGTTTGAGTAAATTGAATGAGCATCTGTACCCTTGATCATTAAAATCCTACAGATATAATTGGAACTAAAATTTTGAATAACAAAGTTCTAAACATTATTTTTTATAAATATAATGACTTAGAGAATAAAACATGTTATTACCCATGATAATAAGGAAACTACATTTTTAATTTAGCAAAATAATGAGAGAAGCAAGGCCATGTATATACTGTTCTCCCTTGCGATATTTTATCTTAACTATACGAGAGCTTCTACTATCCTGTCAACGGAACCATCCAGTTAATCATATAATCGCTAAAATAAATATAGTAATTAGAATATTAAATATTTTATTAGTGCGATTATGGTTGAGTTCCCTAACTATAAATAATTTTGTAAGTAGGCATTATTATTAGAAAAGTTCTATTGTAGAGTACATTGGGAGGATTATATCTTGAAGAGGCTTATTTAGTTATTCCATCTATGAAGTAGAATTTATTTATATCTAGACTTGCATACCCTAGAGTTATTATATAATCTACTATTTTCTTAAGTTATTCAATTATGTTTTTTCGCTAGAATTAGATTAATATTTGTAGAGTGTTAAACAAATATATTAGATTTTACACATAAAGATATTATTTCATATATAATTGAATGGAGATGCATTCAATCCTAGAGGACAACATATATATTTTGTGTTAATGTCAAACTTAATAGAAGAATTTACCAAACGAATAAATCACTTAGCGAGTTTGTTAATTAATTAGAATAATGCAATTTGAATTCATTAATTAAGAACTTTCCTATTGATTAACAAATGATCAATGACTATGGATCCAAGCAATCTCTACCACAATCTATTGTAGGAATTATCATTGTCCAGGAGCATACTAATATTTTCTATAAAATTACCATAATAAATTTTAGAGGAAGCAATGCTTGGATACATAATTGCATGGAGTTAGATTTCTAATTCTTATGAAGTTATAAATTGTATATATAATAGTTGAAATTAATAGGTTAAATTAATCAACCTTCTTAATTGATGTATGAATAACAAAGTTAAAGTGATTATTTATGCTTGTGATTCATGTGGAATGACACTTAGGTGCTCTTACTTAGCTAACAACTAAAAATCAAGCTTTTGGTGTCGTGCCAAGGATCACAACATTTTGAAGCCAAATGCTTTATTTATTCAACATCTTTTTCCTCCACTTGGTAATTTTGGATTTTCCAAAAACATAGGAGAACAACAACAAGATGGAAACCTACTATCAAGGATAATGTTGGAATACATGAAACCAAATACGATGGGTGCTTTGTGTAGTTAGTGCCTGTGAATCATTTTACAGAACACGAAATCGAAGTATTTCAAAAATTTGTAAAATATGCTTATAAGTTCTGTTCAACTTCTGTTGCAATCACCTACGTTAGGCAAGTGCACCTACCAAAATAGCATATAAAATATTAGATTGTATTTCAAGAGATCATTGGCATCTGTCGTACTCACTTGTCATCTATTATTTAGCCAAAGAGAATTTAGCAAAACATAAGAAAGAAAATAGAAGTTATACTAAGGTTAAGACATATATACATGTTTTTAAGGAAAATTGTAAGATAAGCTTGTTAATACAAGAGAAAGCCTTAAGGATTGCTTCACCCAGTCCTTATCATGTGATTTCTCAACAAACTCATAGAGTTGTTCACTAGTGTATTTGCACTATGGAACTCACAAATGTAAGTTAAAGCCTCTAGCAAGGTTAGAAACTCTAAATCTAGACTAAACCACTGGAATCTCTTCATAAGTTATCAACAATCTAGATTCGCATAAAGTTTAATAATCCTTTGTTTGAAAACCAATCTAACGAATTATAAAAATAAGCTATAGAAAGTTTTACCATCCTTCTCTGAAGATGATTATGAGCAACTCCTTTTGTAGCCTGGATGTAATGCCCAAGTTTTTCATAAATAGAATTAAAGTAAGAATTTTTGTGTTTGATTGTGTATGTGGTAGTATTTGTTATTAAAGTAAAGTGTAAGTGTAATAGTTTTTATAAAAATCAATTTAGTAGAATAGAAATTTAAATTCATCAATGGATTTGATTGAGAAAATTGTTAGTTATGTATTTTTTATATTCTTATAGAGAATTGAGTTTTGGAACAAAAAAAATTCTAAATTACCTATAGTATTGATATAAGTTCTTGTTATAGATTATTTTGCTAAATAGGAATTTATAAGTTATTATGTTACTAAACTTTGTTTTGAGTTAGGTTATTTAATAATTCTATCGATAGAAAAATATGTGAGAGTTAAATGAGTTGTTTTGATCTCTTAATGGCTGCAATTTAGCTTGAAGACCACCAAAACTCCCATGCACACACACATTTGATTAAGTTTGAATAATGCTTCAAAAGTCAAACGAACTTTATATATATGCATGTATTTATCTTTTAAGAGGCAGAATTTCACTCTCTTTCTTGCTTCTCTTCCTTTGCAAAAACAATGGTCACATACACACACTTACACCACACTAACTTCAATATCTTTTCTCTAAATTGTCAAGGAAAGCAAGACTAGCTATTATCTTCAAGTTAAAGCAAGTTTAATTAAGTGTTTCTTGTTTTATTCTTATTATTTGCATGTTTGAGTAGTTATAGGTTAAGTTTTATTGTTGGTTTATGGATGATTTTGGAATTTCATTAGTTTGGTTATGAATTTTAGAGGTTGATATATGAAGTAAAGTGATAGAAAAGTGGAGTTGAAGTCTCAATGGTTGAAGTGAATGGTTAGATTGATAGTTAGAGTTTGATGTGGTTTTAGAGATAAGTTGGAGGATTTGAAGAAGTAGATGGTGAATTTAAGTCTTGTATCATGATATACAAGTGTTTTGGATGAAAACAAGACAATTGGAATTGGTTAAAGTGTGTAAAAATTGCATGAAAATGTGTGAATTCGCTGTAGAAGTACCACGGCCCGTGGCGGGGGGCATGGTGATTTCGAAATGGTGGAATCTAGGCCACCGTGGGGTGGTGGTGAGGGGTGTGGTGACCCACCATGGGGTGGTGGCAAGGGGCGTGGTGGCTATTGGTCATCATTTTGCTCCTTGGCACGGGGCATGGTGAGGCTTATGTAATGCTCTGTCCAACACTACCCTTGGTACGGGGCATGGTAGGGGGCGTGGCGGCTTCGAAGTGTTTCCTTGTCTCTTTTAGCTTTAGAATCTTGTTTAATCCTTCTTGTTTTTGTTAAGTAGATAGTAATACAAAGTTTTCTTTCTTATAGGAACCATAGATCACGAGGTGGATTTCCCGTTGGACTATTACGACAATTAAGGAGCATGCACAGGTAAGTAACTTGAATTCTCGTACTTTGTTTGTGCTTGTAAGTAGTGGAGTATAGTTTAATTGTAACTATGAGGAATCAATTGCATGGGGATAGGAATTATTACATGGTACGTAGTGTATGTTTGAATTGTAATTATTAATAATTGAAGTGACAACCACTTGTTTGACATTAATATATAGTTGTCTCATTGAGTGTTTGAAGTTGATATGATCACTTAATATTATGGAACTAAGTTTAATAGACTTCTAATATTAAATATGACATGCATTTGATAACATCATATTGTATTATCATGGTATTTTTGTCGCGTATTAACAAATTCGATTATGTGGTAATGCTTATTGGGACCAATGAGTACTTGTAGGTTACCATAGGGTTGTCAACTTCGCAGAAACTAAGCAGGCTTTGAAGGAGGTCATCTGTGTCGGAGTTGGCTTAAGAATGTTAATATTTAGTGAGATTTCTCAAGTTTTATGACAAGTGGAAGTTCTATTTTGAAAATGAAAATGATTCTCTAAAAGACTGCTTGTGTCTTGTGGGGCTTTGGTAGAGACTATCCCCCCAGGTGGGTTAGGTGAAGAGAAAATCCTTCTACTTTGGTATTGAGTTTCTCATGGACATGAATTACTGAAATTATCCTTCAACCCCTAGGGAGGGCATAAATCCCAATAGGTTTGAATTCTGGTTATTCAAACCATGTTTAATGCATATGATTGATCAATGCATCGCATATGATTGCTAATTCTACTTGTTTGATCTTAATGTTTGTGCTAAGATTTTTTTATTCACTGAGCTTTATGTGCTCACACTCTCTTAGACTATTGAATTACAGGGTTTTAAGCAAGAAGACCAAACCAAGCTCAAGTGCGGGAGTTAGACTTTTTAGACCATGTATTTTATTAAGACGAAGACCATATATGTAATAAAGACTAGTTATGGTTATAATAGCTTAAGTTAAGTTTGTTTATCTTTATAGCCTTTGTGGTTATGGGGTTCGGTTCAAGGCCCGTAGACCTTGGTTTGTAAGCTTTTATGAAGTTCTAGATTTGTTATATGTTCCTTTGTGGTTTATATATATATATATATATATATGTATGCGATATCTTTCTCACTCAAAACAGCTTTCGATCCTGTTTTCATTGTCCACTCCAATTGGGGAACATTAGTTGTATAGTGTTTATGTAACTTTCTGGAGGCTCAGTTAATTACATGGCTTACTATTACGACTAGGGTATCTTATAGAGGTGTGGCACTATATCTATTAACAAAAAGATCTCTCAATAGATTCTGTTGAAATCATACATAGATTTAAAATGTACACCACACATTTAGATCTAAAAAATTAAGTTCGAGCTACTATTTACATATACCAAATCGATAGTCCTTAAAACACTTCGAAATCACATGAATTAGGTCTTTGATTCATAAACCCTAAGTTAAATTATTATTTCTCCATAGATGCAGACGTTAAGCACAAATTTTGAAGAAATAATATGGAATTAAAGATGGAAATACAAATTAAGCACAAAGTCTTAAAAAAACAAACGTTAGGTTTTACAATGAATTTATCTGGAAAACTTTGAGATTTTGCTCAAGAATTCTTTCTATACTATGTTAGAAAATATTTTTCAAATGATACTCTACATCTACAGAAATTTGTTACATATGGTACATACTACACATGCCTATGCACATTTATTTATATAGGATCAGGCACAAAAATCATGACGATTTTATTTGCTGACGTGGTAGATTCTTTATAACCGAATTTGTCC
Source organism: Combretum micranthum (assembly GCA_024138025.1). NCBI lineage: Eukaryota > Viridiplantae > Streptophyta > Magnoliopsida > Myrtales > Combretaceae > Combretum > Combretum micranthum. The sequence goes on along the minus strand of JAMXBD010001358.1, from coordinate 255,440 downwards.
TAATCTTCATGCACGCGTCTAGATGCCAACTCATAAGGTCACTTTTTGTGGGGTAGATTGAGAGCTCAAATGTTGCTTGAATGTTAAGGCTCGATTTAAGTTATGGTCTTCTGCTAAAAAGCTCGAATTCTTGTCCATATTCAACTGCGGGTATCATCCAAGACTCAATGCTAGGCTTGACAGGATTTGTTCATTGAAGTACAAAGCACAAATGTCTCAGAGCTAATCGTATGGTAGTTGAGGGCTTGATTGTAGGGCTCAACAGGTGTTTTGCCGTTGTTTTGGCTTGTTCTTTTACCCCTGATGGGTTTTTATAGACCTTGACTAAGTTTTGTGTAAACCCCTAAATTTTCGGAATCGGTTTAGCATAAAACCCTAACCGGAAGTCAAACGAAACCTTAAAAGTCAATAAAACCCTAGTTTACCGTATCCATCTAAATCCGGCATTGCCGTTTTCTTTGGCCCGGAAAAACGAAGTTGGGATAACTAGCTAAAATAGTTCGTAATAACCATAGGTTTTATAAAAGTTTCAGTTTCGTGAAATTCGGGTGTCCTTCGAACCCGATCGGACACAGTTCTTGAAAAACGTGTCCGGAAGCCCAGAATAGTAAAAATATTCTGAATATACCGTTAGACTCATAAAAATATAAGTTTTCCAAAAACATCAATTTCGTAATTTTTCGGTAAGTAAAAATAACAGATATAGCTATTATACGCTTATTTTCTTACTACCGGTACTTTAATTGTCATATCTACTTTACATTACACTATTCATTACTAACACTATTCTTTTATTCTACTTTTTCTTACATCTACTCTTACACTCTACATAACCTATAATCTTAACTTTTTACCTTTCCATAACTTTATATCACATCTACTTTACAAATTACATCTTTTATTTAACAAAAAGTCAAAAAATAAATCACTTCCCCTCTACCAATGGCTCGCTCCCCTCTCTCTTCTCCCTCAATTTGTTTTAATTTGCTTTATTTTAATCACACAAAAATCACTCCACATTTTCCTATAAATACCCCCCTCATCTTTCACTTCTTTCACACATTCACTACCCAAATTCTTACCAAAACTCTCTCAAATTTTCCTCTCAAAGCTCTCTCAAATTACTATCTCAAAACTCTCTCAAAATAATTCCACAACAACTTCCACCAACAACAAAAACCCATAACCACATAACCATATCAAAATCTTCTTTAGGTAACCCCTTTATAATTCTTTCTTCTTCTTCATGTCATGTAACTTTACATGACCATAGTGTGAGTTTCTAAATACTACAAGTTGTGGAAACTACATTATGTTCATGTATTGTTCTTGTTCATGCCAATCCATTTATGTTTATGTTGATTTATTATTGTTTATATATCTATACATATTCTTTAGAGCATATAAGCTCACTTGCAATTTATTTATTTCATGCAAAGCAATTTATTTACTTTTCCATCGCATTTATTTATTTATTCCTTGTTGAAATAAGACTAGTCTCTAGTCTTAGACTTGTCCTCATCAAGTCAAAATAAGCTTTTCTTCTTTCATTTTATTTCATTATGGGACTAGTTTATTTCTTAGTCCCGGGAGCCTTGAAAAAGCTAAGACTCCAATACTTGACTTTATTATTTATGCTTTATGTTATTTTATCTATTATTATTCTCATAATCATGTTCATTTAGATTGTTGTCCAAAAGTTTTATTAAATAAAAGAAGGCTTTTTGTCACTTAGGAATAAGTTTATGTGAAACATAAAAATATAAGATAACGAAAATAAATTCATTCGTTTTCAAATTACCAAGAGGAATTCACTATAAATTTAGAAACTATTTTTACTTAAAAAGCTACTTAAATCTTTGTTACTCTACCTTGTTTTCAAAAGAAAATACCTTTTTGACAAAACGGTTCTTTTCATAAAGAAAATAAGATGGAAGACTAAGGAAATTTTTAAAAGACCTTGCAAACAAATAGGCAAAGAAAATTTATGGTTTGAAAAAATAATAAAGTTATTTCTTTTCAAATTACAAAAAGAAGTTAATAAGAATATAGAAATTAGTTTTTCTACAAAAAGTCCTTAATTTTTTTTATGAAGAAAAACAAATTTTTATACATGGATGATTATTTTTGAAAATGAGAAAAAGAATGAGAAGTATCAAGTAAGGAATTTTTGCAAAACAAGTAAACAAAGGAATTTATACAAGAAAAATAAGGAATAACATATTTCCTAGAAAACTTCAAATATAGTATTAATGTAACTTAGAAAGTAGAAAAAAAAAATTTTAGAAAGAAATAAATAAAATATAAAACTTTTTTAGAAAACAAAGGAAGCAAGGTATTCATTTCAAATAAATTTATAAAAACCATTTCCGAAAAGCTTCAAACCGACATTGTTTTACCTAAGAAAAATAATTTGGACAATAAGACACTTGAGCATGCTTAAATATGAGTTATATAGTTATAAAAAGAGAATTTTTCAACTATATAGATAACTAAGTATTTATCAAACAAATTTTGATTTCTTGAACCAAAGTTGTTTTTACTTGAAAATCCGTGGTGAATTTTGTCCTTACTTTTTCGGAGCCTATATGGCTTTGTTTGTGGGAAATAATTTTAGAATTGGGTAGATCTTTTCGAGTAGATAGAAATCGGTATATTATATGTGCGATTCCGAGTTAAAATGACCAAGTTATGGCCATTTTAAGTTGGAACATTCTTCTATACGAACTTTAACGTTCTTTGACATTGTTTTGTCAAAATTCAAGAAAATCTTCAAGAAAAACTCATTATGGGTATTTTCTTTGGTCAGGTGATTCCGAGGAAGGATTTCTTCACCCCGAGAACTATTACGATTAAGTGGAGTGTGTGAACGACTCATCCGCTTAGAGGAATAGACGACAATGACATCGTGAGTTTATTTCTATTAAATGCTACACTTGTTGTGCTTGTAAAATAGTTGCACTAGAGTTAGGAAAAGATAAACCGATATGCATGTAAAATAATTCCTTGAAAGAATTCTAAGAATATCGAAGCCCGAATTGTTCTAAGAGATTGTTTTAGTTTAATATTGATTTGTGTGAAATTCTTTAATCACCTTAAAGTTGAAAATAAATATGTTATGACCTTATAAATTAATGAACTCATGCATATCACGAAGTGAGTCACATTGCATGGTTGGGTTATTATCCTTGGGTGAGAAGGATAGTAGGCTCATGTCGAAAGCAACACTTGGCGGGAGATCCGAAAGCGATTGCTTGGCGGCTTAATGGAACATGCTTGGCGGTTAATCCGAAAGCAAGGTCAAATCAAGTAGATTCGAAATACTTGGCGATGAGTGCTCGCAAGTTTAAAAGTTTTTAATGAATGCTTGGCGATGAGTGCTCGCAAGCTTAAAATTTCTATTATTAAAACTACTTGTTTTGAGTATCACCAAACCCTGAATGGAGGGCGTAAATCCATTCAACATATGGTTCCCGGAAAGCTATATGATTGTTTGCCCACATGTTTGATGCATTACATTTGTTTGATTAAATCAACTTGTTTGAATCTTGTTACAAGAAGTTATTTATGGAAATAGTTCTCACTAAGCCTATTAGCTTATACCCCGATAGCTATCTTTTACAGTTCCAGTACTTATGGTTAAGGCCACGTGGACCATGCGGGCAGGTAATCCCTTTTGAACATTAGAAATCTGAATAAAGTATAGCTTAGCATTAGCATATTAATATGTATATAATAGATTAGTAATTTAGGGAGTTGTCCCTAAGTTTGTAAAGTTTATGCCATGGACAAATAATTATTGTGATTCTTCTTTTCTTAATATGTTTTTATATCTCCTTAAGCTACATTGTTCCACATATGGTCCTCTAAAATTGTGAAAGTAAGCCTTACACTTAATATAAAAGCTTTTGGAATGACTAAGGCTGTTATACTTAAGCTTTAATATTGAGTGTGGCGGACTGTCACGTTTAGGGTACCCATTGGGGCGTGACATTTTGTTTAGATAGTTGTTGTTGTTTTACTAGCAATCTAGTTCAAATCACTTCATTTCTTGTTTTCTGTGATCTTAGGAGATAAAAAACGACATTTGAGCAAATAAAGCACAAAATCCATAAGAATTTCTCAAAAATTGATCAAATGAAGCTTAAATTCCTATGAATGGAATAGAGTAAAATAGACTTATCAATAGGAGCCAACTTTACTCTAAACAAACCTGTAATTCAAGCGAAAGATTTTGAGATAAAGGCAAGCAAAATATAGATGGTGCAATTTGAGGAGTTGCAAGATAAAGACTTGCATTCATATATATTGGATATTCTAGAAACATGTGATATTTTTAAGATCTGAGTAGTGAGCGATAAGGTGTGTGTGTGTGCCTCAAGATTTTCAATTTTCAATAAGAGGTAGAGTGAAGTCTTGATCAAATTAATCAAAAGAGGATGGATTGACACATAAAAAGTCATATCACAAGACATTTTGGTGAAAATTTCTCTTTGTTTATGCAATTGAACTTAGAGACATTATATTATACTTGGAAACATTTCAAAGAATTACTAAGACAATGTCCCAATCATGGTTTACCTTTTTGGATGGAGATTCAAACATTCCACAACAGCATTAACACTTAAACAAATAGATGACCGCTATTGTTGCTGGTGCTACATTAAATTTAAAGACATTTAGGAGGTCAAGACGTTAAAAAATAGGGTAAAAACTAACATGGGTATATGGATACATTTTTGGAGACGTAAAAAATCAAGTTTAGAATGATTTTAGGTGTGTTAAATTGAAGTTCTAGCGGAAGCAAGTTTTTGAGGTCTCAAAACAATTAAGGTAAGCCACCAAACTCCACTAAGATGATGATTTTTATTGTAGTTTAGCTTGGTGCAACTATAAGAGGTGTGTATTGTAGGTTTTGATGAGATTTTATTGTTGGAAATTTGGGTTTTCTTAATGAAATTGGTGATTTGATTGTCATATATGTAAATTCTTGAAGAAAAGCAATTATTAGGATGATTGTGCAAATTGTGGATATTGTAGGTGGTCTAAGTAACTTAGAAATTTATTGTGCTTCGCTCGAAATTCTTGAAGGATTTATGGATATAGTGTATTAATTATGTGCATGTGTAAATTGTTGATGGAATTATGAGTATTGAATGGATTATAATGTTAATTAGAAGTTTGAAAATAGAAATTGAAGAAATTTGTTGGATATAAGTTCTTATGAGTGGTGTGATTGCTACTGGGGAAGAAATGGGATCTTTAATTCTAAATATTGTGTTAAATATGGGAAATGGATGTTTAGATGCTAAATCATGATGTTATAAGTCAATAGGAAAGATACATTGATGAATAGGTATGTGTCAGTAGCATAGATTGTCAAATAGTGTAAAGTTGAGAATTTTGATGGAAAATTTTGATTCAGTTGGAGTAAATTAAAGGTCAAAATGAGGTTGGAAATGATAGATAATAATGTAAAATATTGGGAAAAAACAACCCTTCAGGATAAAGCTAGAAAGAATATCAATTTTAGGCTATAATAGGCTTATTTGACAAACTAGGAAGCTTACGCTGAAATAATTTGTGTGCAGGCTACTTTAATTCATACCAAGTGGAAAATTAATGTTTCTATAGCAATTTAGTTGTAGGAGAAATTAAATAGGCGCAAGACCTACTTGGTGAAAATATGGATCATATATGCAATTATTATATTTATAGGATTGAAGTCTAGCTGTCAATTATTTATAATATAGAAGAATCTATGTAGCTAATAATATATATGAATTTTGTAACATGACATAATAGGGAAACATGTTAAAGTGCTTATGTCATGATAAATTATCATTTGATCAGACCATGGACATGCTAACACTTGGTTATAGAAAATTGGCACATTTAGGTGATTATTTGGTTATTGAATTTAATGGAATGATTATATAGTGCTTGCTGGAAATTTTGAAGAATTTCATATTCCATATGTTAGAGAAATTTAGAAATACATTTTAGAATTATAATTGTCACGCCCCGAGAGTACCCTAGTAGTAGTAAGCAAGTTACACTTGCACACCATTACTAGATTACCTTCAAAGAATGACAGGTTTTCAAAACAATAGGATCTTTTTAGTTGCTTGATAAGAAATAATAAATATATGAGAGAAATGACTTAGTGAATAAACATTACATTACTATTACAAACCATATATTTCTTTTGTAGTACACAACTAAATAATCTAATCTAATAGTACATAACCATCAATCTAAAATATATCTGTAGACTTCTAGCTTCCAAACTCTTACCGGAGCCATATTCCTGGATGTAACTAACCAGGGTCGTAAAGTGAACCTGAAAAGACTGTAGGAGTATGAGTGAAACCATAGCTCAGTGAATAACCAGACATACCATACATCACACAAGTCATTAACAAATCATATGCAATGCAAGCACTCAACCATATGCACAGATACAAGTTTGGATGATCTAGAATCCAAACATGAAAAAGATTTACGCCCTCTTTTTAATGGGTTGAAGAACCAAATCTTAATGACCCACCTGCCCAGGAGAGACTAAGAACACAGGAGCATCAGAAATTTCTCATTTTAAGCTATCACTTTTAATATAGTTGGTTAATCTGATCATCTCTTGCAACTTCCTTAGAAACTCCCTAAGTATTAATCATTTCAAAGCGATTCTACGGGCGACGTTCTTCGGTGCCTTTTAGTTCCTCATAAAACCGCCAGACCAAAGAGAACCTTGGAAGACTCACACATTAGATCAACCAAGCAAAAACAGAGATCCAAATATTATAATACGTAGCAGGCTGTCACAAACCGTATATGAAATAATGCAATATGTGCAATGCATGTTCATATTATTTTGTTAAGTCAAAAAGTCTTAATCAATTCGAGGTGACCATACATTACACACAATCATCATTATACTACTGCACTACACCAATCATTGCATTATCACTTGTATAAAGATATTTTAACAATCATACAATAAGATCATATCATACTTTCAACAAACATTCATTTGATTATCTTGCATTACGTATTTGACTATTTACAATCACAACCAGTACAATATGACTGAATTACTCACCTGCTCATACCGACTCAGTCGTAGTAATCCGCTGGTAGATCCTCTAATGAGTCAAAGTCACCTATTTAAGACAAAGTATTCATTAATACAAATTAACTAAATTCCTATAGGTGATTAGTGTTGTAGACTCGATATTAATACTTAATATCGTCGTGTTTCTCCTATTGATCTCACATAATTGTTTGGTTATTTTTAGAAGTCACATTACTCAAGAAATTAACTTATTTCAATTTCCATTCTTATATATTTTATCTTGTTTAGAACAAATATTTTAAATATTTATAATTTTTATTAACACTAGATATTTTTCTTAGTTCTAGGATTTTAAAAGTTATTAGACGTTAATTCTAAATAGGCTTAAATACTTGTATTATAGTCACTATCTAATACATATTTGTATAACATACATATTTATATACTTAGTAGATATTATATATATATATATATATATAAATTTTCGGTTTAGGTCAGAAAAAGCTTTCGTTGGAAAATTTTAACTGTAAGCCGGCTCAAGGCCGCCGGCCTTTATCTACAGGTGCCGGTGTAAAATCATTTTGAAGAAAAATTCATATCGAGTGCACCAGCGTTGAAAGCTGTCGGCTTTCAACGTACGCCGGCCCTATGCCGCCGGCGTAGATCTCCAGGAAGCCGGCTTACGTTCATCCTTTACGTGAAAAATTATTTTACGTAGCCTCTGTTGAGTGTAAGCCGCCTATAAGCCGCCGGCCTATCCATGTAAGCCGCAGGCGTACAGTGTTTACACTGCCGGCCTTGAGGCAGTGTTGCACTGTTCATCATCTTCCTCCTCGGTTCGATTCTTTTTCTTTGATTTTTACACGTTAAAAACATACTTAAACTACTTCTAAGTGTTTATATATCATATATAAGGACATAAAACAACTTTCAATACGTTTAAAAACATAAATATATAGCTTTCGATTCTTGGAACTTAAAGCTAGGGTTTTGAAGTTTTACCTTGTTGGAGCTCGTTTGATGTAATCCGAAGCTCGTGTTTGTGTTTAATATGTTCCTAAGATGGTTATAAGTTAGTTACAACTCTTATATTTGAATGAAAATCCTTTGAATCATGTCACTTACCTTTGAGCTCGTTTTTGAGGGTTTTTGGCTTTGTTTTTCCTTTGATCCGTATCCGATTGTTTTGTTCGATTTGTTTTCTGTTTTTGATTCGTTTTGGTGGATATTTGGGAGTCTATTTCGTGCTGTGGGACTTGGGAATGAATGGGTTTTGTTTGTTTTTCATTAAGGTCCTTTATTACATATATATATATATATATATATGGGAGAAGAAGGATGGTGCTGCGGCTGCTCCTCCTAATTTTCCTCCGATTTCATCCCCCTTAGGCTGTTGTTTTCACTGCATTAAATGTTAGGTTGAGGTGGCATTCCATGATTTGTCCTTGGGTTGCTTTTGTTGAAATTTTGGATGCATTATTGAGCACAAATCCGGCTCTCTCTTCTCCAACATAATCTCCACCGAAAACAGCAGCCAACATATATATATATATATATTAGTTTATTATTTAATTAAGTTTTGAATTAATTAAACGAGTTATACGGGTATACATTAGCTAATATTTGAAAGTTTTTGTACAAAAATATGTATATAAAGTTATACAAAACACTTAGATTTTCAAATAATACAATTTTAAGTTGTATATATACGTAGTTATTTATTCGTAAAATTTTATCTCCCGCGATTTGGATTTCTTAAGCTCGTTAGGTCAATTTTTGTTTCAGGCTCCGATAGCTTAAGAAAACTCGGTTTAGAACAATAGCTTGATCCGATTATTTGTTTGAAGTTTAGATTTTAAGTTATTCATCAGTTTATATTTTCGTTGTGTATTTAAAATCTTAACAGTTCATCTTTGAGTTATCATTTTCTGTTTAGGAGCATAAATAATCATTTATGCAGTATTGGACTTGATACAGAATTCAAACTATATATATATCTCTAGTTCTGATACCAAACATGAAATCTTATTAGTAGCTTTTAATTTTAACTAGGAATTTCGAAATTAGAGTTTAAGTCTAAATATAAACTCATTACTACTCGTTATTCTAATCTCTAATCATTATCGAGATCAAAAACAATCATTTGATCTCTATATTCATGTTTTCTATTTAAATCTATTTGTATACTAGGTTTCGGGTCTAGATTTTAGATCATATCTTGAATTAGTTATTCAAGATACAAAATCTCATTTTTGGTATTAACTCGGGTTAAAGAATTTCTTTATTCAGTTCCTAAATCTTTCATTTATCCAAAATCTAAATATTATTCTATTATTAGACTTCAATCAGAATCTGAATCTATTATCTAGTTTATACAATCCATTATAAAGTCTTGTACTAATGTGGAAAATTCCTGGGTTTTACAATAATTGTTATGTATCTTGTACATATGAGCCTCTAGTCACAGTTTGGTCTTATGACTATAAATTGTTGAATTAAGATTGTGTTTTAAAGATGTGGGACTTATGGAATACATAATAAATATAAAAATTTCAGATTTAGGAATTTGTGTGAACTTAGGTTCAACTTACTTATTTTCCCTCTTAATGGCTATTGATAAGGGAAATAATTGCTAAGGCAGACATATAAGGTTTTATGAGGGGATATAGTAAAAAATCCTCACTATAACATCACTATGAACAGTAATGTTTGATGTGGTACCTTTAGCTAAATGAATTATGGAAAAATAAGAAATAAATGACCTTATGTATAAAGACTCGATATGCATATAATGATCTTAATAACTAGCTCTTAGTTGACTAAGAGTTGATTACCCCAAAGTAAGATCATTAACAAGTTAGTATAATCCTTAACTAATTTGAACATAAATAATTAATTTAGAAAACTCGATATTGAAAACGAACAAATAAGTAAACCTAACAACTGATAATTATCCATAACTAGACTCCATGTACGCAAATGGGTTGAATCTTCAATTAGGTTGATAACCTCATGGACCATAACTTGTCTAATTTAAGGAATAAAAATGAATAAGTAATATGAATAATTTATTTCAACATTGTTTTGATATAAGCATTTAAACCATGGACATTTAAAATTCATGAAGCGTGGAAAGAAGAAAAGGGTGTTGGAACAATCATTAGGTACATAGTAAATGTTTGTTTGCTTACTATGATATAATTAATAATCGAACTAAAATTTAAACTTGACTTAATTGAGTGTTGGTTGCTACATGCCACTTACTTCACGAAGTGGCACCCTCGGATTGAGTTGTGAGCCTAATCGCAACTTCACTAGGATGTGGCAGATTAGATGCTTAAGACCTCAAGGAATGCATGGTTGGGCTTAGTGGCTAGTTGATAGGGGAATTTCTAAGACCAAATGGTCAGTTAGAGTAGAGACAAAGCTACAACGAGTTATACAGGGAGTGTAACCCTGTATAAAATGTTGTAATAGACCGTGCTCATTGATGATAGGACATAAGGAGATGTACTAGATGCAAATACTTCTTTTTTTTTTTTCCTTTTCTGATAAATTTTAGAGGCTTGTCAATATCCCCTCCTCAATATGTGATTCAAGGAGGGACCCCTTTCGTTCTTTGTTATTTGACAGGAGTCATGAGTACTGTTGTGTGTGTTGGTGTTTCTAAGACACTAAGAGGACCTTGCTTGTGGACTTTAAATTAATTACAGAACTTGTAGATGTTGCATTAGAATAGGTACATGTGATAAGCATACAGGCTTTTGTTTATTGTGTACTAGGCTTTGTCACTCATTTTAATAATTTAGGTATCAAATATGATATTAATGTGGTTTTCATGTACGATTATTTGGTTTTTTGGTTTGATGAATTAGAGGATGGAGCGCTAGATGTCGAATCATCATGTTATCTTTATGAGGTTTTAAAGTACTTTGTTGTTAGTAATGTATGATGGATGGCGGTAAACTCTAAACCTCAAACTACTTTTACTTCTATGGGCCTTAGGCAAAAATTTTGTGATTTCAAGTTGAGCTTAGCTCCCATTTGTATTATGCCTAAGTAGGCTTTATCTTATTTTATATTTTCTTGAAAATCTTTATAAAAAAGGTCAATTTTATAGGTACTTTCGTAAACCAAATCATGGAAAAACTAATAGCACTCGATCAAAATTTTACAAAATAAATGATGATTTTTGGATTTAAAGTGTGATAGAAACCCACTTAGTATAAATAATTCCTTACATATACTATTTTAATGTGGCGAAACTGGTACACCCAATGCGCTTGGGCCATGACAATATATGATTCAGTGTCTTTATTAATAACATTTGATAGACATTTGCTTCAATGTTAGGATAATGGCAGGAACTTAGCTAAAAATTGCCAAAATCTAAAGGTGTAACATTAAATAATTAAAAATTGCCAAAAATTAAAAGTACAAGTACTTGGTTTGTCATTATATTGTAATCAAATAAATTTCCATCAAATATTATTTAATAGATACATTAAATTAGACATACTTTGAGAGTATAACAACTAATTTATCAAAATCTAAAGTGAGATACTAAATTACCAAAAGCTGGAAATATAGATCTTGGCTTGTCATTATTACCTATGGATAATTACTAGTAGGGTAATATAAGAGCTCGATGTGACATAATTAGCATCAATAATGTAGATGTAGCCACTCTTTTGACTTCCAACATGAATGAATTGGGTAAAAAGATGAATAATATGTCAATATCAAGTCTACCCCAAGATATATCAAAAGACAATTTTTCGAAGGGGGCTAAACAAGTAGATTTTATATGAATTTCGTAAAGTTTTTTGAAGAATTCTTAGCACAGTATGCGCAATCATGCAAATGAAAGCCAAAGAACTAAAATACAAATGATTTAGATTTTGAGAAAAAAATTTGTAGACTACATTGAGAAGACAAGAAATCAATTCAAGGCTATCAAAATGTCTTCAATCGTTCAAAAGGACTCTATCAAGGATGATAGGGATCAGGGTTTGCTTAGGTCGATCGCTCAATCTAGAGTTAAAGGTTTGATGAACTTAACTCGACGGATCATTCTTGATGAGTTAATTGATGGTAAGTAGAGTATGTATAGAGATATTTGATACAATTGGTAATGGGTATAATCTAGTGTGTTTAAGTGTAGAGAAAAGACATAACTTGACGGGAAATTTGTCAATATTGAATATCACACTCGTACCAAAGACGGTGATTGAAGCGAAGCAAGAAAATCAAATCATAGTGGAGATCACACACTACATCACCTCGATGATCCAACCCGTGATCAAGATTACTCCTTCTATCAATGTAGAAATTGGAAGGTTGAGGAGATTACTACCTACGACATGCTCGTGATGTACAATGCAATCTATCTCTGTTTCCGAAGTTTATCTTTAGTTTCCTATTTCAATTGTTTTGATTTTTATTTTGTAGGCTTTCTTTAAATTGTTTTCAAAACCTTGTAAAGTAATATTGAGTTTTTCTTAAGATTATTCTTTATTGTTTCTTTTAATTGTACGTAATATCGGTTGATTGGAGCAACTAGTTCAATTCTTTCTTTGGTGCATCATATCCATGGATTGATCATCTATATCCTTTATTTTATTTTGTTTGATCATAGAAAACCCATTAAAATCCATAAAAATCATAAAACATAAAAATCTTATAATTCAATACTTTGTATATATCAAAAGATTCCTCTATGTAATTCTGACATAGATTTTACCTGTATCAAAGGACCTAGATGAATAGATGAGATGATTACTGCCCTTGTGAAGGAATAAATAGCAATGACAAACTTGCAAACGTGATGAGCAAATTGAGGCAATCAAGCTAAAAAGCAAGAAGGAATTACCATGCCTTGTGCAGCCATTTACATAACCACCTATACAAGCTCCGCCAATATAACTAGTTGCAAAGCAAAAACTAACACTAGAACCATTACAAATATAGCTAATAAAACAAAAGAAAGAAGGTAATTAACCTTTGAAAGTCAAGGAGTATAGTTCCCAAATTTGTTATCTTGCAAGAGTAAAGAAAAGCGCCCAAAACGAAGAGCCATGTGGTAAGTTTCTAGTTTTCAAGCAATTACTTAATAACTTACCTCTTATGGAAGCTTTAGTGTAGACCTTAAAGTATGCAAAATATATAAAGGGTTTTCTTTCCAATAAAAAAAAAGTAGTTAGAAGAAGTTTTCGTAGACATGTTAAAGGAAGAATGCTTAGTGATTTTGCAAAATAAGTTACCTAAAAAGCTAAAGGATCCGTGGAGATTCTCTTTTCCCTTTGTTATCGATAATTTATCTATAGATAACGCTTTAGCTGCTTTAGGAGTTAGTATCAATTTGATGGCATAGAGTATGTTTAGGAAATTGGGACTAGAAGAACCAAGTCTAACACACATGAGCCTTCAATTAACTAATAGATCTATTAACATCTTAAAGAAACCAGTGAATATGTGTAAATAAAAGTTAGGCAATTTTTATATCCTACCAACTTTATGATTTTAGATATGGATGAAGGTACTGAAGTACCTTCAATCCTAGGATGATTATTCTTAGTGACTACTAGGGTAGTCATAAATGTTAGTGATGAGACTATCATATTGAGAGTAGAAGATGAGGAAATGGCATTTAAAAGTGCCTATAGCTATTAATAAAGTTGTAAGGGAGTCAAGATATTTATGAGCCACTCAAGCTTGTCCAGGCTAAAACTTTATAAGTAAATGAGCTAAGCCTAAGTTCAAAATAAAGTTCATTTACATAAACGAGCTAAGCTCGGGTTTTCTAATGAGCTCACGAGCAACCTCATATTAATTAAAATAATATTTTTTTACCACAAAGTATTATGTTTTAACCATTATATATTAAAATATATAGTTTATTATATAATATAAGATATAATAAAATTCTATAAAATAAAATAATTGAAAATAAAAACTATGCATTGCATAAATGGAATTATAAATTAATATTATTTTAAATGTATAATATAATATATATAGTTTATTACAACATAAAATATAATAAACTTATAAAGAATTAAATAATTAAACATAAAAACTATGCATTTCATGAATGATAAATGGCAACCATTTGAATTTTCAAATTTGAAATTTAGAGAAGCATTACACAACTTAGCAAGGATATAAATCATGGGCATGGCCATTCCTTTCTCGCAATTTTCCACTTGGGACTTGTATAAGTATAACATTACCTGACACAACTCCCATGTTGTTTACATCTCACTCCTGTCTCCCCATCTATAACAACAGAAAGGATTCATGGGCCTTTTTAGGAAATAACGCAAAACATGTGTTACTATTGTCATTTAAATGCAACTTGTGTCCTTACAAAACTTGTTATTTTGAGCTTAGTTAAATGGTTTTTGTTGGTGGTGCAAGCTCGTTAGGCTTAGTAAATGAGTCGAGCTTGAGCTTGCTATTTCTTATCAAGCTTTAGCTTGAGCTTGCAAATTTGACACTTGATAGAAGCTTGGCTCGACTCAAGCTTGGTAAATTCTTTAATGAGCTGAGCTCGAGCCTTTAGAAGCTCAGTTCGACTCGAATCATTTGCATCCTTAGTTATAAACATACAAAAGAAGAAGAAGATTTATGTTACTTCTTAAGTACTTTTGATTTTCTTATTGAAACTTATATGTAGGAGATGATATATGAACACTTATTGGACAAATGTTTGTTATAAGGAGAAGAAGTGCAATCAAAAGATTTATAGCAGATAAATATAGTAGTTGAGCTGGACACTAATGGACCCTTGACAAGAAATCAAATAATAGAATAAATTACTAAGGCAAGACTAGTTACGTTGGAATCATCAATTAAGGAGCCACCAGTCTTGGAAATGAAGCAACTACCCAATTATTGGGGTATGCCTTTCTATAAGAGAATTCCAACTTGCCCGTGATTATATCTACTAACCTTAAAATAGAACAAAAGAACAAGCCATTGAAAGTGCTTAAGAAGACACAAAAGAGCAAAAGCCTGAAAGATTATGATATTTAAGGTATTAATCATACATTTTCTAGCCATAAAATCTTGATGGAGAACAACTACATACCTATTGTTTAACCTCGAAAGAGATTAAATTCAAATAATAAGGAAGTTGTCAAAGTAGAAGTGATGCATGCACGATTTACCTGATATATGATAGTTCTTGGGTAAGCTATGTACAAGTATTACCTAGCAAAGGAAGGATAATAATGGACACTAATAGGAAAAATGAATCAGTCACAATAAGAATAGTAATGGGTTAGAGAGTCTATATAAACTGTAGAAAACTAAACAATATCACCCGTAGGGATCAATTTCTTTTACTTTTTGTAGATTTAATGTTAAAGAGATTGACTAGTCATGTGTATTACTATTTCCTATATGGTATGTTTGAATATTTCTAGTTAGGAGATCAAGAAAAGATCACTTTCACATGTCTATATGAAACATTTGCTTACTGGTGAATACACTTTGGCTTGTACAGCATAACTAAAACTTTTCAAAGGAATATGCTGGCAACATTTGAAGATTATGTGAAAGATATCATGGGAGTGTTCACGGTACAAAAGAGCATTGTAATAGGTCAAAAGATTTCTTATAAGGGGATGGGAGTGGATAGTGTAAAAATTGATATGATAGCTAAACTACCATCCCCATATTTGTTAAGGTTGTGAGAGGTTTCATGGGACATAAAGAATTTTATCGAACATTTGTTAAGGACTTCTAAAAAATAACTAAACCTTTTACATTATTATTCAAGAAAGATACTCCTTTTGAATTTCACAAGAATGGCATGATGCATTTAATATTTCAAAGGAGAAAGTAACAAAAGATACCAATATGGTTACGCTTAATTGTAACCTTTTCGTTTAAGTGTTATGTTAGTGATTACGCAATGGACATTATATTAGGTCAAAGAAATGATAAACATTTCTACCTAGTTTATTACGTTAGCAAAACTTTCACTACCACCTAAGAGAATTACATAATAATAAAATAGGAGCTGCTAGCTATAATATCTGCATTTGATAAATTCCGCTCCTATTTAATCTTGTTAAAGGTTATTGTCTACACAGATGACTAAGCTTTAACTACCTATTAAGTAAGAAGGATGCTAAACCATGATTAGAGGATCCTGCTATTGAAGGAGTTTGATTTAGAAATCAAAGACAAGAAAGGTGCAAAAATTCTTCTAGCAGACCATTTATCAATATTGGAAATCCAAATCTAGAACACCTAAATGAAGGGGATATCACACATTTCCAAAAGAACAACTTTATAGTTTAGCTTAGATAAATAACGTTACTATACTTTGGTTTGCTTACATTGCGAATTATCTAGTTGCCAGCATTGTAAACCCCTAGATTCTTGATACTTTCAAAAAAGAAACTTATAATTAATATCAGAACCGAAACCCTAAAACTGATTCGAGTTAATCATAAATCCTGGAAACCCTAGACAATGCCGAATAGGTTGTATAATCCCTAGGTTTTTCTTTAAGTTAGGTTTAGAGATTAGAATTAAAAAAACAATATAAAGTTAATGAAATGATACAAACACTACTCATAAAAATACAAAATTTAAGTATAATAGCTGGAAAAAATAATTAAGAATTTAAATTAAGGGAATGGATAAATTAATAGTGGTTTAATTGAAAACAAAATTTGAGGTTAATTTAATTAATGATCCTAGGTTAGTAAGAGTTGCCAAATAAAACCTAATAGGGATGGATGATTGAGATCATGTTAAGTGGTACTTTAATAGAAACCTTACAAACCCTAAATCCTACCCTATTAGCCCTCATATAAATATTCTTTTATTTTTTGTTTTTTCTTCTTTAGGAAATCCACTACAACCTCAAGATGAGAATTCCTAGACCTTAGCCTCCACTTAATGTTAATTAGGTAAGATTAAAGGAGGATTAACATTAATCAACTAAGGTTATGTATTTCATGTTAGGAAATGATGACAATGAAAATGAATTAAGAGAAGGGAAGAGCAACAAACTTAGTGAAATTTGTGACAAGGTATGTTTAAGATTTTCAAGCTTTAAAATGCAAAGGTTATGGTGTTTTATATGTAAATCCCAACATGGGGGTGTTGGTACGAAGTGAACATAGCAAAAAAGTTGATTTTGAAGGTATATTGAGCTTTTGAGTACTACCTTACAGCTGCAACAACAAGGTAAGACCTAAACTCAACTTTAGTATTATGAAGATGTGATAATAAGGAGATAAGACGTGTCTAAAAGTGTTAAAGAAAAAAATGAACATGTTTCAAGTTGAAATCTTGTTAGAGATTAGCCTTGAGAAGAAATTAATGTTGCTATGCATTTAAAATTATGGGTAAAATCATAGAATGAACAGGAATTTGATGTTATTAGTGTTAAAAGAAGTTAAATGAAGGTTTGTATATGAAATATTTTGAAATTTCAAAGAAAGCATGATATTTTTTATGGTTGCTGTCAAAATAGATGTTTTAGGCTTTTAACTTTGATTGATAATGTTTTAACAAAAGGGAGATGAAAATAGATGAGACTAGATATGAATACGACCATCTGATACCTTTAAGATCACTAAAGTTGTTCCAAAACAAGATTTTGACAAAATAACAAACATAAAGATGAAGCATCACAAACCTAAAAAAGCATAATATGAAAATGAGGTCGTGTTCTACCCATGCTTCTCTTTATCTTCAAAAACTTGAAGAGATAAGCTTTCCTAGAAAAGCATGGCATGAAAACGAGGTCATGTTGTAGCTGTTCTTCTCTTTGTTTTGGAAGAAGCATTGAAACCCAAAAGAACACAGGGAGATACATGCAACTGTGTTCCCCTCTTGTTTCTCTCCATTTTAAAAATGCTTTGAAGCCTAGAAGAACACGAGGAGATTTGTAAGCATGTTCCCTTCGTGCTTCTCTCTACCTTAAAAAGGTTTTGTAACCCAAAAGAACACGGGGAGATACATGTAGTTGTGTTTCCCTCCGTGCTTCTCTTTGACCCATAAACAAAGAAGGAATACATCTGAAACACAACTGACCTATTTAGTCATGCACCAAAACATGAGGTGATTTGTCCGCCCTGTAAACTAGTCGTGTTCTTTCCTAGCCCCTTTTTCCTTCACAAATTCTTATCCGAACCACGTGAAACTTGACCTGAATCTCTCCTTAGACTTAAACGACCTCTTAAACATGATCCTTAAGTAGATAAGGTTAAACTAGAGTGACCATAGCATAAATGGATTAAAGGTTAATCTTAAACTAATTCTAGACTTTATTCATGAACAGTTTTAGATATTAAGCTTTGAAGAGACTTGAGGATCACTTTAGTTATCAGGTACGCAATAATTGTGTGTTGCTCGTTAAGGTTGCATTAATAACCAAACTAAAACTTTAAACTCGACTTGATTGAGTGTTGGTTGTTACTTGGCCATTTACTCTAAGAGTAACACCCTCAAACTAGGTTATGAGTCTGATTGCAACTTCGGAATGATGTTATAGTTTAGGAGCTTAGGCCCCTACGAATGCATAATTGGGTTTAGTGGGAAATCGATAGGGCAAGATCGGGCAATTGACTAGGGGGTAGGAATGAAGTTGTAACAAGTTATAAAGTATTATGGAACCCGTATAAAGCGTTACAATGGACCATGCTTTTTGGTAGTAGCTTGTGATGAGATGACTTAGATGAGACTATTGTCATATTTTCTTTTCTAGTAAGTTTTGGGGACTTATCAACAAACCACCTACCCCTCCCACACACCCCCCCCCCCCCTCCCAGTGCTCGAGGGATCCCTACCCCTTTTGTTTGGTGGGAGTCTTGAGTACTCTTGTGCGTGTATGTATTTTTGGGACGTTAGGAATATTTGTTTGTTGACCAAAAGTTAATCGATTTTAATTTGTGCTTGTCGCATTGCCTAGGCATACATGACATATGTTTATATGTTTGATTGCGTGTAATGGGCTTTGCTGCTCACTTTTTATTATTTGAGGTAATGAAAATGATCACTTTGTGGACTTTCACTATGACTTAATGGGGTTCGAGATTGATGAGTTTGGGTAGTGACTTAGACGAGTAAAGGGCCATATGAACTTTGAGAAAACTATTTGAATGTTTATGTTTCTTATTTCTAATGGATGACTGTAACCTTAAGTTATTTTACTACTTTTGGGCCAAGTGCTAAACTTGTAATCGGGTTGAACCTAGCTCCCCTTTTATGGTGCTGTCTTAAACTTTCTGGACCTTGAATTTCATTTTTCTCTCTCTCTTAAAGTGTTTCCCTACACGTTGGTACAATAGTATCCAAATCGTTAGCAAATTGTCAATCAATGCATTATGGTCTTACGCAAGAACCTAATCACAATTTCATAATTAAAACTTGAATAGCAACTCACCTAGTTAACGGAAGTCTTGCATATGCCGCTTGGAGAAGATGTGTGCTGCGAAACAATCAGGCCTTTAAGCATCCTGAGGATAGGTTGTTTTAGTTAATATAAAAGTGATAATGAATGATCCAATTAGTAGATTTATCTATATTAGGCATGTGTAGAATGAGTTAAGTAAGAATAGAGACTTGAAAATTTCAATTGATTTATTTCAAATTGACTACAATTATTTTACTTTCAAATTTTCTTATAAACTTATATTTCTAAAGCTTAACTCTTAAATTATAAATTTATTTATTATAAAACTATAATAAGAAAATTTTATTTAAATAAGATTTCTAAATTAAATTGATCAAACTTTGTTCTAGTTTCAATTTCTTGTTTCTTAAGTTCTTGACATAAGAAGCCCAATCTTCATGCAAATTCAAGCTCAATTTTATACAAAACCAAGCCCATAATTTGATTTCCCCACCTTAATTACCATGCATCTAACCATAGGCAACAATTCTTTTAGAAGACCAAAAAGTCAAACTTTACTTTACTTAATATTAAGAGATAATTATCAAATGAAATTGACAAAAATATCTACCCTAAAACACACCATAGCAGGCGCCATTTGCTAGAGAAGAAACATGATATTTCCTTCATCAATTTTTCCTTCTAAAATTCTCCAAAAAATTTACTTCAAGTCAAGAAGGTAAGCTATTACTTACTTTTACTTTGTTAATTTTGTAAGAAAGATAAGTTTATTTAGTGTTCTTGTTGGCTAATGTTGACTATAGTGTTGTTGAGGATATTAGTGTTAGATAGGCAAAGATTAAGTAATGAAATTAATAATCTAAAACCTAAATCATAGATATCGTAACCTTTTGTTGGTTTGATAGAGTTGATGTTATGTAAAGACAAGTGCAGTGTAAATGTGTATGTGTAATGTAAATATGGTGATGTTGACGTGTTATGCTAGAAATAAGATCATAATAGGTACTTGAAAAGTGTAAAATTTCAAAGTTTTGAAAACTTAAGTTAAGGTTTGGTAAATCACAGCCATAATGAAAGGTGCGATAGCCTTGGGATTTGAATTTTACACAATCACAGGCATGAAAAAGGACTTCTTAGCATCGGATGTTTGAAGTTTACATGATCACGGGCATGATTAAGGATGCACCAGACCTTGGTGTTTGAGCTTTGGTTGATCATGAGTATGATAAGGGACATGATAGCCTTAAGTATTCGAATTTTGCATGACCACAAGCATGATGGTGCCTGTGATTGTGATAACATCCTTGATCATGATCATGATCTAGTGTTCTCTTGTTTCGCCCTGTTTGAAATATAATAATATATATAATATATGTGTATACGAATACTAGTTTAGCATCTTCTATAAAAATCTTACTTAAGTCATAGAATCATAAATTAAGAATACGTTAAGTTATAATACTTAGACTTAACTAATTAGTTAGGTGTTTGTAGTTGAGTATAGTGCTTTGTGGTTTCTTAAAGATCAATGAATTATGGAAATGATAACATAAATTCGGGACACTTAGGCGTTAATATAAATTTATGTTTAGTTATATACTTAGTACACATGTTTGTTATCTTATAAGAGTCATGAATCAAGATCTGAACTTTCCTGTGGACTATTACAATGACTAAGCAAATATGCACAATGAGTAGCTCTAATCTCTCAAAATGTTTTTTATTGTAATATAGTGGCATATGTTCCTAAATATTACTAAAACCAGCCACATGCATAGGGAATGGGTATAATGTATATTCTATGTTGGTTGAGTGAATGGTAATCTTAATGCTAAAAGTGATAAGTATATACTTAGTATTGATTGTGTAACGTGTATTAATGATTGTCTCTAAAAATTAACTCATCACCAAGTAATTTGACATAAATTATAATTGATTATAAAATAAATTAGACATGCATTGCACAATAGCATATCTTGCATTTGCATAGCATTCATGTCACGTATTAGCATATCAGCCCTAGTATAATGCTTGTTATGTCCAATGAATCTGGTTTAGGTTACCCCTGAGCTGTCAGGCCTCCAGGAACTAAGTAGGCACCGAAGGACATTGTTTGCTAAGAGTTGACATGGAAACACTGGTACTTAGTGAAGTTTCTGAGTTCTAAGAAAGTTGAGATTATATTACCTATATGTATATGTATATGTATAAATTATAAATGAGTATGAAAAATTTCTCCATTCTTAGTTCTTTGTCTCTATCGGGCGTAAATTACTTGAGTTAGTCCTTCAACCCCGAAGAGAGGGCATAAATCTCCATTGATTTTGAATTCTAATTATTCAAATCGTATATCTCATTTTATTGAGTGTTGCATTGCATACACTTATTAAATAAACTTGTCTAGTTCTATTTAGGAAGTGTTGAGATTTGGTTATTCACCGAGTTATTGTTTGCTTACCCTCCTATAAACTTATGTGATTACAAGGATTACTAAGGTTGATTATTATTCAGGAGTTAAAGCTAGCGTATAGGATCAAAAGAGCCAAGACTTAGATTTGAATGATAATTTAGTATTTTGCATGATGACAATGTTTTTATAAGTTTTGATGTAATAGTCAAGGATTCAATGTAAGAAATACATAACAAAGTCTTTTGGAGACCAATGATTGTAAAATTGTGATGTAATGACTAAGGACCTTTTGTAATGTTATTCTTATATGTGACTTGTATGTATGAAATATTTTTCTTATTCTAATGAACCTTCGATCCCATTAAACCTATCCATGCCACAGAGTATTCTAGTCGTGATATGTTCATGTAGCATTCTGGAAGCCTCGGATAGATTAACTTAAACATCTAAGACTCCAATTTGTTACATGTTATATTAATACTACTAGAGTACCCTATGGCAGTATGACAAGTTGGATAACCCTAAATGTCCAATGAGTAAGATGAGTAAGATGGGAATAGAAAATCTTAAATACTAAACCCTAAGAAAATGAGTGCCCATGACAATGAAACAAAAATTCGATAATCATTTGACTTGAAAACCCTACACTAAATGATTCATCTACCTGATCACTAACATGTAGATCGAGACAATATATTTAAAATAATATTTAATAATAAAACAATATAAAATAATTTCCTATAATATAATATTAAATTATTGAGTCAAAATTTCATTAGTTAGACCAAACATATCATGTATCCAAATCTCTACCGATAAAATATTTGTCATTTCAACTCACTAGTCATATCAATCAACTTTCATGTCATTATTCTCTCTTATTCATGAACAATACCCTATTCTTACAACACTCATAGCCCACACAATCTTACTTATCATTTTCATTCTCTCTCTCTCTCTCTCTCTCTTCCCCCTTCCCCCCTTTTATCTGTCTCTCACTTCCATTTTCTCTCCTCCTCTCCCTTTATAAATCCCTTTAACCTACTCAAATTTTATACTTTACAAACCAAACTTCTTTCATACTCTTCCAACTCCTAAAACACTCTCAAATTTCCCTTCCTTTTCTCCTCTAAATCGCCACCCTTACCTTCTCTATCTTACACACACGTTCTCCCTATTTTCTTTAAGCAAACACTCCAAACACCTCTCTTACATTATATTAAATGAATCATGTATGTGTCTTTATGCATATTCCCATCGAAAATCTCCCTACGATGCTCAATGCTAGGGATGAAAATGCAAGACTTCATACTTGATTCTTGTTACATTTATATTTATGTTAATTCTACTTTCATTTATACCAATCTAACTTTTATATATGTATGTATATGTGGGTAAATTACACCAGTAGGTCACAACATTTGGGGGTAAGTCAATTTTGGGTCACAACGTTTGGAGAAGTGATTCAATCTAGGTCATGGTGGACACATGTCAACAGGAAAAGGGTGACACATGTCAATAGGAGAAGGTGACATGTATCCACCGTGACTTGAATTTTGTTTTCCAAACTTTGTGATCTATAATGAACTTACCCCTAAACATCATGACCCACCGGTGTAATTTACCCATATATGTATATATAACCTTGAGAGCATATTGCTCTAACATAACATTTATGTTATGTTCTTTACATTCTTGTATTTTATTTCTTGGAATTTATTTTTCATGGAGACTTGTTCTAAATCTAAGTCTTGGACTTATCCATATTCAAGTCATAAGGGGATTTGTCCATTTCAAAGTCCTGGGAAGCGTTGTCCAAAATCTAAGATTCCCATTTTTCTTTATGTTACTTTTATGTACATATTTAGTATTTCTTGGCAATAAGCCATTTTTTATGTTCATCTTGATATCACATTGTCAAGAATTTATTTTTGTGATTCATGCACATATTATGCTCATGTGATGTTGTTGATTGTCATAAAATAATTTTAGAACTTAAAATGCCATGATGGTCAAAAGTCTCTAGATCAAAAGTAAGAATAAGATGATGATCATAAGATTATCATGATATTCACTTAATAATTTAGAGGGTCTAGAATAAAGTGGGAGATTCACATAGTTGTGAACCTTTACACTATGACAAATCTTTGTTATGTAAAATATTTTCAAAAACTTAATTTTAATACATTGGAAACCATCTAATAATATAAAAATTTGTAAACAAAAATCTATCCCTTATTTTTTTTCCAACTGTCGTAGCTTATAAAAGTGAATGGGGATGTGAAACTTTGATTTCTCTTCTCAAACCAACTTTAGTGTTTTAACAATGATCAAGCAAAACAACAACCTATGCCCTAACTATTTTATCAATGCTAAGAGCCCTAGAGCACAAGCAAGGTGTGGAACTTCATTTTTCTATCTTGATTTACTTATTTTAAAATTCATAAAGTTGATCACACCAAAAAGGTTTTGATTTCCTACCTAAATAAGATGAGATGTTTGGCTTTATTATAAAGACTCTTCTCAATAATTATTTTAAGTAACATCACTAAGACCATGAGCATGTAATGGATTTTTTTTTTTTTTTTTGGTATTTCATTTATATTTATATATAGAAACAAAGAACATGCACCCTAGAAAACGTTATATAGAGTGAAACCGTTAGAAAATACCAAAATGAAGGTAAAAAATGAACTGAAGCAATCTGACCCCTACTAGTCCGAAGCTTTAGAGACCTTATATGATCAAGATGATCTTAAAAATGTATAGAACATTCGAAGTAGATAGAAATCGACTACTTATATGTGAAAATTAGAATTAAAATGACTTATACATGATCATTTTAAGATTTAAACTAGGTTACTAAAAATTCTACTGAGAATATAATTTATAGAACTAGAAACTTTAAGTAAAGTTAGTGTAATATTTCGGGTAATTCTTTTGTTCATGTGACAAGGAATACATGACCCTATTTCCTGAAGACTACTTCCATTAAGGACTCCACAATGGTCGAGCGAGTTTTCTCTAAATTGCACACTTTATTTGTACTTGTAAAAGTAGTTGTACTTGTTGTTAGGAAAAGATAAAATGAATATGTTGCGGATATCATGGGTTATGTATGTGTTTCTATAATTCCATGATTAAGCTTATGCTAAGCATACAGCAATCTTTGAATGTTTGTCTAAGTATGTTTGTTCATTTTATATATTTGGTTGCTACAAGATGTTTAATTGTTTGATCACCCTTTAATGAACCTTAATATAGTTTGTCACAGAAAGAAAGAATCGAACATGCATTGCATTGTTGCATCACATATAGAAGGCTACTACTCCTACGTGAAGAACTAGAAGGCTTATGATATCCCATCATAAGCTTAGGTTTGCTTCTGCTTGAGAAAATTACAGACATTCGAGGAATGCATCCTTAAGGAGGAGCCATGCCTTTGGATCGCCATGAGTGGGTGGTCAGGAACTAGCAGTAGAGGATATGGAGAGCCTCGATTTGAGTTCCCCAACTCTTGTCGCAGAGGGTGTAAATCCATTCTATGTATGGTTTTTGCATACCATATATATTCGTTGCTTCATGTGTTTTGTTGCATAACACATGCTAGTTTAGCAAACTTATTTGGTTATGGTTGTATGGTATGAATGAAGGATTATCTCATTAAGTATGTTGTAGCTTATACCCCTATAAATTTCTTTTGACACATGAATACTTATGGCTTCGCCCAAAGGATAGAATACTCTAGGTAATTACTAGTAAACTTTCAAAGCCGAGGAAAGTTACGGAAGAATAGGAAGTAAACTCTTTGAAATCTTTTATGAGAAGTTTGTAAGATTTTATTATTTTGAAGAAATTGAGGATGAGTGTAATATTTGAACTATTTATGGATTTTGCAAGAGTATACCCTTAAGCCATTGAAATCTTTGAATGTTTATGTTTATATAAATTCAGTTCTCTTGAATGCATATCATTTGTTATAATCTCGTATTGCGCTACTCCACCAGTGTTCTCTTTGTTGTGAAGAATGTCTTGTGCATGATATGGAAGCCTTTGTATGATTAAGGTAGTCATTCCTAGGTTTCTATAATGTGTAAGGCAGATTGTCACATTTACGATACCTCTTGGGACGTGACAAATATTCTTCTGTATAGATTGATGTATCAATAGAGAAAAAATTATTCTATAATCTAAAATATTACTTTTGGATTGATTAAATCTTTTTAGAGTTTGTGTCGATCAAGTAAACAAAAGATGCATATCATATGAAGAGGGATGGCAAATTTTAACATATTGACATACTGGCACTAAGCTAGTTAGAGAACACTACAATGCAAATAGGATTGCTCAAAAGATTCGAAAGATAAGGTTTTTACAAACCAACCTTGTTCAAAGATGCCACATGTATGCAAAAACGTGTGATAGCTGTCAAAGAGTGCGAAATTTGTCCCGCTTAAATGAAATACCCTAGGAATTTTATTTTGGTATGCGAGTTATTCCAAATTTGGGGAATTGACTTTATGGGACTGTTCCCATATTCTAACTATAATAGATATATTTTAGCATCGTTTTATTATGTAATGGTAAGGCTTAAGCCTTACCATCTAATGGCACCTGATCAATTGTAAAATCCTTAAAAAGCTCTTTAGTTGCTTTAAACTCCTGCAGCGATTATTAGTGATAGAGGTACACATTCTTGTAATGTCCAATCTGAAAAGATTAAAAAAATGATATAGTGGGACTCATAACTCCTCTCTATCATCAAAAGATTGGTCAAGTGAAGTGTCTAATAGAGAGCTTAAAAAGATTTTGGAAAAAAAAAGTCAATTACCAGAGAAAGGATTGGTTTAAACATCTAGATGTACATAATACTCTTTAAGTGATTTCGTATAACTTATGAAATACCCATTGGTACAACTCAATACAAATTGACATATGGGAAATTTTGTCACCTACCTATTAAACTTGACCACAAGGCATATTGTGTTATCTAGCATGAGAATTTAGATCTAGAGTTTGTAGGTGCTTGAAGAAATCTCCATCTATGTTTAGTTGAATGGAATGGAATCGATATTCAAGTTTTATTCTCGCAGAATTTCTATTCTTTTGTTTGGTTTTCAAAAAATTCTTTGCAAATAGTGTCTATTCCATGTGATACATAATAGATAAGGAATCTTCGTTCCTACCCATTACTGGAGTAATAGCTATCCCTGACCAGAAAATATATTTTGTTCCAAAAATACCTTTAATTATAAAATAAAGAATTGCTATTCCTTTATAGTATTATTCTATTTTAGTGAACCAAATGTACCGAAATGAGTTAGATGGATGAAGATTAGCAACATATGATAATGCTAAGGTATTTAAAAAAAATGAACAAATAAGTACCATAATTTGTGTATCCATCAATCTAAGCAAATACAAGAAAGGGGATCAAGTTATGCTTTATAACTTTAGAGTAAAGCTAATCCTTGGGAAATGGAAGTCCAAATGGTCAAGACCTTATACAATTACCAAAATTTTCCTCTACAATGTGGTTGGGTTACCTTATGCATATAGAGGAACTTCTTCGATCAATGCACATAGAGTGAAATAGTACTTAGGAGGTCAATTCAATAATGGAGAGGATGGAGAACTTCATCTCCATGACATGGTGACTTGAGCATATCAAGACAAACGCTACTCTAAAGATGTTAAACAAGTGCATATTGAGAGATAACCCAATTATAGATTAGTATTACTTTTTTTTTTTTTCATTTTGTAGACATGCTATCATGCTGCATTTATGCAGAATTAAACAGTAAACTTAAATTAGTTTCTTTTAAATGAAAGCTATTGATAAACTTTAGGAGTGAGTGAAGTTATTTTGTGCACGAAACATACATTTAAAGAAGCAAAAAAAAAAAGTTTATATAACTTTTGAAAAACAAGGTTAAGTACATACTCGTGTGCATCTAAGAAATGTAAAAAAATTAATTTTCCATAATTTACACAGCTTAAAGCACGTATGTGGTCTAAGCTATATAAATGTGTGAGTCATAAATTTTGCAAAAACTCTTTGTCAATGAGTACATGGCTTGAGACACACTTGTGTCCTAACCCATGTATCTTACCCATCCCTCATTAATAGCATTAAAATTCAATCCTTTTCACATTTACCTTATACTAATCTATCATATCTCTTTTAAAAATCTCTCTACAATCCTATAGTGGTTCTCTTTACTTTCTATAGTGAATTCTTCTGAACTAAGGTATGATTATGAACTTTGCTTGTTGAATAAGAAAGTTTCCACATGTTTTTCCATGACTTATGCATGTCCTTAGATATCATCATGGGTCGGTTCCGAACTAGAAACCGACTTGATCAGTTACCGATGGTTCTTGAACTGGGAATGGCCTAGGAATGACGGTTCCGAACCAGCAAAGGACATGTCGGTTCTAACAAGTCCTTATAGTTGTACCCCCAAAAACTGCTTGACTTGGTAGTTTTGGAATAGTCAGTTGAAGAATCGATTGAAAACCGGCAAAACTGGTAGTTCTCGTAGTTCACTGCAGCAAAAATTAATAAAAAAAGAAAAGAAAATTATAAAAAAATGTAATTAAAAACAAATATTTAAAACTATTTTCACGTGAACAATAAAAAATTATTTCCTATACAAGATATTTAATGTATCATTATTAACAACACAAGTAATAAATATATTTGAAATCATATGTTATTAAGTTTATGTTGCCTTCTAACAAAAGTAGACTTTATTTCTTAACAATGTGTGACTTGTTTTTGTATTGTTGGGACTTATTTGCATATTGAATATTTTATAGTGTCACATTACTAATATGACAATTAAGAAAGTGTAAGTGATTGTATATAAATAAATGTAGAATTTCTTTTAATTAATGAGTTATAAATAATTATTGTTAGATTCAATGTTATTTCAAGTTAAAAATCTATTTTGTAGTTTTTTTAACTTAAATTAAGTAAATTATTTAATTGATTTTTTATTTTTTTATTTCATGATTCTCAATTCCTCTAAAATTGGAACCAAATCATAGGAGCCAAATCAGCTCCCACGGGTCCGGTTCTAGTTCCATCATTTTTGGAACCAAGAACCGATGGTTCGGGTCCAATTTTAGACCCGAACCGACCCATGATGATGTCTACATGTGCTCTTGATAATGTGATGTAAGAATGTGCAAACTAATAGAGCAAGTAATGCTTCATATGTCTTTTTAATTGAAGGGTCAATGTCATAGTTTACACCTCATCTTTGCAACATTTTGCAATTATACACCTAAAGTTGTAAATTGTCAATTTGTATACACAGTTAGATGTTTAGTTGCTATTATTTATACCTTGTCTCTTTCTATTGATTGCAATTATTTCTATGATCATGAGTAATTGATCACAATGTGATATCTGTAATGCTTTGATTTTATATTATGTAGTGACGCCAAGCATATTACCACATAACCAAAAAATCCACATCATCAATACAAAGTCAAAAGAGATGATATATAAATGGTAGCAACTAAACATCTAATCGGGTATATAAATTGATAATTTAAAACTTTACATATATATAATTGCAAAAAGACGTAAATTTGAGGTGTAAACCATAACATTATACCATTAATTAAAACTAGATTGTTACCTTTAGGGGAATTGTATAGATTAAAATTAAAAAAGTTACTATACATGAAAAAATGATGGATTGTATTTCTTGATTATAAATCTTAAAAAGGATTATAAACTATGAATCTTGAGTACATGATTATATATTAATAAAGATTGGATTAAAAATCATTCTCTATTAAAGCTATCTCCATTATTATTTATTAATTTAACTTATATCTTTTATGTGCACTCTATGCCAAAAATAAGTTTGGGGAAACTCTTGTGATTTTTAGAAACATTATGTATCGATGAGAAACTTACTAAAAGAAACTTAGAACCCAAGGGCCTTTTTCGACCAAGGACTATCACTTTTAAAGACTTAAATACGTTTGATAAGTTAACTCACAAAAGAAGATATGAGAGACTATTGCACCACAAATTTGTTGTCAAGTATGGTGTTGATTTGACGGTTTTGCAAGTAGTAGATTAAGAAAAAATAATTATGGTAGATTTCAAGAGTTAGGATAAGTTGTTAAAGATCAAGGAACCAATTTGTTTTGATTTGGCATTGGAATTTCCATCCACATTGGAATTAACTTCTACCGATTTGACATTTGGAGTTCATAACAGAATGAAATATCGCAAGAACTATTAAATACATGAGTTAGATACTAGTAAAATTTAGTTATAATGGGACTATTTGATTTGAAGTATGCAAAAACAAAGAATATAGGATTTAATGGTGATTCTTTTGATTGATTTTGACATACAAAGATATTGGAAGAATATTAGTAATGTTACATCATATATCCCAAGAAGGTCTCATACATCTGCTTTCAAAGATCTAGCTCGTTGATATATCTTAAGTTGCACATTGAGTACACGAAGATCAAGTAATTGCATGGTTAATATTTTTTCGTGCTATTTACCTCTATAGCATCATAGAGAGGATACCTATTCATTTGGGCATACAAATAGCATTTTTTTTTATCTATATTGACAATGCCAAGATCATATGGTGAAATGTATTTGTTGTGGACCCTATATTAGTTAGTTAGCCAAAGCTATGGAGATCAAGAAGTTGATGCCAAAGATAAAGTTTAGAAAAATGAGACCCTTATCATTTAGCATTCAACTTAAGATGAGGTTAAGAGAGAATGGAGATAATAATTATAAAGTTAAATTAAACTAACCAATTTATGAAGAGCTTTATTTAAAAGTTGAAAAAGAAGATCACTAAATTGTGAGATTAAGAGACATGGTAAGAACAATTGCTTTTAGCTAAGGACTACATGTTCTTGAATAAATGTATGAAGATAGTGGTGGTAGGTGAATAATTGATTGACTAACAAAAAATACACTATTCCAATCCTTCATTTCAATCAATATATAGGTAAGTATACCTATCATTAATAGCATAGTTGATAAGAATAGGGGTAATTACTTATTTTTCTATTATCTACTCTAAAAATAGTCGATGTTCTTTAGGTTAAAACCATTTTTAAAGAGCACGAAGTTAAAGTTTTCAAAAATTTATAAAACTAATAGGTTCTACTCAACTTCAGAAGTAACTACCGATACCTACCAAAGTAGCATAGAAAATATTAGGTCTATTCCATAGGATCATTGGCATCTACCTTACTCACTTTTCATCTATTATCTAGCCAAAAAAAATTTAGAACATCATGATAAAAACAAAAGCTATACTAAAGTTAGTGAAAATGTAAAAATGTTCTCAAGGAAAAATTAAAAAATAGTTTGTAAAAATGCAAGACGAGAGCCCAGAGATTACTTCACCGATTCCTTATCATGTGATTTCTTGACAAACTCTGAGAGAGTGTTGTTTGCTGGTGTATTTGCACTGTCGAATTCACGAAGGTAAGGTAAAACCTCTCTCAAGGTCAATAACTCTAAATCTAGACTAAACCACCAAAATCTCTTCACAAGTTATCAATGGTCTAGATCCACATAAAGTTCGAGAATTCTTTGCTTTAAAAACGACCTAATAAATTTCAAAAACAAGTGACAAAAAGTTTCATCATCCCTCTCTCAAGGCAATTATGACCAACTCCATTAGTAGCCATAGATTTATTTAAAAGAATGATCTTTCTATCTATTCAATTGAAATCACACATGAATCTAAAAGGCATACCACACATTGAGACCCACGAAAATAAATTCAAGCTACTATTTTCATTTACCCAGTCAATGTTTACTTGAAAGTGCATTTGAAATCACATGAAATAGGATTTGGATTCATAAACCCTAAGTTGTCGGAGATTATTTCTCCATGGATGTAAACATTAAGCACGAATTCTAAAGAAATAAAATGGGATCAATCAAACAATATTTCAATTAAGATCAGAGTCTTGCAAAAATACAAACAATTGGTTAAAATTATTTACTCAGAAAACTCGAGATTTCTCAGCAAAAAGAAACAGTTCTTTCGCCAAAGATTTGTCTATCTATATTACATTAGGAATATGTTACATAGGCTCCCCCTTCCCCACTGCTTCTCTTCTTTTATTGCATGCATGTGCACGGTTATTTATAGGCTAGAGACATAGAAATCATGATGGTTCTATTCGCTGATGTGGCAAATTCTTTATAACCAAATTCTTTCTTTATTTCAATGTGCACATCGAAAATGCCAGCTCGTAAGGTTACTTATCGCATGGTAGGTTGAGCACTCGGATGTTGCAAGAAAGTCAGGGCTCAGCCTAACTTGAGGTATTCTGCTAAAAAGCTCAAGTTTTTGTCCATTCTTCAACCGAAGGGTAAATTGAGAACGTCAAGGGTTAGACACATGAGCTTAACTTAATTTGTAATTCTAAGCAAAGTTTTGATCTTCATCCAGTGTTCATTGCGAGTCAAGTCTAGGGCTTGATAATGTGGTACGACATAAGATGTTCTTCAAGTCCAGTGCTTGATTGCCCCAAAACATTTGTCAAGGGTCGTGTTGAAGGCTCGATGTAGGATGTGACGGACCAATTTATGTAAACCCTTGGGTTTTATGCTAAGTTTATGCTTAAACCTTAGAACCAGAAGTTAACCGGAAACCTTAAAGTCAACTAGGTCAGTATCAAACCTTAGTGAGTCTAGATCCGACAATCTTATGCTCTAAACCCTAAAATAATAGAAACGAGTTAATCGTAAATTATAGTCCATAATAATATATCACAACCTAAAAAGATCATATTAATCAAAATTTATTTTGTTTCGGATCCGAATAGGATCAATTTTCAAAATCAGGGTTCGGGCACGTAAAACAGTAAAAATATTTTGATAACACCTTTAGACTCGTAATAATATAATGATTCATAAAATAACAATTTTAGAATTTTTCGATATCTAAAAATATCATATATATCCCGTTTACACGTATTTTTGTTACTACTGGTATTAAATTGTCATGTCTATTATTCAAGTTACTATTCTACACTATTCCTTACTATTTCACTATCTCTATTTTTTTTTACTATCCATTCTTACAACCTATCTACCTATTTCTTACAATTTTCATTTCCAAGACTATTTTATATCTTTCATATCTTACACATTACTTATTTTTCATTAACAAAAATACAAATAAACAATTTCTCTCTCTTTTCATGTATGGTCGGCACCCCCTTCCCTCTCTCTTCCATCAATTCTATAACGCTCTAACCTGAATGCATTATAACCTGTCACGTGTCCTTAATTTAAATGAACATGCTAAGGCTATGAAACACTAATCCATAAATATATAGATCACATCATTCTCCAATAGTCCCATAAAGGATACTTTCAAGATCATCATATAAATATCATAACTTCATAACAAACTAATTGGCATAAACCAAAAGCTAACTTATAGCAACTTAAAACATATTTAAAAGAAAGTCTCACAAAATCTTTCAAAACTAACAACAGTCTCAAATAAAACTTCATATAAACTTAAGTCTTATTTCCTATATCTAGAATCCATAATTTATTGGTCCTTAGTAGGAAAGTCGATCCACTATCGTCGTCCCTATGATCAACATATATGTCATATCCAGACAAGTCATAAACCATCTTATCTTCACCTGTACCTAAAAAAGGAAGGGATGGGCAAAAACACCAAGTACACCGTACCACAACCAAAATGCATGAACATGTAACATATAAATTTCACATATAACCCTAAACTAATGCAAAAAAACATGTTATTATCTTTAATTAGTCAAGCAAACAATACAATTTAGAACCACTTGCAATTAGTCATAAACTCGGAGTAACTCACGACCCCAATGAAAACAAGTCTTTATGTAGAATAATTTTATATACATATAGTGATGTTGCGTGCTCCCTACACATCGTTGCATACCATGATTAAGCTAGCACGACTCCTGATCTACCAGAATCAATTCCCGGTGTAACTTCACTAGGGATAACGACACACAAGAATCATCAGGTTGCTAGCGTTAGTATCACAGTCTATGTGTTCTTTACTAACAACAGCCAAGCACAAGTAGCAAACTTTTCAATTATAAGCTAGATAATAATTATTTCAATTTACAATTCTACACCTACATGCACATACAACAAGCAAGGTAAGGTTGTACCTAAATCAATTTCAAGGAATAGGTCTCTAATTCCTCAAAAATCCTAATCACATAAATATAATAGATTCAATATATCTCTTTCATTAAATAAAAATAATCACCTAAAACCCTAATCTCCAAAGAATGATAAATCCACACCTTTCTCCTTGATTGAAACACAACAATCCTCCAACAAAAACAATTTGCTCAATAATCCGACAAAACCTTAGAATGCGATTCAACACCAAACAAACCAATAATCAACAGAAATAATAACTATGGTATCATAAAGGTTAAGAATTTACTAACTTACCTATAATTTGATCTGTAAATCTTCTTATTTACCTTACAACCTGACAAAACCTTAGAATGAGATTCAACACCAAACAAACCAATAATCAACAAAAATAATAACTATGGTATCACAAAGGTAAAGAATTTACTAACTTAGCTATAATTTGATCCTTAAATCTTCTTAATTACCTAAGAATCCAAATCTCCAAGAATTAGAGTTTTCTCTAACTTCTTCTTCAAACAATTAGAAAAACCCTACAGAAACTTATAGATGTCTGAAATCCTAAAGAGAAGATATTGATTTGATTACTTGATTTGAACTTTTGAATCCCCTTGGCTTGGTAGGAACACCCACAGAGAGAATTTCTAGGTTTAGGGTTACTTTTGGAGAAGAAACAAAGAAGGAATTATAAAGAGATCTCACGCAACCTTTTGTCTTCTGCGCACAAACGCTAGCAGTTTTTCAACGCATGTCGATGGCATAAACGTGAAAGCTGGTGGCTTTTCTATTTACCATTCATCTTAGGTCATTTTCGTTTTACACGTACACCGACATGTACACTGGCGATGTACATTCAAAAGCTGGTAGCGTACATACATTCACTGGCAGTGTATACAACTTTAACATAATTCTTCCATTTTTAATGCTGGTTTAACGCCGCCTAAGCTATAGACAAATACGCTGGTGATGCTAACTTCTACGTTGGCAGCATACTGGTTGTGTACAGTTCTGAAATTCCACACACACTTTCCTCTTCTTAACTAAACTCTTGCAAAATCATTTCACAAACTCTTTCTTCTCTTCTCTTGTTCCCTCTACTACAAATTTTCAAAAATTTTCTTTCATTTATCCATCATCAAACCATCTTCCATCACTATATACTTTAGGTAAAACTCTAAACCCCATCTCTTTTCTTCATACAACATAGCATAAACACCTTGTTATGTTGATTTCTAAAACCCCATGAGCATTATGCTAGGGATGAAATCATGAAAATAACAACTTGTTAATGCCATTGTTCAACGCCATGTTTATTGTTGTTATGTTGTTCTGTTTTATTATTATTGCTCCTAACCTAACTTCTATATGTTATTAAGTATAACTATGTAAATAAATATTCTTAGAGCCTATAAGCTCACTAACATAACTTTTTATTTATGCTCTTATACTTCTTGCAATCTAATTATTTATTTCATGTAATTTATTAAGACTAATTATTCTGGTCTTAGACTTATCCTCATCAAGTTAAAACAATTTCCTTTTTTCTTTTCTTTTCTTTTATAGAACTTGTCCATAATCTAAGTCTGGGGACCTTTGACACCAATCTAAGACTCTCATGATTTTCATGTTTTATTTTTTTGCCTTTCTTTTTGGGACTAGTCCATCACTTCTCAATACTTAACTTTACTATTATGCTTATTTGATTTTCTATATCTCTTATATTTCATATGAGTTTTTTTTCTTTTGTTATATAATATAGCTAAAGTTCATATTCATGCATAATTATAATGTTGTTATCATAATAAAAAGGAGTTCCTTACTTTTATGAAAATTAAGACTAAACTCCTTATAAAGAAATAATTATTGGCACTTAGGAAAATTTCCATTTAAAACTTAGGATCAAGTTTTTAAATAGGTTCATCGCAAGTTTTATGAATTGTTATCATGAAAGGTTTTTTAAGACTAAATCATATGGCTCCATTATTCACTTTTACTAAAATAAATTTATATTAAATCTTAATGTTGATAATTCTTTATTGTACAAGTTTTTCTTAAAAACTTATTTATAAGACTCATACCAACACTCTAATAAAACTAAGAACAAGCCAAATTTTTCTTAGTCAAGATTAACAAGTCAACTCATTAGTTAAGAGACCAATTAGAAAATAATTTTTGTTAAACAACTTAAAGTAAAAAGTTTTCAAGGATGAGAAAGCTTAATTTCATAAAGCCTAAGGAAGTAGGAAAAAAAATAGTTATGATAGAAAAATTACTCATTTGAAATAAACTAAAAATCATAGTTTTTCAACAACTTAAAAAGGAAACTTGTAAACTCCATTCTTCAAACTTCTGAAGAAAATGGTTTTATGAATGAAATCATAGTTAGACAACAACACTAGAATCATGCATGTGAAATAAGTTTATATGTATACAAAAAGGTATTTTCCAACTATCTAAATATCTATATGTTTGCTATGGGATTTTTGGATGATGAAAAACTTAGAAAATGACATTTTTAAGGACTGGGGAATTCGTGCCAGTTCTATACCAAATTAGTTTGAAACCCAAATGGCTTTATATGATGAAAATAACCCTAGAAATAGATAGATCTTTTTAGTTGATAAAAAACGATACGTAATATGCGAAATTTCGAGTTAAAACGAGCAAGTTATGACTATTTTAAGTTGGAATTTTTACATTATAAGAATTTTGACGAGAATAGCAATATAGAATTAGCAAGTTTAAGTAGAATTTCCTTGATATACTCATTTTAGATATTTCTCTTGTTTAGGTGATGGATGAGGACTTTGCCTATCTCGATGATTATTTTGACCAGTAGATTTCCACACCATAGTCGAGTGAGTTTATTTCCTTAAATTATGTACTCATATTTTTGCTTATAGTATAGTGACACTAGAATATGAAAAGAGAAAAACCAAAAAGTTTATGTGCCTTACACAATTAGTTGAACTTATACTAAGCATATCTAGGCCCGAGTGTCTATAATCAAACGATTGATTTAGTATAATATTAATAGGCCTGCTACTTCTATGATCACCTTTAAAATATCTAATGCCATGCTATAAGTACTTAAATAAATGGATTCATGCATAACACGAAGTGAGTCATATTGCATTCATTAGTATACCTTTGGTAAGACAAGAGTATAGTAGTGAGGTACGCAGAGGTCCGAAAATCTGCTTATGTCATTTTTGGTGTGTAGTAGCCCGTATGAAATGCATTTTTAAACGCGAGTAATAGCCCGAAAGAACTTCAAAATTTATTATTTGAGAACTTCGGTCGTATGGGCTTAGAACATCTTACCCCGAATATAGGGCGTAAATCCATTCAATATATGATTTTCGATTAATCATATGTATTGTTTACTATGTGTTTGTTGCATTACATATGTTTATTTAAACTAACTTGTTTGAAATTTGTTGTTACAAGTACATTGTTATGGAAATAATTTTCACTAAGCAAGTAAGCTTACTCCACTTTAGATATCTTTTGCAGCTCCCCTATTTGTGGTTGAAGCTCCAAGGATATTTCTCACAGGTAGTACCTTTTGGCATGAAGGAGCTTTTGATAGAAGTTATGGATATAAGTAAACTCGACTTCTAAGGAAATCTCCTTGTGTTTATTTTCAAGAATTAGTTAATGAACTTAAATATATTTTTGATGGGGGTATGCCCCCTTTGGTTATGTAAGACTCCATATATTTTTGTATCAAGTTGTAATGTTATGATTTCCATTTTTAATTGCTATTATGCATGTCGTCTTAAACTACTTGTTTCAAAATATAGTTCTCTATGGTCGTGAAAGTACACCTTACGCCCGGTATCGAAGCTTTTTAATGACCATGGTAGTCATACTTAAACTTTAATATTGAGTGTGGTAAGCTGTCATGTTTAGAGTACTCTTTGGGCGTGACAATTTGCCTTGTGTTGCCTTAATGTTTAAGCTTCGATAGCCACTTCTGCAGGGCTTGATAGAAATCTGTCTTTAAGTTCTGTTGTTGTTTTGTTAGAAATCTGATTTAAAACATTTTTAATTTTCTGCCTGTGATTCTAGGAGCTGAAAAAAGAACATTTAAACATTAAAGCACTGGATTGATAGGAATTTATCCAAAAATGCATCAAATTAAGTCTAAATTCCTATGAATAGAACAAAGTAAAAAAGAGTTATCAAAAAACATATTGAAAATTAACTATTATTATTACAACAAGGATTAATCCTTATTTTTATATTACTTCAAAACAAATCAACAACAAGATATAATAATTCAATATTGTTCAACTCATCTAGACAACACATTTCCCACAAGAATATTATTATAATCAATTTCTAATGATAATATCAATGATCATTCATGTCTATTTAATCCATAAGATTCCTAAAATAGATTAGTATCTTTTTTCAAGACTACTAATCACTCAAATCTACCTATTAGAATGTCTTTTAATTAATGACAATTCAAGGATTGCATTATTGATCAATGGATCTTCATGCAAAAAACTTAAAACGGAAGACTCTTGTAATTCCATTTCTAGCAATCCAAACAAGCCTTTCTGATTATGCAAGATCTATTCAAATATGCAATTTCTCAATTAACATATATCAAATCAGACATAGAATCAATATTATGGACATATCAATCTATGAAACAATATAAAACTCATAATTAGACTTAAAAAGAACATAAACTTTCATTAAAATGCAATTGAGTACACAATAATAATATCTGGGTTCTTGTTGTTTAGATGATAGATATCTACTCCTCCATTACAAAACCATAAAAAACACTAAACATCTATTACAAACTAGTACTATAATATAAGGAATACACCTTAGAAGAATAATCTTGAATGGTCTTCTTGGCTAACTTCTCTTCTTGGATACTCTGTTCTTGAAGACTTTAATAACTATGTTTCTAATGAATGAAATTTTTGATCTAATAAATTTTTGTTGCGTTTCTAAACCATACACACCTATTTATACTTGTCAAATCTCTAGTATATCCTTAAAATTCGGATAAACGTAAGTTCCTAAGATATTTTAAAATGTTTGACCGAATCTTCATAAAATACACGAAATAAGCACGACCATCTTCATTCAATCATGCATCTTTTGAGTTAATTATAACTGTCAAATCTTCATATTTGAGAATGAATATGACATAAGGTATCCAGTCATGTTTCTCACTGCGTACCTAACACTATTCTTTCACACAACAGCACAATAGGAACACGTCGAAATATAATGCCTCACGTGTCTCACTGATCTTGTAATATACTTAAACCCATAACTACACGAGTATAATAGGATCTATGATATCACATTGTGCTGCATTATGTTCATTCGATCTTCAATTTTCATCAGAAACATAATGGAAACATGGTTCCATTCTTCAGTTCTTTCACTTTTCAAAGGAATACATCATAAACATGATTCGAAGCATCTGATCATGTTTCTCACAGTCAATTTTCTTCGAGGCACGATCAAAGCCTCGAAGAAATCCATGATATAAACACAGTTTAATGTAATTCATTGTGTTCCTCTTTGTCTTTGATACTCAATAGAAGCACATGTAAAACACGATTGACTGTAATTGATGTTTCGTGTTTCTCTCTATTCTTTGATTTTTCAGAAATTGATTCATCTCCAATATGAGCACGGTGGAAACCCGGTTTATTATATCTTCTTGTGTTCTTCATAATTCTTTGACATTTTCTTCACTTTAACTCCAAATTTGATATAAAAGTTCTTTTCCTTTCAAAATAAAAATTTTGTCAAATTAAGTATTAAGGGTTAACAATAATTTATATAATTTACTATAAATCTAACCTATTAAATGTAGACTAAACACATATATCAGTGGTGGTTCAAATTGTGACAATGATGGTTGGGATCAACCCTTAGCTATAATTCATCTTACAAAAGGTTCTCCATCAAAGTTATTAGATGACAATGACGATATGGATTATGTAGCTAAAATCAATGAAAGTGCTTCTAGAGATTTGAGGACAACAACAACGATTCAAATGATAGTCTTCCTTGCTTGATTCCATATGAGCATGTTTAAGTTAGATTATGCGATCTAATTTCACTTTACTTATTGTTTTATGGTGATAATGTTAATTAATGTGTCGAGCTTAGTTTGTTTTTAATTTTAGTTAATTTCTTTAACTTTTTATTTTATCTTTTTGTCATGTTTTGCAAGGCTATTGCAAGATCATAATGGCAATGTAAAATTAGACACTCCAACAAAAGAGTTATAACGAGATTATGCACTCCAATAAAAGAGTTTAATCGAGTATATTTTTAAACTAACGAAGTGCTAGTTTTCTAATTTTTATTCCCAACTTTATTGTCCTCATTGCTATATGTTGGGAACAATGTACTACTTTTAGTGTTAGGAAGGTTATAAGTGATTAAGACCAATTGATAAAATTTCTTATTATTTTGCCTAAGAAAAATTTTAATTAGTTATTATACATTGTATGCCAATTCTATATCATTTTGCATTTTTTTTGGCCGAAACAATTCCATAATGTATTTTTTTTTAAAATATTTTTTCCTAGCTAATTTAATTACTTTACATTTCGTTAAAATCCATGTAAAGTTTAATTTCCTCTTATTTGACCTTTGGCTTTAGATTTAAGACTTGGGTTTAATATTACTATTGATGAGTAGTTGTTGTATTTGTACACACATTACTATAATTATTTACTTCTTAAGGTTTTAAAAGAGTAATATAATATTTTATTAAGTGAACAAATGAAACTTACCTCTTGGTCATCTTCATAATTAATAAAAGGTTAATTTGAATTTGAGTTTAATTGCACAAAAGTGTTTATTTTTTTTTGAACTTACAAAAGTGTTTATTTACTTCAATGGCTTTAACAAAATTCAAATTATGAGTGTTATAGGTCTTAATTTTAAGTATGTTTTTGACATCCTCTCAAGGCGTTTCGGTCACTTCCAATTTCCAAAACTAAAATAAAGACTAAGGTTGAAAGTACATAAAATAAATGTGATAGTGCTAGATTAGTTTAGATGTGGGTATTGTTGACTTAAGCAATTGAGTCGGCCAAGAATCCTTTTACGGTAATATATTTGTTGGTTTATGTGAAGATTTTGAGATCATTAGTGCAAAACCCTCTACAAGGCTTAGGAGAAAAGTCCATGAAAACTACGCTAATTAATTAGAACAATTAATTGAAGTAAATGAGGTTCAAAGGAGTATCTTAAAACCTAGTAGTGTGGTTTCAAACTTATTAACCGACTCGGAAGGAAGATGGATGTAATATGCACTTGCTTTGTGTTGTATAATTTATAGCTAGAAACAAGGGAGTATATGCGACTATAGGCAACATTTCTTGATTAATACGATTAAAAGAGAAAAGGATCTATAAAGTAAAATGCATTGGAAGAAGAATAATTTAAATAGACAATATTAATTTGAAAAGAAAAAAGAAGACCAATATTAATTGATGTTGCACACCAAGCTTCTCCCGCCCATGGTCCTAAATAGTTTCTGACGAATCCAGAGTCCGGACATGTCTCCTGCTTTTCCGAGTTTAAAGTTAAAAAAAAAAAGAAACGTTTCCTTCCAGACGCACTTGTCTTTAAAGCTTCAAGTTGATAACATCTCTCTCTCTCTCTCTCTCTCAGATTTCAGAGTTCACACTGTCCCACAAGGAGACATATCAGGCCACGGAGATAATTTAGGTTTTGTTTTGTTTTTTTTTTTCTTTATTTATCTAAATGAGTACATTGTTGATATCTGCAATAATATATTTTAGACATTTATACAACAATTTGTCATTGATAGATATGATTGAGAAATAAATAAAATTAAGGCCATGTTTGTTTTAGGAAAAATAAATTTTTTCTATTTTTGATTATTTTTTATACTAAAAACAACTTTTAAGTGCAAAATATTTTCTTTTGTAAAGGAAAACATTTCCATTTTTACTGTAAAACCTTAAATTTTTTTTTATTTTAAGAATACCTTTACGTTTTAAAAGGAAAAATCGTTTTCAGAACTATTCTTTATAATAAATAATACTTTATCTACATACTATATAATATTTCACATACAATTCATGTCAAATATTGAAGAAATCTTTTCAACATACTTTTACAAATACAACTAAATGCATCAAAATATATTATTTTTAAGATAATATTTTTAATGAAAAGTATTTTTTATTGACGAGAGTTTTTTTTAAACAAAAAAAAAGCCCAAGTATTTAGAAAATAATCCAAAACGCTAGATCAAAATTTTTAAACGAAAGTTGGAGTCTTTCTTTTAATGGTTTTATATAATTTATTTATAACTCTATTGAATTTTTATTAATTTATTAACAGTGAAATCATGGTGTAGGGTTATCAAAATACATTTTTAAAGATTTGTTGATCTAAACTTCTACTTTTATAGATTAGAGAGCTAAATTCTTCTAAAGCAAATAGGAATATTTTTGCAATCTGCCATTTTTTTTTATATCACTGCATATTTATTTTAATATGAACAGGTAGATAATTAACTAATTTTTATTCATAACAATCTCTAGAAGATTCTTAAATATTGATACATGTGCCAAAAATCTTGGATAAAATAAATCAAGGTTCTGTAATGGGGTTCATGTGGGCATTTTTATGTTATGTTCATTTTTGTACCCTTTATTTTAATTGCCCTCAGTATTTGTCCGTTTTGAAATGTGGAAACTTCAACAATTCCAAGATAGCCATTTACTAAAAATGAAATTTGTTGACTTTGAATATTCATTCTCCTAAGGCCAAAAAAAAAAGAATATTCATTCTTCTGTCGACCAAAGGGCAATTTCTTAAGAGAAAAAAAAAAAGTATTCCAGGGAAGAAAAGAGATTTATCAATACAAATTTCAAAGCC
Organism: Combretum micranthum; assembly: GCA_024138025.1. Lineage (NCBI taxonomy): Eukaryota > Viridiplantae > Streptophyta > Magnoliopsida > Myrtales > Combretaceae > Combretum > Combretum micranthum. The sequence continues at coordinate 212,461 of JAMXBD010001358.1, read as the reverse complement.
CTACTAAATGGAAAAAGATTTAACTCATTATCAACGAAACTAAATATTATAATCTTTGGGAAATAATAAGAAAAAGGATATTAAAAAAGCAGTCTTTGTCCATTTGTGATTGGGCAACGGTTCCCTCTTTTGTTTGATTGTTTCTGGTTTCTGCACTGCACAACAATCAATACCAACTTTCAATTTCTCCTCTCTCTTGCTTTCCCTCTTTTTTCTGTTTTTCTCTCTCCTCTCATTAATTTAAAGTGCAGTATCAACTCACAAAGCCAAAACTACAAAAAAAAAAAAAAAAAAAAAAAAACCCACAAAACCAAAAGGATCATTTCATGATTTGGATGTGGACTATCCATGCCAATGGGTCCAAGTTGGATTTGTATTTCTTGTCCAACTGTGTCAATACAAAAAGTAAATTCAATTGATTAGAATTATAAATAATTAAGATAAGATAATAACTTTTATTGCATTATTATCATTTTTGTGTCATATTGGGATTTTTTTTGGCTAATTTCATGCCTAGACTAATAAAACAAATAGGACTTTCTCGGTTTATTTATTTTAATAGTACTCATTATTATTATTGTGATATATAAAAGAAAGTTGTTTTATGTTTGGTATATATGGTTTTATAAATTCTATTAGTTATTATTATACCAATGTTTATCCACTTTCATTTTATTTAGACCAATAATAAATCTATATAATTCCTAATTATTAATATTTAAAGTAATTTTAATGATTAAATGAAAGATCTTTATAGTCCATTCTACGGATAAAAATCCTCAAAACAAAATTAGTTATAGCATAAACTTATTTTCCTTTGTTTTTTAGCATATAAAATATATAAAACAATTACAAAAATTGTTGATGGTATTTTATTAAACTACCAAAGTGAATCTATCTTTTTTATTTTCCTTATTAATAGAATCAATGTTATTGCTTAAACAACAAAATTTTATACTTTTCAATGTCAATTATATATTTGTTATAAAATTCTTTTCTTTAGAGGTAGTATATCTATATTTCTCACTAAAAACATGAATATAAAATAGGAAAAAATATACCTTATTTGATAACTTAACAAAAAAAAATCCCTAATCCATTCATAAGTATTTTCTAGTATTGTGAAATTTAGATTAATCTTTCAGTTTTATAAATTGTCTGATTCTAATGTAATTTAGCTTCTGGTTCAATCTAATTTTATTTATTGATATTTTATTTTTTAGCATGTTTAGATGAAATTTTCGGATCCATTGTGACAAGAGTGGTATTTTCTTCGGATAACATTGATAGTATGAGATTATTGTTGATGAAATTAACTTGTCTAAAGCACTGCTTAACAAGCTCAAAACACTAACGTTATTACTGAAATAGAAACACAAATGAAACAAGACAGGATAGAAAAAGAAAAGAAACAAAGGAAAATCTCTCACTCTCTTTCTTCGTGCTCCAAGTTATAATTATTAGCTTTGGCATTTGTATTCCTTCGCCATCATCATCTCAAAACTCCTACCTCCACTGCAACTGCTGCTATCATCACACTTTGAAACACACACACACACACTCTCTCTCTCTCTTGAAAAAACTTAATCCATCTATACTTCTATTAAACCCCAAAACATATTCTATCTCAAAGAAGGCAACCAAAAGGAAAAATAAAAAACAGCATCTTTGGCTCAAGTACAAGAATGGGTATACTGTTTTTGGTCTGTTTAACCATTTACTCAGCAACCCTTTTGAGATTCACCTCTCTTGCTTTGACACAAGACGGTACTACTTCTACTTCCCCATTCCCATTTCCCATATCGTTTGTCTTAAAGTTCAAAATTTTGTAATATTTTTTTTGGCTTAATCTTAAGGTAAATTACAATCCATTCGGCCTTTTTTGATGACATTGTGTTTTCTTCATCTGGGTCATTTTAGTTTGGTATTTAAAAGCTTAAAGTTCTGATCTTTTATCTAATACCGCATGTTCCCACAATTTTGTGTGAAAAAGTTGTCATTTTGTGTTTGCTCTTTTATTTTATGTTTGTACCTATTTTCCAGGTATTACATTGCTGGAAATGAAGACGGTTTCAATGATACTAATAATGTGCTCAGCAACTGGCAAGCCTCTGATGAGTCTCCTTGCAAATGGACTGGGATTTCTTGCCACCCTGATGACCAAAGAGTCAGCTCAATGTAAGCTGAAGAAAGAACATGTAGCGTTTTGAGTGTTCTTTATACTATACTATTCGAATTTATTAAAGTTTGTTTCTTCATTTTTTTTTTTGTCAGAAACTTGCCTTACATGCAATTAAGAGGGATCATATCACCTAGCATTGGCAAACTCGGCAAATTGCAAAGATTGTAAGCTCAAATTTTCATGTCTTTTTACCTAGTAAGCAAGAATTGATCGATGTAACACTAAGAGAGTAAATGCATTTTTATTTTGCTGGGAATTTAGGGCACTTCATTCGAATAACTTGCATGGAATTATCCCGAATGAGATAACTAATTGCACAGACCTTAGAGCTTTGTAAGTATTGAAATTTATTGCTTTTAGCTTTGCAGTTCTTCTCACATGCTAAACTTTCTAGAAAAAAAATATTTTCATTGAATTGCATTTGACGTTGCAAATTATATAGGTATCTGAGGGCTAATTATCTCCAAGGAGGCATTCCATCAGCCATTGGAAACCTTTCTCACCTCACTATTTTGTATGGCCTTTCACAAATTCATTCTCTTTGTATTTACTTTATCGTTCTTCACCGGTCAGAGAACACTCACATTGTTGAATACATGATTAACTTGAGGAAATGCAGGGATTTATCGAGCAATTCATTGAAGGGAGCCATACCCTCATCTATTGGTCGTCTGACACGGCTTCGGCACCTGTAAGTTTGTCTCTAGTTAGTTTGCTGCATTGATGCTTTTCTTCTCTTGTTGAGCAACAGCATTCTTTTTCTCTATTTCATACGAAGTTGATTGTTGCTATGTTTGTAGGAACTTGTCTACCAACTTTTTCTCGGGTGAGATACCTGATGTTGGCATCCTAAGCACTTTCGGACACAATTCGTAAGTACTCATGTACTAATGGAATCAAATTATGCAATGAGCTGTGTTCTTGGGTATTTGTGTTCTTCAAATAGTGACAACGGCTGGCAAAAATGGAGATTGTCAATGCACTATTTTATTGTTACCTTAAGGTTGTGGCTAAAGTAATCTATGAAAACGAATTCAGGGGTTATTTTTGATATTCAAGGAGTGAATTTTTTAGAAAATAGAAATATCATTGGGATTATATTTTCGCTCCATTACCTATTGATGTTTTTAAGTAAACAGTATTAGGTTGTGGCCAAAAGTACTTTATAAAAAGGGTTTTGGGGTTATCTTGGAATTGCGAAGAGTGAATTTTTTCAAAATTAGAAATATCATTTGAACGATTTTTTTGGCTCTGTTTAATACTTCCTTTTGTCACAGAGTCCAATGAAAGCTTGAATCATCTAAAGCATAGTCATTTGCGAGGAGATTGATATGGGATGTTGGATTATATAAATTGTTTACATGTCCTCGGCTTCCTTGGTTCTTTATCGACATTTATCAAACTTGCCATGCTTTTCTGTAGATTCATTGGAAACTTAGATCTTTGTGGACAACAAGTGCTGAAGCCATGCAGGACTTCCATGGGATTTCCTGTGGTCTTGCCACATGCTACAAGTGATGAAGCAGCAGGTATGTATCAGATTATGCTGATTTGCCTTGTGGTAACGTAGGTTAAAGAAACCAATAGCTGCTAGTTTCGTGGTTATACCAAGAAACTGCAATTGGCCTCACTAATTGGTATTTTCCAGCTCCTGCTAAGCGACCTTCACGCTATATCAAAGGAATTGTTATTGGGGTAATGTCGACAATGGGGCTCGTACTCATCATGCTTATGTCATTATTGTGGTTATGCTTGATCGCAAAGAAAGAAAGGGCTGTTAAAGATACACAGAAGTTAAAAAACAAGTTGATCCAGAAGCAAGTAAGCCTTTTACTTTGGAATAATGTGTATAGATCTACTTGATTCTGATACTCCTTTCTCCTTAACAGAGCCACTGTATTTTGGTAGGTACTAAGCTTATAACTTTTCATGGAGATCTCCCTTATCCATCATGTGAGATAATCGAGAAGCTAGAATCTCTTGATGAAGAGGACGTTGTGGGATCAGGAGGATTTGGCACTGTGTACAGAATGGTTATGAATGACTGTGGGACATTTGCTGTTAAAAGAATTGACCGAAGTCGTGAAGGATCTGATCAAGTATTTGAAAGGGAGTTGGAGATTTTGGGCAGCATAAAGCACATAAACTTGGTAAATTTGCGAGGATACTGCAGGCTCCCTACATCAAAGCTTCTCATCTATGATTACCTAGCCATGGGTAGCTTAGATGACCTTCTACATGGTACTTTTCGACCTTATTCATACAAAGGAGGGTAATTTCTCTGGGAGTGCTTAGTTTTGTTAGTACTTCTTTTCAGGGTCCATGTTTTGTGTTTTCATATCATGACCTATCCATCCTGTGGGAAGAGCTGCTAATGATGGCCAGTCGGCCATAAACTACAACATGTCATCCCCATCATCTATTTTTTCCAGAGAATAATTGAAATTGCTGATGTGGCATGCTACAAGGACGACATAGGATTATTGTTATGCCATGTTAGCCACTTCTACAGCTCTTTTAGTGGAGATGGATAGAGGTCCTTTTTCAGTGTTTTTGAAAACATTGATTGTAAAATGAAAAACACAAAAAGTAAACCCTGGAAGGAAGGCAGCAGAGATATAGGTCATTGTAGCACAATTATCCCCGTAATTGATGTCCTCCTTAGTGTTGATAGTATCTAATTGTACAGTACTACAAATGGACTAATTTTCATATTGTTGACTATTGTATGCCTCTTCTGGTTGCACTTGTTTCAAAAGATTAGTAGGTTTACTCTGGTTTTTCAGATGGAAACTAAGGATGGCTGGATACATCTGCCTGTTTACTATGCTAAATATTCTTCTGTTCTAAATTCTATACCTGCTTTTGTAATGTTTTAAATAGGGGAAGAACGGCCATTGAATTGTTCTAAATTCTATACCTGCTTTTGTAATGTTTTAAATAGGGGAAGAACGGCCATTGAATTGGAGTGATAGATTAAAAATTGCACTGGGGTCAGCCCGTGGACTAGCATATTTGCACCATGACTGCTGCCCCAAGATTGTTCACCGTGATATAAAATCCAGCAACATTCTTTTGGATGAAAATCTGGAGCCCCATGTCTCTGATTTTGGTCTTGCCAAGCTTCTAGTAGATGAGGATGCTCATGTCACAACTGTAGTTGCTGGTACTTTTGGCTATTTGGCACCAGGTTAGTGCTTTTCACAACTTTACATGTAGAATGGTTGTGTGGCTTGTCTTTGTTAACCTAAATACATTAAGCTCTTGCAAGTAGTGCTTTATACTCCTTAAAGTCATAAGGTTGATTGCTCTAGAAGAAACGTGAAGTATTTCTAGAACATGTCGTGATGTGATCTCAAGTTTTTTACTGTCTTTCCTTTAGATGTGAGGGAAGCTTTGATGTCAAAGTCAAGTAGTTGAGAAAAGAGAACTCTTGCTTTACACAATTGATTCCATTAGATCATCAACTAAGAAAAATTCCTGGCTTTGCAATTTTGATTTTTTCAAAGATTGTTGCCTTCCATTTGTTAACATCTCTTTTCTTCCAAATTTGCAACTCCCTGCAGAATATCTCCAGAGTGGGGTTGCTACAGAAAAGTCAGACGTATACAGCTTTGGAGTTTTATTGCTCGAGCTCGTCTCTGGTAAAAGACCAACTGATCCCTCTCTTGTGAAGAAAGGCTTAAATGTTGTTGGATGGGTAACTATCTTTACTTTTTCCTATCATGCGTCAATAGTATGAAGTATGAAGTAGCATAACTGTGGAAAGAAAACATATGAATATGTTTTGTTGTACTGGCAGATGAACGCCCTTATGAGAGAAAACCAATTAGAAGATATTTTGGATCAAAGATGCACTGGTGCAGATGCAGAAACTTTAGAAGCAATTCTTGATATAGCTGTTAGGTGCACCGATGCAAATCCAGAGGATAGGCCAGCGATGAACCAGGTATTACAGATGCTTGAGCAAGAGGTCATGTCTCCTTGCCCAAGTGATTTCTATGAATCACATTCAGATTATTGCTGAGAGAAGAGAAACACAAGGTATCATCGATAAGGGTTATTGCCTATTCACATTCTGCTTGAATGTACTACTACTCAAGCAAGCTTGTAATTATTTTTCGTGCTGGTTCAAGTGCCTGGCCAGCCAAGGCTGCACTGCACATTTTATCTTGCTTAACTTTCTGTCTTTAGATAGCACGAATGGAGTAGACGTGTTAACGAGATGATCTTCCATTCTTGTTATCACATGCGGCATATCTTCTTGATATTAATTGATAGAGTAATTTTAATTTAATAATTTAATTTCCACTTAGTGTTGAATTTTTGTGGAGATATGTATTGTTGGTCATCAATGTGATGCTTGGAGCTTAATTATATTTATGATAGCTACCAGAGCTTTAGTTGATGGCGAAATAAGTCTTTTAATATGTTCTTTTAAGCAAGAAAGACCGCGAGATTCTTCCTCTTATCTCGAGGAGCTGACATGTTTCTCTATTTGTGAAATACACAAGATTCCCCCCGGACTGTAGACTGTAGTGCATTGATGTGGAAGTTCAAAACCGAATGAAAAAGTTGCGTGAATATAGTCAAAAAAGAGCACCCAACTCAAATAAGAGAATCAAGGTTTTGAGTTTGAGTTCAAATTAAAATGCTAGATTTAGCACTTAGGAGCTGTATTCCAGATTGAAATGCTATTCAAATGAGCTTGATTAGGCTTGTATCCATGTAAAAATTTTGACTATTGAATCTTTCCAGGTTCATGCTAAATTATGGTTTCAGGAAAACTAAAATGCTAGCTGAGCTTGACTAGATTTGTTGGTTTGTAAATTGAAGTCTGAAGTTCGAATTTGATTTGTGAACTAACTTTAAGTATCAACTGTGCGACTATAGAACTCAGGAGCTGTAATCTAGTCATTTCAGTGAAGTATTTTGAGCTTAATCGAGTTTGAGTTGAGTTCTAGCTTGGTTCAAGCTTAAAAATATCTGACCGAATCCCTTTCATTTATATTTTAGTGTTAGACATAGTTTCTAAAAGTATACCTGTCCATAATTTCTAGTACTGGGGGCCGTTTCGTTTCGTTCCGTTCCCTAGCCTATCTGGAGTCAGCCCGTAGGATGGACTGAATCTACCCTTGAATAGATAAAGCGAAAAAGGGAAAGTGGCAGATCTGAAGACATGATGACGCTACCAAACACTTTGCTTGGTTTGTGAGCTGTCTCTAAAAGGATCGCCAAATTTATTCTCATAAAGATTACAACATTGAAAAGTTGCATGGAATTTTCAATTAGAAGTACGGTTCAAGATGGTACTAAGTAGGTAGGTTTAGATTTGATCTTATTAAATGTTTCTAGACTCGTTTTTTGTTTTTTTAAATAAATATAGATAAACTACAAAGAATATTCCTTGTAAAGACACGTGTAATCTACTTGTGATCATAAGTTTGAATTTAGTGAATGACAACTTTATCGAGCTAACATGAATAAACCACTCCAAATTCGGCTCCATTATGGGATACATTTATCAGAAACTACAGCATTATTTGTACTGAATTGAAATAGTAAAAAAGTAATTTCTCTTAAAAAAGTTACATCCATCAAAAACTCTATTATGGATCTATTTGGATTGTTTGTTTTTCATCTGTATTTATATCTGTATTGAAACGATACGTATAAATATGTTTGATTTGTATCTATATTTTATTTATATTAGATCTATTTGATCTTCTCATGAGAATAGATAATTTTTTTATCTGTATTTATTTTTTGATAAATAATTTATTTAATTTTTTTTTCAACCGAGCTTAAGATTTGAAGTTGAGTTTAGCTCAAAGTAACACTACATAAGTTTAAGTTCGATTCAATTAAGTTTGTTTAGACTCAATATATTAAAAAGATATTCTAAATTATAATTTAAATAATATTAAAAATCAAATTTAATTCGAATTTGATTACCATTTATATTAGACTCCAATTCAATTAAGATTGCAAGTTAACCAAGCTAAACATATGAAATTCGAGTTTGACTTGATAAACTACTTGGATAGCTCGAATTCAAGCTTAACTTGACTATTCTCAAATTGAATTTGAGTAAATATTGAGTTGAATTCGAGTTATTTTGACTTTGTTCATATATGTACCCTTAGATCCATTTGCTCTCTTTGTTTCTCCTTTTTTTTTTTTTTTTTTTTTATTAAGAAAACATTAAATTTTGGACTTTATATTAAAAAAAATTTTAAGAATCTTTTAGTCTTTGACACAATTTTTCTTCTAAGATTTTTTCATTTTATCCATTTATTTATTTATATGTAGTTACATTAAACATCATTTGTGCAATGCCAATACGAGATAAAAATTTAGCGGATCAAATGACAAAAACTAGTCTTACATTACTAATAAAATGAACAAACTCAATTTGAGTTTTATTCTTTCCAATTTTATTTTAATATTTTAATTTTTACCATGGGTAATTGGATATAGGATAGGTAGGATACGGGACACTACCCATATCCTACTCTATAAGGTATAAAGTACTGAATTTTGTATCTAGAATCTACCTTGTAGCATTTTGTACCCATACTAGTAAAACCTTTAGGATACATGATATCCTATGGAACTTGTAGATTTTTTCAACAAAAACTTATGTTTTTTCATTCTATTTTAAACTTCAAGTTTATAGTATTTGATAAGATTTCAGTAATATATAAACTATCTTAACTTTTTATATTAACTATAATTAACATGTGGAAAAGAATTTAAAAAATAATTGGCTAATATCATAAGTTCTCCAACTTATCAAATAGGTTTATGCGTAAAATTTGAAACTTGTAACTTATAAAACTTATTTGTGTGATATTAAAAAAAATTATAGAACACATAACAAATTTTAAAATTAAAGATTTTGAGACTACTTCTATATTAATTGATCTTAAAAGAAAAACACCATTTTTATGTAACATGGGAGTTCAAGTACGTACATACAATTGAAGCTCTTTTAAAGTAAAAAAATAAGCTCTTCTAAAATAAAATAGTACAAGTTCTTTAATAATAAAAATTTCCAAAAGGTATTCTACAAATAATAATATTGAACAAAAGCAGTTGTAAGATACAAAATGAAGTATTATTATTTATATATGTTATATTAAAATTATTTATAATATTTAATAAAAAAAATAGGATGTCTCGAAAACCGTACCTTTTACATATTAGAGTATAAGTTCTAGGGTAAGTACGGAGTATGAAGGTTCGGTACCTATATCCTATCCTGTGAGAGCAAGTTCCTAAAAGATTGTACCTGCATCTTATCTTATGACTCTTAATATCCATCCAAACCTTATTCGGTTGAATAGGGTACAGGTGGATACTTTGTACAACGGGGCTATCCACTCTCCCCTATTTTTTACCAAAATAATCCAATAATTATTTGGAAGAGAATGACACACCGTTTCTATGATATCTCCATTCTTTTTAATTTGTTATCGACTACTTTGATAGCTAATGTTCATAATCAATTTTAATCATACTTAAATCTATCTAACATGTTTATATTTTAAATTTTAAAGAAAACTCTATTATACCTATTAAGGTAAATGTATTGCGGATACATGATTCACTAAAATATTTCTCAACGCATTGTGCATGGATCAGATAAAATCGTGGAAGTATCATAACTAATGGTCATTGATTACAATTGAAAGTCCGGTAGAGCAGGCCTTTTCGTCACTTTGTCATATGAGAATTGGACATATGTAAACATGGAATCTTATCTTCTGCCTTTGTGCTTATAATGTCTGCAAAATTTTAGATACCCAGGACTGTCGACAGACCAATAATAATCCATAATCTTACATTATGTACCATCTAGGACAACGAACTGTTGTTGCTAGATCCATGCTGGTTGTCAATATGTTTTGATGTGAATGCAATTTGGCCTCCTTTCTACCCAAAAAAATAAAAAAAAAATTAAGGCGAAAATCCCAAAAGCAGGTAATAACTAATAGTCATGGTAAAAGACTAAGTGAATTATTTATGCGAAAAGCCAAAAAAATATTGGTAATTATTATGATAACACCGAGTTAATTTTTGTATAACAGCAGTAGTATAAAGATAAGAGATATTGACATAATCTTAGATTGTTCTCCTCCTCTAAGAAGTATAAGATTTTATGTTCTTTCATATCTTATTTGTACATTTAATTATTGTTCACACATATATATTAAAAACAAGACTCGAATCTTAATATAGACATGGCATAGAAAAGAAAAGAAAAGAAAAAAAAATCAAAAGATAGACATTCTCATGGTTAGGTCAAGTTAAAACCCTATTGGAACCTGCTAGATTTTGAGTTGGTTTTGGTTTAGATCTCAACTGGTTCATTTTTTAACAAATAAATTATAATTTTTTATTTAAATTTAAAATTCATACTTTCAATGAAAATTGGACTTAAGAAAATTATAAAATTTATTTCATTTTCACATGGAATAATACCAAGGATGCAACCAGGATGGATTGTTATAGGGTAATCCATCTGTTTGATCTGCTAAGCATTCTCTTAAAATCTTCTTAGGTTTAGGGTTGGGTTTTGGATCTAATAAAAAAATCCTATATGGAACCGGACTTGACGCATCCTATAGGGTTGAATTGTTAGCTCATCATGAAATATTTACTTTGACTTGTTATCTTTTTGTGAAATTTTTTATGAATATGAAAAAATTTTACGAGATTCGATTTTATGTAGATAGTGTTTATAATAAATCTAGTTAAAATGTTGTAAGAATACCAATAATTATAATAAATAGGAAAAAAATGAAAAAGGCTGCAAATATTGTTTAGTTGGTCTTTATAGGGGGAGGTTTGAATAAACCGTAAATCCTATAAGAATGAGTATGGCCATTATTCCTGTCTCAAATTAGGTAGAGGTTTGGACATGAAAGAAATGGGCTTAGACTGTGGCAAGTAAGGATTTTTACAAAATAGACAAAGGGTTAGTGGTGCACTGGCCATAGGTCCAGCGTGACCACTCTAATGCTTAAGTCGGTATTTGTCATAATAAGTCTATAATCTAAGTATGAGTAATCGAATGTAACATTACTTATTCCAAGGGTATAGATGAGTATTTATAAGTAGCTAACCTGATGTTGTGATTGTAATGGGTGAGTGGATGGTCGGAGGCTGTAGTGGGATTATAGGTAGTTGAAGGCCATAATGGGATGTGGACGGTTAAAGGCCGTAGTGAAATCATGGATGGTTAAAGGTCATGTGCCCATTATCTGCAAACTAAGACCAACAGAGCCATCTACATTGAGTGTGAAGATACCCAAGCGACTTTTGCAGGCCAAGATCGACCGAGTTATTATGTCGAGCAATTAGAGGTATGGAGATTTCGAGTGACTTTCGTATGGGTTGGCACAGGGCTTCTCGTCTAATAAGGTGAGCCAACGTGGCTTGAGCTTGTTGGTTTAGCTCAGCTTGAAGGACTCAACTCGGGTGGGCCTATGGTTAAGAATGGACCGATATAATGGAGAAAAACCCTATAGGATTTCGATTTGAGTTTGATAAATTTTATAGTAAGCTGGATGGGTCCAAGTTTATATGACCTATACCAAACTCTAAAAAAGATTACGAAAGAAAAAGAAGTTCCATATTATTTATAATTGAAAAGGCAACTTGTGTGTGTGAGTTTTATGAAAGCCAAAGTAATAATTTTGCTTTCAAGACTGTTTAGAGAGGGAGATAATTTATTGATAAAACAGGAAGGTTATCTTTAGGGTGTTTGGAAAATATTTGAGTGTTAATATTTTGAGTTTATCTCAATTATTCGTGTTGTATATTTATATAATTTTTCTAGGAATGTTTTTCTCTTATAGGTCTACTATTTATTTAGTGGAAGAAATTTTTAGAGTAGGTCCTTTGGATATAGCCTATACAAAGAGTGAAGCATGTTAAATTTTTTGGTGGCAAACATTTATTTTAATTACTTTGCTCCTACTTTATTTATTGTTTATCCGGATCGTATTATTATATTTCGGCTGCGGAAGCAACAACAAGATCCCACTCTCATATTTATCCTCTAAAATTAATTATGTACCCCTATATTAATTTAAATAAACCAGTAAGGATTTCATATGGGTATTTTTTTGTGGAATTTAGCAAAAAATACACTAATTAAAGATTGTTATTTAGACTAAGCAATAGTTATGGACGGCCCTTTTATATATATCTACTTACATATATATATATATATATTATAATATTACATCTATATATTTTTAATACATTCTTATTTGCACTCAACAAATTTTTTTGCCAAAATATTTCATTAATTGTATTATTAACTAATGTTCTCAGTTACTAGTAATTATTGGGTATTAAGGTTTTACTAACATCAGTAACCTTTTTTTTTTTTCTTCCACTAACTAATACATTATCTTTCTTTCTCTTCGTTTTTTTTTTAAAGAGTAAATTTTCCAATATGCTTTTAGTCTTTTTTTTTTCAAAACAAATATATTTACTATTTAAGACTGTTTATGTAATACTTCTTTCTAAACCATTTATCTTGTATATAATATGATTCAATAATTATTATTTTATGATATAATATGATTCAATAATTCTTGCACAGAATCGCAGTGTGTTGGCCTACTAGTAATTTAATATTTAAAAAATAGTAATGAGTTTTTGTTTTTCCCCTCTTTCATGATTATCAACTTGCGAAGAAATTTTCTAAAAAGTTATGTAATCCTTTTATAATTGTGAAGATTTATGTTATAAATGTGTACTGTTCTTATATTTTATTAACTATTTCACATATAATTATTTTACGCCGATAAAGCCCCTGTATCATTTGCCAATAAATTATAATCAAGATGTTCTATAAAGTATAGGTAATTTAATGTAAATAACAAATAACAGCTTGCATAGGAATGACTGAATGAGGAAGGGAAAAACAAACTAGAGGAGCTCCATCTTTTTTCCAATTCGTTTTTGCATTCCAACAATTAACATTAGGGCTAATAACGAAAATGATACCCAAATTTTGGCCAAAAAAAAAAAAAATAATTTTATATTTATTGACTTTTTTCATATCTGAAGTAAGTGAAATGAGGTATGAAAAAAGTCTACAAAAAGTTTGCGTAGGTATTAAAATTGTCAAAACTAAATTTCAGTCATTTCAGGTATGAAAAAAATCAATGAAAACTTTGTTTAAGTACTAAATTATTCAAAACTGAACTTCAGTTACCTATTATTAATTTTTTTTTACAAAAGTTCAATACCATTTTCATTATTATCCCTTTAACATTATTAGATAAATTATATTCATCACACTTGCACACACCATCATACATTAGTGTTGTTTTTATAAAGATTGTCAGGGTTGTTTGTGCATTTATGACGCTTATTTAGAGGTATTTATACATTTTTCAAACTTATTAACACATATAATGTTACATAGTAGAGGTCAAATACATATAATAAAAAACACATGGAGATAATTTTTATATCCAATTCTATGTCAGAGTTGAATTTATACAAAAATCTAGCATCATTAGTAACAACAAATACAAGAAGATGCAACTGGTGTATGCTTCATTTAGCAGTTTTCACCATTTACAGTTACATTCACACCATCCTGGCAAGGACCTTCATGATATCATCAATGGATGGCCTATGACGAGGCTCGTCTTCGATACACGCCTTGGCTAGAACAGCAAGACATAATGCCTCCGCAAGCGGGAAATCGTCTTTTAGATTTGGATCCATGAAGCTCCTCAACTGGTCAAAACATCCTCCTATATTACAATCTCCTCCTGAAAATCGAATTGAATCTTTAAATTGTTTTCCTTCCATTCCCTCTTGACCTGAAATCAGCTCAAACAAGATTACCCCGAATGCGAAAATATCGACCTTCTCGGAAGGGAAACCATGGAGACGGTATTCAGGTGCAATCCACCCTTCATAGGGATCGTTCTCCTTTGACAAACCAGCAACCGGTGGTGCAGACACGATATCTGCCAGCTTTGCTCTCCAATTCGCGGTAATAAAAACGTTCCTAGAATTTACATGCTTGTGCACATGGGAAGGGAGCATACAATTGTGCAAGTAGTGGAGACCTGTCACAATATCAAATGCGATCTGTGTACGCCGATGCCAAGGAAGACTACTTCCATTGCGGGATAAGCAATCTCGCAAGCAGCCATTGCTAGGATGCTTAAACACAAGGAATGACCAAGTGTTGTTACCATCCTCATAGCAAACACCAAGCAGGCCTAAAATGTTGATATGATTAATTTTCGAATGAACATCTATAACCTGTCTAGTATCATCGAATTTCATCTTCTTGACCATCACTTCAATACCATCTATAGTTCCCTTGTAAGAAATGGCTCCAATCCTAGAATCCTCACTAAAATCCCGTGTTGCTTTTTTAATCTCTTCAAAAGTGTACTTAAACAAACAGTATTTGAGATCGACAAGAAGATCAGGAGATAAACATGAGGGAGTGGAACACCTGCCGGTTTTACCTGATATAGGAAAACTACCGGTTGAAATCACTGGAGAGCTTTTGGTGTTGAATGGCAATTGCTTGTGAGTTTCAAGTCTTTTCAATGCCTTCACATGTAAACCGAATGTGACCAACCCTAGAAGAATCAGGGAGAATACAACCAAGGAACCTGAAATGTAAAGTTTCCACAATTTGGTGTCTCTACTTTTTAATGGAGTTGTGGGGAGGAATCCTGGAGCAGGAGGTGGTGGGGGTGGTTCAGGAATGAAATGCAAAACGGGTTTGGATGTTAAAGGCACTAAAACAGTAGTGTTTGTGTAAACAGTTGACCTGTAATCCAAATGGTTAGCACTCCAAATGTCATCAGCAGGAATGTCAAATTCTTTTGCTAGTTTTACTATGGTATCTCCTTCCTTAAGAGGGTACGTAAGAAGGTATTTCAACTCCACACCATGGACTGAGAAATTCCCAGGGCAAGCGCATTTTAGAGGAATGCGGAGGTTGGAACCAACCTCCAGGGGGTTTTTTTGGGAAGGGTTTTCTTCAGCCAGAGTGGCTGATTTAACTTGACCCTGGAAAACATCACAAGCAATTTCCGAATATTCCATGCTTTCTGGAGCACCATAGCTGATGTTTCCCTGGAAGAAGCCTTCCTTACAGGAGCAGCTAATTGGAACAAGGATTTCTTTGCCTGTATCAAGAATTTTCAATGCTTCTGAAAGAAAATTTAAACGAAGTACTTCATTGGCATCTACACCGAACAGTTCCGAAATACTTGCAATCGTCCGGAAAAGTGGATTGGCTCGGTACAACGAATAAGTTTGGCAAGTGCTTTGGTTGGACATGGAATCACAAGTGTATCTTGTACCTGGAAAGTTTGTATTCTGGGAACAATCTGAAGGATCATAGTACTGCTGACAAAAGCTCAAGCCAAAGAACAAGCAGATGAAAATCCAACCATTAGCCATGCTTAAGGAAATCCAAGTTTTCACTAGATATATTTACTAGAGACAGGATATCTAATCCTATGAAAAGAGAGTACAGCTAGAATAAAACTTGCAAAAAGAATGTTGTCTGATTCAAATAATCTGCCAGAGTGAGCTTCTTCTTGATGGGGAAATTTCACTAATCAATTCCATATGGAAGCTTAAGAAGTGATCACCTAAAAATTATCAAATGATATGGACATCATTGTATATTTGCCGTCTGACCAAGATTGATGATTAGCTAAATTATTTGATGGAGCAATGTGAATACAGTAGATAAATTGAAAGCATCATCTCCTGCCGGCCGGCTAAGAAACTAGAGGCCAAGTTATTGACATTACATAATTAAACTAAAAAATTGACTACTGCAAATTCTTTCTGTTTGTTGTTATATGAGCAACATCATGGCAACAGGAAAACTTGAATAGACCATTGTATATTCTTCTTCATTTTTTCTTTTTCCACAAATAATTAAACCACATAGTATTAGTATTAGTATGCAATGTGCAATAATGCATTTTCTCAGTTAGACCATTTTGGCTCCTTAGCATGTAGGCATTCTGATATCATATTTTGTACTGTATTATAGGGTTAATTGTACCTAAATTTTAATAAAATATGCAATTAGGAACTTGAATTTTGAAATTGATCAATTTAGTATTTAAAAGAACATTTCATGCATGCCAACAGCACTCTTATAAAGTTCTTTAAGATACTAAATTTATCAATTTCAAGATTTTTCAAGTACTAAATAGTTCAATTTCAAATTTAAGGTGCTACATTAATCAATTTTAAAATTTAGCTATCTAATTAAATATTTTATCAAAGTTCAGAAACTAGTCATGATATTATCCTTTTTAAAATTGGTGTTTGGATAACAGTTAACTAGAAATATAGTAAATAAACAAATAAATACACGTAGTAGAAACGGAGCAGATCAGACACAATAGAATGCATTCCAAATATCGCATGATTAGAATTGCTTAGATTTTGTTACTCACACACAGAAGAAATTAGATTTTCCGATCAATCTAAGTTTGGCCATGCCACCTTTACCACCTGTGCTAGAGACCAATAGCAGAGACACAAAAATCGTAATGTAATACTAGTTGTTGAAACTACAGAAGATGAGTTAATCAGATCATAAGTAAAGGGCTGAACTGAAAGTGAGATGATGGAAATTTAGGATTGTTCTAGTGATTATCAGGTGGTATGATGATTAGGCCTAGTGGAGAGATTTTTTTTTTTTTTTCCTTGGTGAGTTGAACGAAGAGATTTGAGGTGCACGAACCCATATAAGATCCATCCAATTATTAATTACAGCTCTTAATGGAAATAAAGTCAGGAATTCGTGTAATTTGTGAAGCTGGTAATTGGTTCATGCTGCAAGCTCCTTGGTTGCAATTATTTGTGGTGAGAATTTTTCTTTTCCTCTCCACTTTGGCTGTGTTCCTATTCCTAACTTGATCATTCCAGTCTTCACTTCCTGAGGCTGTATGGGTAATTTCTGTTTTCTAATGTCAACATTGGACTTGTAAAAAGGAAAATGTCAACTGTTGGGTGTACTATTCATTTTCTATCAAGACAATTGTGGTTCTTCCTTACTCCAATTTCAATAAGAGCATGTATTTTAATATGTTCATTTCTTTGCAATGTGGTTAATGAGTTTTGCCAATGTATAATTGTGTACTTGAGGCTGCAATGCAATTGAATTCTTGTGTGCAACACAATTGGTGTTATATAATGGAGGTCCAAGATGATGGTCCTGGTGTTTAAGGTGATACTGAAGGTTCTCCACCAGACATTGATGCTAGTTTAGTTTATGGTTGGGTCTTTGCTTTTATTCTCAGATTCCTAAGTAGCATTCTAAATAAATAAAATGTTTGTTTCACCTTCCTAGCTTGTTTCCTAAGTACTTCTATTGCCTAACTTGCTTAGTTTTCTAAAATTCCAAAATCCCATTTGCCAGCTAGGCAGTATTGCAAAAGGTAATTTGAATAGACAACACATGCAACTAATTCTAATATTTTCGTAAAGGAATGGAACAACAGCTAAAATGAAGAAGATGTTTTGGCTAATGGAATTTACTTACCAAGGATATACATAAAACCAACGAGCCTCGTTATCCTATATAGGTTACCTTATTATTAATTGAAGAACACTTTTATGACGCGTGTATTTAAACCGATGCCTACTTGATAGGATTTTTAATTTAATGTGAAAACCGATTTTTCCTTCTTTTAAAAAAAAAAATTGTTTTACTTTATTAAAATAAATATAAAATTAAGATATAATTGTTATAAATATTCAATAGATGTCACGAACAGTAATAACGAACTAGTTTCTAATTTGAATTATAATTGGATAAAGACCATAAATTGTAAAGTTACTATGGGTATTACAAAAAATAAAAGAATCAATTAACATATTTGCGACAACCTATAAGAAGATTGATAAGAACTCAACAAATTAAGAGAAATATCACTTAATATTCAAAACACAAGACTTCACAAGTCTTAGAAAGAAAATAACACCTAAAACTCCCTTATCAACATAAAAGACTCAAAGACATATATAACAATCTAACAAAGCCAAATATATTTTGGAAGCGAGCAAAACAATAAGATACCAAATGAAAATAGAACACTCGAAAAACAAGACTTAAATCTAAACTATCTAGAGCCAAAATAAGAAAGTAACATATATAAAAGAATATGACTCAATCCGAAAATCTATAAAACAAAAACATAAGAAAGTAACATATCAATAACTAGGGACGGATGTAGAATCATATAATTAGGTGAGGCGAGTCGACTTACTTTGTTTAATTATTAGTATTAGAATTACATAAAGAAAAAAAAATCCACTCTATATTACAGTTACAGTTGTCAAAGTCGCAATTCAAATGTACAATTTTATGAGTCTATGATTTTATATATTTTTTCTTAATTAAAATGGATGAAATATTATTTAGGTGGAATTATGAATTTAGGTGTACAATTCTACACGTTTATGATTTTACTGGTTTTGCATGATTTTGTATTATTCTACTAATTTCATATATTGTAGTGAATAGTTAAAATCACGATTTTGACAACCATGTTACAATTATAATGCAACTTGTACATACAAAAAGATTTTTGTTAATAAATGTATAACTATACTTATTTAATATTTAAGAAGAGAGATTTAAAGCTTTCTATAAAACATCTATAGGTGATTAGTATATTTCATAAAAAATTAGAAAGAATAATTTTTTTCTTTTGCTTATATATATAATTGACTTTAACAATTAATCTATTAAAAAAACTAATCAATTTATATAACATGTCTAAGCTTTATTATCAACAAAAACACATCACAAAAAATATTTATATAACAAGTTACAAATAGAAGAAAAAGAATAACATAATAAAAAGAAGTATCCCATAATATTACTTAGGTAAATTATCAATATATATGATCTATTTATATTTATTTCATATGGGTTTTGACTCTTTATCATTGTGATTGAGCATTTAGACCTTTCAATCTTTGAAAAAGCAAAAATTTAACTATCTATAGTATTAACTTGTGAATACACACACACACACACACACATATTTACATCAAGTAATATGACCAATATTTAAAGATGTATGGATTTGAGTGGAGTAGTCACATGCATGCTTCATGCAAATCATGGATTTGAGTAGAGTAATCACATGTGTGCTACGGGAGTATCACAACACATATGGCTTGTGAAGAGTGACACACAATGACACATAAAAAATAATTGAGAAAGAGATAGAATTGCGCGAAGAAGCAAATAATCTCAATTGTCACATGTGATAAATGAAGGAGCTATCAAGCATTAAACCCCATTAGTAGTGTGAATAAGTGTTTGATCTCTTAAAGTAGAAATTCGACATCGCTTCAATATTGCTATCAAATTTCTTCTTGTTCAAACGAAAAGAGACTTGGGGTATTTATAGAGTTTAGCCATCAATATTATCTGTTGGAACATGTTGACAATTGATGGCTAAGATGAGTCTATTTTAATGCATGAGACATAATGAGAAAAGTTAGATGACGGATAGGTTGGTTTAATGGGTCTTACTCTAAGCACACCATTTCAAAAATCCATTGATTATTCCTATAAGAACTAAACTCTTCATGCTTTGTTACTTAGCCGAAAGAGTTAACTCCACTATATCATAATGAGAAAGGTTAGATGATGGATAAGCCCATCTAGTAGGTCATACTCCTAGACCATTATGCCAAAGCTTCCTTGATCATCCCGATAAGATCTTGACTATTCAAATTCTATCACTTAACCCAAAGAGTTAAGTCTAAATAAAAAAAATAAAATTTATACGATTTAAAACCCATTTACAATTTTATATGCTAATACTTTATGCTATATCATTAAATCATCTATAGTGTTAATGATGTAATTAATATTTTTGGTATAACTACTAATAGGTAAATGATATATATTAAAAATTTATTTTGTTAATTATTTATTTTTTAACAAATGAAATTTAATTTTATTAATTATAATGTAAAATAAAAAGAAAAAGTGAGAGAAAAAGTAAAAGCCACCAATATGAGACAAGCAATAAATACAATGTGAAAAAAGTAAAATGACAATCATGAGAATTGAACCATGACCTCCTACTAGACATAAAGTTAGGTCAACTGCTCAAGTCAACCACAATCAATTTTTACATTAAAATTTACCTTATCATATATTAATTTGATCTTTTCAAGAGCTAATGCCTAATTTATGCAAAACAACAAGTAAACAAAAATAATATAAAGTGCAATAATAAAATAGTGAGGGATAGAAGAGATAACACTAGATTTAATGTGGAGTTCAATCCACTCTCTAGTTTCCACAGTCCATAATAATACCTTATTTAAGGAGGACTTCACATTTCGTTCAACACAAAAACAACCACAATGCACCATTAGAGCTATAAGCAAGAGAAACACAATTACTTAAGTTATGCCTTTATAATAATCTCCCAAACATTATAGGCACAACTTAAGATTTCACAAATTCACTCACAATCTATAGTGTAGTGATTTACAAGAGATAGCCACTACAAAACTAATAGCACTACCTTACTTCTCTTACTTATAAAACAAAGCATAATTTATACAAACGACTTGGAGAGAGTTGAACTAGTAATTGATTGCACTTAATGAGCTCTAACAATTTTCTTTAACTTCCCAACAAATTGTACTTATAAGATCTTTAAGCTTCTTAGCCGTTAGATCCAAAAACATAAAGTTTAGTTGGGCATTAAATGCTCCAACAGTTATTTTTTAGCTGCCAATGTCTAGATGTCTCCTATCCTAGTGTCTAAATGCTAGTCCTTAGTGTCTAAATGCCGTATAGCGTCTGGACATTAGGTCATCTAACGGTAGATGTTAGCTTTAATACTATTTCGTATTTTAGGTATATCTCTCTCATCCAAGCTTCGATTGAGGGGATTCAAGATATTATGAAAAGCTTTAAAAAGCGCTCTACACTTTTTATGTTTTGAGCTTTAAGAATTTCTAAAGAAAACAAGACCTAAAACATGTTTATATCAAATTGTAACAACAAGCACAAATAAAAATACATATATATTGCACATAAAGTCTTAGCACATCATAAATGTAATTTGCTTGTCAATTGTAACTTTGCTATATCATTTCGAACAATTTATATAGTGCATTTTCTCATCAAAAATTAAGTTGAACCCTTCAGTTCAACATATATAACATGTATAATTCTTGCGCATGGATAATTCTCCCTTTCTTTAGGAAGATTCTTCCTCAACATCACGTTTTCCTCTTGGATGAAATACTGATATGCAAAATTTAAGCCCAAATCATAATTCCAAAAAAAGTGAGCAGTAACCTACAAATTTATTTGAAGCTCCTCCTACTCATAACATGTTCAGTCAATCAAACTATTTGAAATTGGTCGATTTGCAAATAATTGTAACTGCACTTCACAATGGAAATTGCTTATTGTTTGCATTATCTATCTTCTTCCATTGAAATATTGTTGCATATGTTGGACTTACTATTGTTGGTCCTAAATGAGTAACAAAGAGGGGAGTGAATTGGTTACAAATAAATTTTAAACTTTCTAAAAAAAAAATTCTTCATAACCTCAATTAGTTAAATAATATTATATAGCTTGTGAGTTCACTTGCAAACATAATTTGAACTTAGCAAATAAATATTTAATGCAAGACAATATAAGCGTAGGGTAAGAAGAGATTGCACAAGTATCTATAGAGATTTTGCCTTGTGCGTCGGTTCTTTCTTCTAGCTCCAAGATGGGGACCTAGTAATCTGCACTGATATGATCCACTATATCCAATAAAATCTAAGAATATAGATAGTGTGCCACAACAAATAGACCCAATTCCCTCTACTCAGTTTATCTAGCTCACTAAGCTAATTGCTGATCTATAGAGCCATTTGTCACTTCCTCTTGTAATCAATCTTACCAAAATACAAATCAAATGAGGAATGGAAGAATATTAAAGTTCCCCTCAAATAATTTCACTCAAAGCTATAAAGGAAATTTATTTGAAAAATTGTAAGCTTTGGTTGGACCATTTGAGTTATCCTTTGAGTAGTGCTCTAAATCTGATATGAAAGTAAATAATGAATGAGTTTTTGAATAATAGAAGTATTTTGAATTTTCTCACTTTTTCTTGTTATCTCTGATCTGAACACGTGAAAACCCTTTTATATGAAGCTTTTTCAATGTTCAAATCATTCGATATAATTTAAAGTTTGAATTTTTTACTGTTGGAGATGGATAAACTTGATGGATATAGTCCTACAATTTCTCTGATATTTTTTTGATGTTCTTCTACTGTAATTCATTTTTTCTTGCTTTTATGAGCTTTAAATTTCATAATTTGAAACTTCAAATTCAAATTTCATGTTATCTTGAATCTTCCTTGGTAGTATGGAGTATATCATTGAAAAATTTTTTTTTTTTATTTAAAAAAAATTGTGCAAAATAAATCTCCATAATTTTCACTTGATATTTACTTTTAAATTTGCACAAAAACTACATAATCTTATCCTAAAGTATATATTTATAACCTTCTTTTGATTTGAAATAGAAATCCTTAAGATATCTCCCATGTCCCTTATATTTAAGAAAATATCTTGCTTTAATATTTTCTTTGAATATTCAACTTTTGTGAGATTGAATCCTTAATTAAACACATTCTTGGGGCTTCCAATAAATGTAATTTTATCAAATAAGTCATGCTTGAAACATCAGTTAATGATATAATAAAATTTGGAAGCAAATTGAACTTGCTGCCATTGGTTACTTTATCTATTATCTATATGAGTCATCTCTCAGGATTTCCAATACTGTCATTATTTTTCTTTTCTTCAATTATGCCTTGATACTCAAGATTTATAATTGCTAGTTCAATTAATTATATGTTCTCTTCTTTTTCTCTCCATGGCTTACACAACTTAAGATTTTTCATCCATCTGCTACAATTAGTTCCTGGCTCTTAGTTATAACTCTCTCCTTGTCTAGTCCTTCAACTACCTACTTATCTGATCTTGGTAAATTTTCATCTGTGGATACCCTATTAGGCATTTGATTTTTGCCTTGTGCTATACAAAATTGTTCTTTTGTTCTTTAACAACAATAGTTACCTCTTTATTCTCAATAATGATTTGTTGCAGAGTCCCTATTTCTTTAGATTTTTCTTATCCTCACTCTAAATAGATGACTCTAAAATCTCTGAGTCAAGTTTCTTATCTTCAATAAAGATTTTTCTCTCATCTCGCCATCTTTGTACAAGAGTTTTAACCACCTCAAGATCCTTCATGGCTGTTTATGAAGATAAAGGATATAGAACAATTCTTGGCTTCTTAAAGAAATATGTGTCATTCAATGACTTATAATATATATAGAAATTCAACCTCTAGGACTTACCAAACATACATGAGCGTGATAGTTATCAATATTAGCAACATAACAAAAGCATTCATCTTTGTACTCAAAGCTTATAGAAAAGGTAACTTTAATTTGTTTTGTTTCTTGAATCACCTCATAGTTAATAGAAAATTCATACAAGTAAGGTCTATCAATGATTTTAAGACCTCATCTATCAACCACAACACAGAGAAATTAAATTGACAATATAAAATTAGTTAAGAATTAATACTCTGGAAATAGCAACTAATGGAAACATTGAAAAAAGGCACAATTATAATAAAAAAATTAATAATCTATTGAGTAAATGAATAATCCTAACTACATAGAACCTAGGGTTTTTCATAATCTAGACAAAGATCTCTACTCTTCCATAAAATATTCAAATAACATCATAAGAATAAAGAAGAACATTTTGAATATGAATGAAAACCCCTTTAAACATTGAATCTCACAATCTACTTCTTGAACTCCAAGGTTCTCTTGACTTGTTTCTTAATTTTCTCTATCTAGAAAGTTTGGAAATATATGATTCTTTTTCTCCTTAGATCTCTATTTATATGCATAAGAGTCCTTTAAAATTATGCACAACCTAATATTTCTCTAATTAAAAAGATTTAGAAAGTTTTAAGAAGATTCACATATCCCTAATGGTACATGAGCAATACATGACCTTTAAGAATGGGCCATGTATCTCATTGATTTCAATAATTTCTTCCCCTTTAGAGTGCATGAATGTTCTATGGTTTAGGAAATGGAACATGTAACTCTTTGATGTCCAAAAGTTACTTCCCTTAAATTTGCACGAGCTATGTATGGACGATGAGATTAGGTCACCCACCATTTTATCCTCATAATTCCTTTGTCTCTGAAAATGTGCAGGGAATGCACGATTTAAATGCATAGATCATGGACCTCTTTGCTCCTACAATTCTCAATACACGACCTTTTTCTCTTCCTCTTCTACTTTCATTCCCTTTCTACGGCCTTATGCACTAGCTCTAAGACTTCCTAAGCTTTCAAACTTCTTAAGTTTTTCATTCAACTTGACAAACTTAATCCAAATCCTTCTTTTAAGCTCAATTAACCTCATAAACCCAAAAATCAAAATTTAAGTATTTTAAATACTAGATTCACATAAATTAGCCCTAAGTATATTAAATAAGCTCAAATGTCCTTCTTAAACGAGAGTTAAATTACACTTATCAATCACATACATGAACTGTGTTCAATATCCTCCATATTATAAATTAAATCTCAACAAACCATTAATCCAAATATTGACACATACCAAATCTTTAGAAATTGAAATATGAATGAAGAGATTACCAAACTTAACATGTAACACAAAATCTTTGCTTTGATACCAAACTGATGTGTGTCTTTGTACCAAATTGATGTGTGCTTGTCACACCTTAAAGGTACCTTAGTCGGATTATGTAATTGTGATACAAACTGATGCCATTGGATCTTTATAAAACTTAGTTTTGATCATTAGATTGATTCACTAGTACATAATACAACTATCCTTTAAGGGAATTGTGACAAGTGACAGGATCTTTTGATGAGGAACAATGTATATATGCAAGAAATATACTTAAAGTTAATAGCATCATACGATACTATATGATGTTGACATATTACAACTATTCTCATTTGAAATAACACTAAACAAAATTATCATTCAGGACTCTAGCTCTCTTGCTATATCTTGACTCCTGTAGGAGGAAAACTCCTCGATGGAACCAGCCAGGGACTCAAACAAATCCTAAAAAATCTATAAGAGTATGAGCAATACCACAGCTCAGCGATATAACCAATCATATCACACATCATGTAACAAACAAGTTATTTATCAATCATATGCAATACAACAATAAAACATATGAACAAATACAAGGTTAGACAGTCGAAATCTAAGTAGGATGAATATTATGCCCTCCTATAAGGATTGAAGGAATCAAAACATAAATGATCCACATTGCCTAGGAGAATCTAAGAACCAAGATAGAAAGGTACCACAAAATAATTCAAAACATTAATATTTCGAAATCTTGGAACTTAGAAACACCATTAAGTAATGGTCACTTCTTGTCAATACCACGGGCGACGTTCCTTCAGACGCCACTTAGTTCTCGTGGAACCAATCGAAACAAAAGGTACTCATGTGTGAACTAAGAAAATAACATCTAGAATACCAGGCACGTTATAGAGATCTGAAATGCTAATACGTAGAAAACTGTCATACTTTTCATGTAGTGATGCCGGTATGTTATTCATGACAAGTTATTTAAAGGCCTGAATAGTTATTAATTCAATTACGAGTGATTAATAATACCAAACAAGTCATAACATAATTCACCCAATCATCAAGCAATATTCTTATCATTTATTAACATATTGTTTCAACACAAGTGGCATCAATCATCACACATTAACCCATTTCCCCATTAAAACGACAGTTCTTTCTTGATTATTGAAGTGTACTAATGCTACAAACACATACTACATGATCGATCAGAGTTACTCACTTGTTCATTTCCTTTACTATCGTAGTAATTGATGGAAAAACCCAAAGACGACTCTGAAGATCCTATTTGAAATAATAAGAATGTGTTTATTACTAAAAACATAGATTGGATACTAAACATAGAAGTATTTATATGACTTAATTGCACTTGTACTATTTTTGTTGCAATTTGCTTGTTTGTAGCCTGTTTTCATGGTATGAGTTGTCATTTCGAAGCTCTCAATGTCTAATATCTATTTCCCATCTTATTTTGATGTTTCAAATAAGTTATGATAGGAAATTTGTCCCGCACAAATTCGGATTCCCAAAGATACAATAAAATCTTATTCTTATCATAACTTTCTCATTTCAACTCGGATTTCTACAAATAAATAGGCATTGGAAAGCCCATTTCGCCTAATTTTTATATCTCTAATACTATAATTTATAGGGTGCACTTCTTTTTTCCATTTTTCTCAAGGAATCAGATCAGTTTTTAAAGCTAAATTCTAAGTTATTCACTAAATACTTCATTCCTTTACTTCTATAGTGACTTTTCTCCATAATTATTAGTTTCATCGTGTTTCTTTTGTTTTGAAGCTAAGTTTATTCTATTAATTAAGGTTTTTCCATCGGTATAAGCCCTTTGAATTTTCGATAGTTCTATTAAATTTTCAGAGGTCGAAACCAAATAAAAACCCTAAATAACCATCCAAGTTAAAACAATGTGTTATAGAGGATTTAGGTTCAACAATCCTGCACTTGAAATCTCTAAGAAATAAAATTAAGATAATAATAGATAGTCCAAAATAAAATAACGGAACATAAGAGATTAGATTTGCAGAAATTAAGTTTGTTTCGGACCCAAACAGGATAAGTTTTTGAAATTAGGGTCTAGATGTGCAAAACGGTAAAAATATTCCGATAACACCGTTAGACTCATAGAATATAATGATTCATAAAATAACATTTTAGAATTTTTCGATAACTGAAACTATTAGATAAGCCTTTTTACGTGTATTTTCTTTATTACGATATTTAATTGTCTTGTTTACTATTACTACCATTCATCTATCTCTACGTTTCTTACTATCTCTCTACTGCCATACATATTTTTTTATAATTTTTATTTCTAATACAATTTACATATTTCATATCTTACTTTTTATTAAAAAAAATACAAAAAAATAATTTCTCTCTCCTCTCCCTTCAAGATGTAGCGCCACCACCCCTCTTTCACTCTATTTTTTTCATTTTCAATTTATTTTTATTACCACAAATTACCCTCCATTTTTCCCTATAAATACCACATCTCCTCTGTCATGCCTCAAAAGGGGGCCTAGTAGAATTAACCTAAAGTTATCATACCTCGTGTGCACCTGTAATATGAGAACTATTTTGCAGGTTAGAGTTTACAAGATTATCTATTTATTAATATATCTTTACTTAATGACATATATACATAATATTATGGATGTCCAACTATGGAATCCGATTGTCCACATTCTACCAAGATCGTAGAGAATCGGTATCCCCTACAAAATAGTAAAAATGGGATTTCAATTGTACAAAATGTAAAGTCGCTACTTGTTGTACAATTTATTCAAAATTGTAATATAAGTTCATGATGACCTATTTCTAACTTTAACAGAGTAGTTGGAGAAGCACTCTTCACACATTTCTAGCCCAATCCCAACTAGTATTAATCATGCACAAATAATGTTGGGGGGTAAGCAAACCATAGGCTCGGTGAGATAATCTGACTAGACCATACATCAAACAATAACAAACAAGTTTGATTAACAAGCATATGCCATGCAACAGTTAATCATATGTGCAAGTACAAACTGGATAACCAGAATCCAAGCAGGATATAGATTTATGCCCTCCCATCAGAGTTGGAAGGAAGCCATGAAGAGCAATATACCGTGTCTAGGAGAATCAGAGAACCAAGGAAGAATGGGTACCATAAACTCTCCCAAATTGTTTTAAAACATTTCACTCTTATCCTTGGAACAAAGAAACACCATTAAGTATTAGCCCTTTCATGTCGATACCACGAGCGGTGTTCCTTTAATACCACTTACTTCCCATGGAACAGAACAGAACAAAACAAATGTGCTCCTAGAAGAACTAGGAAAATACCATCCAGAAAAACCAGCGCGTTATCAGAGAACCAAAATGCAATACGAGTAGGGTCATCCTCCTTTTAAAATGCAATATGTGCATATAATGTAATGGATGTCCATTTTTATTTATGGTACCAGTAGTTTTTAGTCAAGGTTAAGGTGATCATACAATTAGCGGACAAATATCAACATGTTTCATACAATATTTATCATATCAAAGAATTATCACTTATATTATGATAATTTGGCATTCAAGCCTACACCAAACATCATGCATTATACCCAATCCCACATGCATTTCAGTTGAATAAATTATTATAAATGCAATTACTCTATAAGCACAAACAATGCGATAAGGTCAAAGTTACTCACCTGTGGTCCTCACTAAACTATCGGAATATACTACTGGAAATCCAAGAACTAATATATTTTTCCTATGAAAATGAAATAATAGATATTTTATCATTATTTTGTTATTTATATAATGATATTGATGATATTCTTTTAGGTCTTAGTCATCAATTCTGGTATACTCTCTATTTATTTAACTAGAAAATTTATCTTTATATATATATATATATTATTTTTGCATGATCAAAGTTGTGGAATTTATAAGAGAAGTTTTCCTATTTGTAATGGTTATTTAATTTTATTATTTAACCAATCTATCTTTTTATTAGTTTTTGAAAATAAGATATTTGAAACAACATATTCACCATATTAATTGTGGTATAACTTATACTATAATTTACACTAATTCTAAATTAGACATATTTTAGAAATTACGTACTCTCTTCTTTTTATGGTTTTACCTAGTATATTAATTATGCCGAGTTGTTTGAAGCTAATCCTAATTCAATTACTAAATTTACTTTAGTTAGCTTAATCAACCTAATATGATTTTACTTAGTAGAATAATTATTTAAGATATATTAGTTCTGTTTATATTATTTACAATTCATTGTCTTTTATTAAGACAAAATGTTTATTAACATAATGTAAATAATACAACTAAACTTCTATGACTGTCTAAGTGTCCTATCATAATATTTAATTTAGTTTCTATTATCTGTATTAGTCCTTTTTGTTTTTATGGTAAAAAATATTTACTACTTATATTTATTTTCATTTTGCTTGTCTTGATCTTGTTGGATATTTATATATTTTTTATTGGATAATCGTAATAGTTGTATTCAACAGATTGATATTTTTATCATTATTATTATTGCTATTTTTATATCTTTTTTTAGTTTACTCATTAGGATAACTAGTGTTTATTTCTATTATTTAGTTTCGTCATGTTTTTCTTAATCTACTTCGTATAATTATTTTGTTATTTTCGGAAGTCACATTGTTCCTAATTTTAACTTTATTTAAATTCTCCATCTTATATAACTATACTACTTAATTATTTAAAATATTTATAATTCATTTTTATTTGTACAATATATTAATATTAGCAATAATATTGTAAGTGATATTTTCCAAAAATTTTAGAATTTCTAAATTACAATTATTATATTTAATAAATATTTAAATCTTTTTGGTCGGATTTACCTTTTTAAATCTTATTTTATTTCTTTTATTACACATATATATTTATGATATGAAATAATTATTGAATAATTTATTATAATCTATTATTTTGTTTAATTTTAGCTAAAGTGTTTCTTAGTTATAATTTGGTTATTAAAATATAGCACTTAACAAATATTCAAACTTACTATTATGATAATTATTCATATTTAATTATTTATAAAGGTTTATCTCTTGTTATTATTATTATTATTATTATAACGAACAAATTCATTCTAGGAGAGACTTTACACATATGCTGGCTCCAACACTGCCAGCGTTGAGCTCTATATTGTTGATGTTCATGTAAAATTTACACGCCTCGAGTTCAGGGAACACTAGTTTCAAAGGTTGCCAACATCGCATCGTACGCTAACATGAACGCCGCTGGTGCTGAATCTCCAGATGTTTGCGTTCGTTCAATTTTGTGTTTTCAAAAATTACATCGCTTCTGTTCCAGAGAATGCTGCCTCAACATCACCGGCTTATCCATGTAAGCCGCCGACGTTGGGCGATATACAGCCGGCGTAGGACCGGTGTAAGTACTATTCATCATCTTCTTCATTTTAGCTCTATTCGTAAATTATTTTTCTTATTTTATTTATTTATTATACCTTCGTTTAAGCTACTTCTAAGTGTTTTTCTATGCTCCACATGTATTATAGGTGATATATCAATATATATAACATTCCATAATCATCATGCCACATGATTTTCTAACTGCTACGTATTGTATGAAGTTTTATGATGAAGAATTACCTTGTTTGAGCTAGTGTAGTGTTGCTAAACCCTTTCTCAAAGCTTAAAAACGAATCTAAGTTAATAAGAACATGATTTAAACTAATGTTTAACACATAAACTTACTTAGAAGGAATTTTCACTTACCTTTCTATGCTTGTTTTCCAAGCTTGAATTGTGATTATGTTTGAGCTATTTTAATGGTTGGTTTTGTACATGTTTTGTGTGTATTTTTGTTATTGCTTTGGTGTGTTGTTAGTGTGGTTTGTTGGTTGTATGTGATTCTAATTGCCTTGTCATTTTGTTCCTTAAGAAGTTATATATAATGGAAAGTAAGGCAGCAACTTGAATCGAGAAGGAGCAATTTTTCCCACTGAATTTCTCCTTGTTTGTACATGCATTTGCTGCATTAAATGGTTTATTTTCTTGGGCAATTGTAATTGGCTTAGGTCTTAGTCAATCTTGACTTTGTTGGAGTAAATTTGGAGCAAGTGGCATGAAATTTCGGCTGAAGGAAAAATCGATCAATTTCCATCTGTAATTGTCCCTATCTTACCGAATGTATATGTATATATTAATATAATATAATATTTAGTTAATTGATTGTCTTAGCTTTAAGGTAGTTTATCAAGTTAAATGGGTACAAATGTGTCAGTTATTTAAGAGTTTTATTTCCAAAAATTTATATAAAGCTTTTATTAAGGATATTTGTATGTGTTATTGTGTATATGTTTGTTACGTACAGGGGAAGACCAAGTTGAAGAGAAGGAGAAAACGTAAAAAGAAATAAAAAAAAAATGTAAGGAAGATATGAGGAATGGAGATAAAAAAAAGGGAAGATGATGAATTTATAACCAACAATTGTGTAAGGAGTGGGGAAAAATATGAACTTGTGCAAAAAGTCAATTTTGGGGGTCCAAGTGACACGTATGATAAATACTTATTCGATAATATTTTTAGATGAAAATTTACATATTATCGGTATTAAATATTCTGAATACTATGATATACATAGAATTTCTATTAAAAACATGTGTATATGTGTCATTGTGTATGTATTGTTACGTACAAAGAAGATCCAAAATGAAGAGAAGAGATAACATGAAAAGAAAATAAAAAAAAATGTAAGAGAAATAGGATGAATGGAAATACAAAAACAAAAAGAAAATGATGAATTCATAACCCACAATTATGTAAGGAGTGGGTAAAAATATGAACTGGTGCAAAAAGTTAATTTTGCTGATCTAAATGACACGTATAATAAATACCGATTCGATAATATTTTTGATAAAAATTTACATATTATCGATATTAAATATTTTGAACGCTTTAGTATATATAGAATCTTTAGTTTAAGACTTTTACTTTTCAGCTTTTATACTGCTATCGTAAATTATATTTTATCTGTTTAAAAGTTTTGTTTGGTGGTATTTTGATAAATTAATTATATTGCCCTTAATTTGACTTTATTATAAATTTATAGGGTTTGAAATTACATATGAATTTACTGGTATTTATAGATTTATTCTAAAGTTTTTATTAGATTAGAAATTTAATATTTATTCTATATTTGTTACTTTGTTCTTTTTACTAATTATAAGTTGCAAGGTTAGATCGAAATTTTAGTTTCTATAAACTAGAATTATTTAACTTAAAGGTACTGATATGTTTTGATATTGAAACTTAGGTTTTTAAATATTAAACAGTTTTCTTTATTCTTTGATTTACTTTATTTCGAACATTCAAATTTTTTTTTTTAAATTTTATTGATAAGTATTCTTTATTCTAATTTATTTCTACTTAAAATTTAAATCACGAAAAATTTGGAGTGATTTCTGATATTTTTATTATAGTACTTTTATGATTCTATTTTATTTATAATATTTATTATAATAGGGTTATGTAAATTAAGGGGATTACAATCTTCACTTCTTTTACACCTTTTGTTCACTACTAAAATTCTCCCAAAATCTCTCCAAATCTTCTCTATAAAGTTCTCTTTACAACTTTCTTCTCTTTTTTCCATAACCAATAGGTAAAAATTTCAAGCTTTTCTTTATGTTCATGTAACATAGCATGAACATAGTGTATGTTTTCTAAACCTATGGGAGTGAAGAAAGCAATAATATGTTTATGCTTTGTTCTTGTTCATGCATAAATTCTATGTTATAATATTGTTATTAGATTGTTCCTTATGTTCATGTAACTTAACATGATTGTAATGTATGTTTTCTAAACCTATGGGAGTTAAGAAAATAACGATATGTTCATATTTTGTTCTTGTTCATACATAAGTTCTATTGTTATTATACTCATTATGCTTTTATTATTATTATTGCTCTTATTATCATGGTTTTTTTTTTCTCTTTTTTTTTTTGGAACTAGTCTATTCTTAGATCTAGGAAGTCTTGATAAAGCTAAGACTTCCAATACTTGACCTTATATATATGCTTATTTGCTTCTTATACCTTTATCTTCCTTTGCATAAATTATTCTCATCTTTCATATAACTACATAATCATATTTATGCATGGCTATGTTGTTGTTGTCTTAAAAAGAGGTTCTTTCTTTAAAATAAGGCTAAACTCTCCTTAAATAAATTTTATACTTAGGAAGGATTTTTTCCTTAAAGACTTAAAAAGGTTTGTTTTAATAAATTCTCTTCAAAATTTTAGACAAGTCATCATAAATTTTGGCATTAATATCATGCAAAACTCTTCAAAGTTTAACTAAGCAACTCATCATTCTCTTTTCAAAATTTCTAAGAAAACTTCAACATTAACATTGATAATTCATTATTATGCCAATGTTTCTTAAAAAATTTATTTATAAGATTTTTACCAACCTCATGATTGTAAACCCTCGAAAATTTCATAATTCTTAAAAATAATCTTAGAAGCCTAATATCAAAATACAAATCCCGAAAATCAACTCAAGAGAAAAACCCAATTCTAGACAGAGTCAAAACACCGGAAACGAAACCCTAAAAATTGAATCAAGTTAAACTTAATTCCAAATAAGATCAAAAACGAGTTTTCTCAATCTTAAGAAAACGAAAACCCTTGAAAAAAATATAAAGTCCAACTACCGGTATAATCAACGTCCGTACGCCAATTAAATCATCTACCCAATTCCTAAAACGCGAATCAAAACGGTAGATCCAGATACTGCTTCATAATGAAATGATAAAATCTTAAATCCTTTGGTAAAATTTTAGAATCACAATTTTCAATTTTCGCCAAAAGTCCAACTGAGTCAACTCATACCCTAGACTAAGTTAAACTATCATGAGAACTAAAAACTATTAAATAATCACAAATAAAATAAGATAAAACATAGATGTCGAGCTAAAAATATAAAACGATCAAAACTCGAAAATTATACGGTCTTACGAATAACTCAATAAAATCGAAAGTCAAAACGGAACCCTAAAAGTCAACAAAGCCTATAACGAACCCTAGTATTTAAGATTCGGCAATCCTGCAATCTCAAACCCTAGAAAACGAAATTAAGCCAATAGCTTAAAATAGTTCGTAATAATATAGGGTAACATAAAAATATCAGATTCGCGAATTTCGAGTATCCTTCGGACTCAAACGGGATAGTTCTCGAAAAGCGTGTCCCAGAGCTCAGAATATTAAAAATATTCCGTTTATACCAATAAACTCGTAAAAATAAAAGGATTCAAAAAATATCAGTTTTAGAATTTTTCGGTAACTAAAAATTACAGATATCGTATTATTACGCGTATTTTTATTACTACCGGTACTTTAATTATCCAGTCTACTATTCATAGTACTTTTCTACTATTCATTACTATTTCACTATTTCTACTTTTTCTTACACCTATTTCTTACTACCTACATACCTATTTTCTTACTTTTTATATTTCCAATACACCTTTTATCAAATCATATCTTACCTATTAATTATTTTCTTACAAAATTTACTCAAAAATCAACTCTATCCCCCTCTACATACATCATGGCCGGCGCCCCCCTCTCCCTCTTACAACAATTTATTTTATTACATCTAAAATTCACTCCAAAAATTCTATAAATACCTCCCTTCCTCTTTCACTCTTTCACACAATTCATTTCACTACCAAAACTCTCTCAAAATCTCTCCGAAAATCTTCTCTTCAAGAATTCTCTCTACCAAAACTCTCTCTAACCAATTCCTCACAAAAATCATCCCTCATACATAAACTATCTACCACATATCACTACTCACATAATACCCATTCCATCTACCATCTTCATACCACTTATACACTTTAGTTAAACATTTCTTCCAACTATTATTCACTCATGTCATATAACTTAACATGACTATGGTGTTGTTTTGAGACTCATGTGAGTAGTAAAAGCAATAACATGTTCATGTTTTGTTCTTGTACATAAGCTTCCTATTTTATTATGTTGTTATTATTATTGTTTTATTGTATAATTATGTATACTATGTATATATATTTATTTAGAGCAATAAGCTCATTTGTTATTTATTTACTTTCAAGTTATGCAATTTATTTATTTTATGCAATTATTAAGACTAGTCTTTCTAGTCTTAGACTTGTCCATATCAAGTCAAAACAATCTTTTGTTCATTTTTTTAAAATCTTTTGGGACTAGTCCATTCTTAGTCCTGGGATGCCTTGATGAGCTAAGGCTCCAATACTTGACTGGGATACTTGATGAAGCTAAGGTTCCCATACTTGATATTTTATTTTCTTGCTTATTATTTGTTTCTAGTTTTTTTATTATTCTTATTATTTTATATGCTCATGATACTTGCATTCATAATGTTAATGTCTCAACTAATCAAAAAGTGGAATTTCATTTTATTAAAGGAACTCAAAACTAGATTTTCTATTATGTGATTGTCACAAAGTTATTTATCAACAACATAAAACTAAGTAATACAAGCTTTCTCAAGTTTTCTTAAATAACAAAGGTAGTTTACTAAAGAAACATAAGGAATAAATATTTTCTTTGTATATGTGGTAACCTAAGTTTTAATAAAATAGTTTGTTAAATATTAAAAGCTTTACAAAGCTTAAGATTTAAACTCTTTTTAACTCCATAACAAAACTAAGAAACAAACTAGTTTTTAAGTTAAGATGAATTCAACAATAAAATTACAAACCCACTTAGGAAAAATAATGATTTTTTTTTAAAGTTCTAAAAAGAAGGAACTCCATTTTCAAAGAATATAAATAAAAAGTAAGATTAATAATAATGGATTTTATCAATAAAGATGATTCTTTTTAAAAGAAATAAAAGAATAAGTTTTAGATTAGAAAGCAAAACTTATCGTTTAGAAATAAATATTAAAGACAAGATTCATTTTCTAAAACCATCCTAAATACAAAATTATAAAAAGGTTTTTAATAAACTATATACTTTTTGATAAAAATTGATCTTTTGTCACTAAAAGTGAAATTTATGAAAGATAAGGTTTTAAAAGAAAAATTTACTTGTTTTGGAAAAGAATGAAGAAATAAAGTAAGAATATACCCATTCAAACGAACTAAGAAAATATAAAGTTTCTTCAAATACTTGCAGAAATTATCAGGTTAAAGTTTTAACAACTCAAATTGAATTATTTTATGAAATAATTGTGAATACTACCATTTGAAACTTTGCATATAAAGTGAGCTTATCATATACTCAAAGTATTTATCAAATATTATGTTCATATATATATATATATATTGTTACAAAAGGATTTTCTTTAAAATGAAGTTGAGTTAGAAGTGGAGATGCAAAGTTTGGAAATAATTCGTTTTAAATATGTACTGACGTTTTTGGAACCAAATGACCTTTTATGACAAGATAAGTTTAGAAATAGATAGATTTTTCGAATAGGTAGAAAACGGTATATTATATGTAAAATTCCGAGTTAAAATGAGCAAGTTATGACCATTTTAAGTTGGAATTTCCTCTTATATGATTTTACTGCGATTTTAAGTCAAGTTTAGAATCTCCAAAGGATAGAAATTCCATGAAATACTCTTCTCGGGTATTTCTCTTGACTAGGTGACGAATGATACGAGAATACCCTACCCGAGGATTACTACGATAAGAAGATTGCGAAATGGATGAATGAGTTATTCCTCCTAATTTCATTACCTTGCTTGTGCTTGTAAAATAACAGCATTAGTATACTAAGAAAAGATAAAAATGGATATATATTTGAGGAATTCGGGATTATGTATGTGTGATTTTATGTTTATGTATGAAATGAGAATTAAGAATATCGCAACTTCGAACTGCTTGTTTTAATTTTGTTTACTTACTTGTATGTCTATTTATTGTTTGCTAAATTGATTGATCGCCCTAATAAACTTTAAGCATTGGCTTAAGAAAAATAAAACGCTCACGCATAGCATCCATCGAGTCACATCTATTTCGGAAGGCTGCTACTCCTACGTGTGGAGTTGGATTGGCTGTGATCGTGCGGTGCATGGCCATGTTCCTTCCTGGAGAATCCAAATCGCTCGGCGAAAGCGACTCTAGGTTCGGAGCCGAGCCAACCGAATACTGTGGGTGAGGAGCTGGGGACTAGTAGTAGAAGGTTGAGGATCTTCAACCCGATTCCTTAACCTTTGATACGGAGGGGTAAATCCGTTCTATATATGGTTTCCGGATAACTATATATATTTGTGTAATCACGTGATTGTTGCATTGTATGCATAGCATATGTGTGAATAAATAAATAAACTTGTTTGAAAATATGATGCGAATGAAAAGGAATATCTCACTAAGCTAGTTGTAGCTTATACCCCTATAGACTTTGTTGAAACAGGTATACCCATGGCTTAAATTGAGGATCATGACATTGAGGAAGTCATGAAAGGATGGTTAAGCTTCTATGAAGGAAATAGAATCATAAGATAAGTAATTTTGTCGGGTTCTTTATATATAATGACTTATATGATTAGTGATGTATATTTAATTGAAGATAATAGATGGACATGCCCCTAAGAATTGCAATGCAATATGTTTATGTTTTATGATACGTATTCTCTTTGCCTTGTTACTTATTTATTATCAATATAAATTGCGCTACTCCGATGCTTTCCCTTAGTTGTGATGTACGCCTTGTACATGATATGGAAGCCTTTGCATGACTAAGGTAGTCATTCCTAGGCTTTAGTATTGTGTACGGAGGACTGCCATGTTTAGGGTACCCCTCAGGGCGTGACAATGATAAAAACCAATAATTAGACAAGTTTTTAAGATAAGATAAAATCAACTCACTAGTTTAGAAACCCACTTAGAGAAATGAAAATTTGCTAACAACTAAGAAAGTAAGTTTTTTTTGGTAAAATCATTTTCTAAGAAATAGAAGAATATAAATATGATGAGGAAACATACCATTAACACAACTCAAAAACATTAGGTACTACTAATAACTTGAATTTTTTTTTAAACTCTATTTTTCAATCACTAGAAATAAAATTAGTAGACTAAATTTTATTTTACATAAATTGCCTTTGAAGAGTTAGGAAATAAAAAATATGAGAAGAAAACTTATTTATAATAACCCAATAATTTATAGTCTTCTTTCAAATTGCCTAAAGAGAAAATTTTAGAAAGTCAAAAATTTTCAAACCCATAAGATAAATTGTTTTATGAAAATTAATTGTTTAGACAATACCAATAGTATCATGCATAAAACATGAGTCCATTTATGTATCAAAAAGGATTTTCCGAACATATACTTTTTGTTTAGAAATTTTTGGATGAAGAAAAGTTTGGAAAATTGTATTTTTAAGGGTTGGGAAATTCGTAGTGAACGTACCCTATTGTTCCGGGATTCAAATAACCTTTTATGATAAAAATAACCTTAAAAATAGAGATGTTTTCAAATGGGTAGAAAACAACATATATATGCGAAATTCCAAGTTAAAATGAGCAAGTTATGGCCATTTTAATTTGAAATTTCAACAAATCCAATTTTTACTACAAATAGAAGATAGACTTAAAAATTTAAGTAGAAATTCTATGAAAGGCCCATTTTTGGGTATTTCTTCTTATTTAGGTGAAGGAGGACCCGATATCATTTTTCCAAAGGATTACTTTGATTAGAAGCAGTCGCCATGGAGTGAGTTATTCCCTTACTATTTACATTTCCTTGTATGTGCTTGTAAGTAGTAACACTAGAAATTAAGAAAAGATAAAAATCAAATATCGTGTGCAATAAATATATGCAGTATGTGGTTTTTACTGGATAAAAGATAGGCATATCGAAGGGAGAATTGATGAATAATTCCCATGATCTCTTGAATTGTTTGATGTATAATGTTTGGTCATCCTTAACTCGAAATTAATAGTATTTAGGAAAAATCAATATTTGAAAATGATTCATGCATAGCGATGTGAGTCACATTACATATTTTGCTACTATTCTTCGTGTGGGGAAACGAGGAGTCGTAGTAGTGACTAGTATTAGCGGGAAAGTCTGCATTAGCAAGTAGGAGCTGAAAAGCATGCAAAATATGATGGTCGTATGGGTCGATAACCACCCAACCCCTAACATGGAGGGCGTAAATCCATGCTACACATGGTTTTCGATTAATCGTGTGTATTTGTTTGCTCATATGATTGTTGCATATTCATATGCTTGCCTAATTACTTGTATGTTTTATGGAAACACTTTGAAGAAGGGAATTATCTCACTAAGCTAGTTTTGTTTATATCTTTATAGCTTTTTGTTTCATTTTGATTACTTGTGGTTGGCACTGAGAAGCCTTATTTGTCAGGTACGAGCCAAAGCTACTAGGAGCTTTTGGAAGAAGTTTGCATATTTTAGTTTTTGGTGTAGACTTCTAAGAAAAATCTTTATATTAGAATTTTGTTACAAACATATATGTTATTTTGTTGGCTTAGGTTAGTAAGACTTTAAGTGCGGGGGAATACCCCTAAGAGTTGTAACAATTTGAACTTAATGAATATTACATGTTATATTTATAATCTCTTGCATGCTTTATTTATCTGCTTAAACGTGATACCCCTTTGGAGTCTCCTACTATCCTGAAAGCATGCCTTGCACGTGATATCAAATTTTTTGTGTGACTAAGGTAGTCATTCTCTAGCTTGATGCGTGACAATTGGTTCTCCTAATCTCATGTGAATGTTCATTTGACTCCTTTATTAGGCTCATAAATATAGGTTTTCTTGATCTCAAACAAACTTGTATCACCTAAAATCACTTATGGAGATAAGGAACTCTATTACCTTACACGCATCTAACCTTTATCATTTATGCTTTTATAGGATAAGTTGAGTTTAGCATAAGAAATTAGCACACAAATCATTCTTGTTATGACTTGATTCGATAGCTTATCATACATAATCAATCATAGTTTTTAGTTAGTTCAATAATCTAATTTCGATAAGTTTTAGGGTTAGGTTCATAGCTATGGCTTGATGTATATTACTTTAACAAGTCGTGTGCTATGTGTTCTTTAAGCAAAATATGGCCGCATGTCCTAGGCATGCTACATGGCCGTACACTCCTATTGATGTTCTCGTGTTTGTTTGTTAAAGCTCAAAATGTGTGTACATCATGCTTGTGCGTGTTGAACATGTTTTATACATAATGTGATTTCCTAAGATATCAACATAAATTCGAGAGAAACTTAGGATTTTACGTGGCTCCTTAGATTGTCAATATCCTAAACAAAGGATGTAGATTGAGTTAACTAATGACTTTGATCAATGTTATTCAAATGGAACTATCTTACCCTTGCTTATGGAGTTCACGCGTGTGTTGACCCTAAGGTTGGTGAGTGTACTACTCCTAGCTTGTGATTATGGGCATGTGGAGTGGTGTGTGGTGCGTTGTGTGAAAGTAACTTGATAATGCTAGAGCTTTTGGAATTATGTTGTTATCACTTAGATCTTGTAGGGTATAGGGCACATTTTGGGAAAGAGATAGGACCACATTGACATTCATTGGTATTTATAGGGTGTTTAAGGATTGTGATGATGTTGATGAAGCCCTTAATTTTTTACGGCCATTCAAGAGGGTAGGGGCATGTTTGTCTAATTTCATAGGAATTCCAACTGCACATAAGGTGTTTTGTAGTTAGGAATCTTGCTTGTTGTTGCTGCACATGTTAGTTTAGTTCAAGGGTACTTTTGGTTCAAAAATTTGGATGGTGAGCTACATAACTTAGGTAATCATTGTGTGATGTGACCATATATTATCCAATTGTCCATTTGCTATATTTAGTATTAGCTTGTCACGGCTTTAGGGAGCAAAATTGATAAGTCATAGTGTGAGCACTCTTTTGCATGATAAGGTGATGTGATGTTATTATCGCTCATCCGTCCTCCTTTGAGCTCATGTTTATGGTGATGTGTAATAGGGGAGTTTGTTTATTGTTTCCTCCATGTGAATTCATGCACATCGATGGTGGGCTACACAGTTAGGATAGGCTAGGTAGGTATTGTGTTGTCTTTCTAGAATTGCTACATGATAAGATATTTGGAAGCCCAATGTGATGCACGGTTCCAAGTTTCCTTCCTTGTGGGTTACTTCTAAGGCTTCTTGTGATGACACATGGCTTCTTAGGGAGTTGACAAATGACCACTTCTTGAGTTGAAATTTGGTGCTTTCTGAGCTTGACAAATGGTGCTCCAAGCATCACCCATGTGGTGCTGAAGTAGTGCTCTAAGTGTTTCTCTAGGGGTACTCCATGTGTTACTCCCATAGTGCTCCATTTGTCACTCTAGGCGCACTTCATGTGTCGTTGCCTCACTTAGACATGTTGCTCTTACTTAAAACAACTTGTTATGATCTTGTAGAAATCATTTAAACTAGGTCAATTGAGGCGCTTGTGAGGTGCTTAAGTCTTTTAGTTTGTGTGTTATTGATCTCCATTTGATGCACCTCTCATGAGTAGAACGATTTAGGGTTTTTAGGTCTTTTTAAGTTATAACATTCAATATGTTCATGCTTTTGAGAAAACCTAGTTTGTTATTAGGTTGAATTAAGAATATTTCAAACATGAAATCTTGTCTTTGGTATTTTTAAATAACATGAGGAACCTCACTACATAACTTGATGCTTTTAAACATTGTTCCTAACATGAAGAAAATTTCAAGGGATTACAGTACTTGATAGAAGAGTCTAATTTGATGTGAAAACTGATTCTTTGGTTTTTTTTTTTATATTTAGTAATATATATATATAATTAAAATACAAACATAACTAATATTTGATAGATGCCACAAATATTAAAAATGATTTAGCTTGTGATTTGAATTATGATTTGATAGAGAACACAAATTATAAAGCTACGACGAGTGTTAAAAAAATCAAGGATTCAATTAAATTGTAGCCACAATTTATAATAAGTGTAAAGACCCGACCTGTTTAATCCTAAAATTAAACAAGTCAAGTCCCCAACCATATATGATATTTCATATTATATGTGAGGTTGTCCTAAAACTACTTGTTTATGTTAATTGTTTGTTTAATACAACTATACCTTCATTAAAAACAAAAAAATTTTTTTTAAAACAAAGATTGCTCACATGAGCAATCTATACATATATACATTAAAACAA
The DNA here is from genome assembly GCA_024138025.1 of Combretum micranthum. Lineage (NCBI taxonomy): Eukaryota > Viridiplantae > Streptophyta > Magnoliopsida > Myrtales > Combretaceae > Combretum > Combretum micranthum. Next base: position 170,295 of record JAMXBD010001358.1, on the reverse strand, counting down.
AAGATTACAAAAGCTTGTGTCAATCTTATGACATAACAAAAAGGATTACATCTTGTTTAACCCTAATAAGAAAACAAACTTTAGAATCTCTTTATACAATACAAGGCTTAACTAACAAGCCTTCTATACAAAATACATTTAAGTTTCCAAAACATTTTTCTACAAAAACTTCTTCTTAAACCACTTGCCACTCGGAATCCTATTCGTCCCATTCATCCAAGAATTTCTCCCATTCAATCTCATATCCCAAATCATCATAATAGTCATCATCATCACCTGAAAAGAAACAATAGTAAGCCAAAGGCCCAGTACACAGAAAAACTAAAGGCAAAATGGTAGGCAAACTTAAATTAATTCAATGTAACAACTTAACATCTCATTTTATCTTTCTTTAATATTTATTACACAAATCAACACTGGAGTACTCAAACTCCGAGACAATTTAGGGAAATCTAGGGTCCTAAGTAACGCTCTTGACGCTCAGGGGGTTGATATAGGTAGCCCGAATACCTATATCTCCTAGATAGCTTAACAAAGAAAAAGTAATCTCGTTTAGGGTAAATGTTACATAATATAAAATAATTCAAATGCTCTTATAAACATTGAATTAAATTATATTATTTCCTTTTAAGATGAGTAAATGTTACATTGTTACTATATTCCCTATCGATTACCCGCTGAGCCACTTAAAAAGAAGTAACCATTGCATCATGGTGTACTATTGCATTATGGTATGAAGTCATTGCATCATGACAAGTGGCCTAAGCGCCTATTCTAACATGTCATTGCATCATGATATGTTGGCCACTCTCTAGATTGGATTTAAAAGCGACAAACACAATCAATTCATGCAAAACTTAAGCCGTCTTGAATTTAATTCAATTCAAAGTATGCCTATCCTAACAAATATTCAAGCAAGTCACTGCATACCTGTGCTATGAAGAGAATCAATGGGAACACTCAAGTGAGGATTAGTAGAAGAACTCAAAGGAGTAAATATCACTGTTACAAGGAAAATCAACTCAATTAACATTTTACTTAGTTTTATGCATAAAACATAACTAAATCTAAGTCTAGCACTGATGAAATTTCAAATAAATATAACACAAGATCATAACATATCATTTATACATTTATCAAGATCATACAAGCTCACAAAATCAACATTACAGATCACATATCATTAATCTATCTCATTTTAGTCCAAAAAGATCAATTTCCTAAGCAATCACACACTTCACATTCAAAAACAAGTTTTTAAACTTTGTTTGGAAAATGTATGAGCTAGAAAGAAGTGAAATTTAAGCATTAATAATTTTTAAATATGTAAAAACTTAAAACATAAAAATTGTAGATCTCTTTTTAATATTTCCAATGCAACTTGAATCACCTCAATTGGAGGTCAGATGAAAAAGTTATGGCTAAAATGCAATCAAGCTACGAAATAGGAGAAAGTACACTACCTAGTACATGGCCATCCTCGGGGCCGTATAGGGCACTAAATAGTGACCCGAGAGGAATTATTTAAGATTTTGTGACCTACACAATCACCTACACACCATGTAGAAGGTGGGGCAGAGGTTGAAAAAGTGACCCGAGAGCTTGTGTTGATCAAAACAAACTCATTCATGCCCATGTATAAGGTTGTGTTGATCTAGGAATTTTTTTTGACAGAAAACATGCATTTTCCATAATTCTTTTACACAATATATCAAATTTTACATATTCAAACTCTCTTAAAAACACATAGTAAGCTTCCTACTACTTGGCGTATGAACTTAACATCATCCATTCACTTCCAACTCATCAAATAACATAAATATACTTCAAATTCTACTTCTAACAATTTCAAGCATTCCTCCACCCTTTACATAGCTTCCACCTACCCAAAATACACTTCAAGCTTTCCAATACTTCTTACTAATTCTAAAACACATATAACAAGTTCTAATAACATCAAGACACAACCCAACATTCACTAACATATAAAACCACTCAAACTCATATGTGGCATTAAAACTCATACTAACATGAACTCTATATCCATACCGAAAGAAAGAACAAACAAATAACTTATAAACTTGCATTAACTTATATGAAGAAGCTTTGGCTTGGTGAAAATATTTGAACCTAAGAGCTTGTTCTTGCTAAGGGTTTGTAGTGTATTGCTTGAAGAAAGAAGAAGAACAAAAGAAAGAAAAGAAATGTGATTTTCGGATAGATTTTTGTTGCTATTTGAAAAGTATGTTTTTTTTATCAAAATATGGCTTGTAATTATAAAAAAATATTAACTTTGGGGGCTGCCATAGATTGGGCTTTATTAGGCATAAATTGGGCTTATTTTGGCTCAAAATTGGCTTAAGTATGGGCTTGGAATTTGGCAAAATTTATGCTACATGTTAACTCAACTCTAAGCTTTAATTAACAAAATCTAACACTACACATACATTTAACCACTAATTTACATTAACCAACACAATATTAATTAAATATACGTACTAACACCAATTATACTCTACACATATATTTATACTAATAAGAACATATATATAACATATCAAATTCTATTTCTACATATTCATCTCACGAATCAAACACTTTCAAACTTGATATTTAAAATTAAGAATATATCCACATGAAAATTAAATTATTAATCGAATTAGATCATTTCAATAAGAGTAATAAAAGCACAACAGATAAAGAGAAATATCACTTAATATTCAAAACACAAGACTTCACAAGTCTCATAAAGAAAATAACACTCAAAACTCCTTTATTAGAAAAACAAGACTCAAATTATATATAGATAGATATGATAATTTAATAGGACCTAATATATTTAGAAGTTGACCAAACAATACAATCCAAAATAAAAATAAGACACTTGAAAAAAATGACTCAAACTTAAAATATCTAAACCAAATTAGGAAAGTAAAATATTTAAAAAATATGACTCAATCCTAAAATATAAAACAAAACATAGGAAAGTAACATATTGGATTAATTTGACATGTTAAATCATAATTATCTTCTTGTGCATGCATTGCCTTATTCTAACTATCATTGATTTTAGAACATTTTATTCAATTTAGAAACTTTTACAATCCCATCAAGAGGGTGTAAACTAGTTAAACTATTCATGAGCTACTCAAATTTGACTTAATATTTAGTTAAATTTAACTTGAGAATAACAGTTGAGTAAAGCTTGAGTTCGAATTACTCAAATAGTTTGTCAACTTAAATTTGAACTTCATGTTTAGCTTGAATAACTACAAACATAATAAAATTTGACTTAAGTTTAAATATCAATGGAGTTTGAGTTGAGGACATAAATACTATTTAAATTTGAATGAGAAAATATCTTTAGATAAATCAAACATAAATAATTTTATTTGAGTTGAGTTTGAGCTTGTTCAAGGCTATTTTTCGTTGAGAATGAGGTGAAAATTCTAAACTTGGTTAAGTTCGAGTCAGTTCATGCCTTGAAATTTTAAGTAAAGTTCGAGCTTGAACTTAAAATTATACCATTTTAACTTGATTGTTTTATAGCCTTAGTCCTACCCAATTGAACATGCAAGAATAGTCGAATCCAATCTTAGTCATTCACAAGTATCATCCTATATAAACAGACAATCAATAAAGTAGCATAAATAAATAATATAGCTTGGTTAATGTAACTATGAAAATTAAGTGATGAAGAGCATTTATAATTAACTTCGCTGTAGCTATCGATATATTTTGCTTAAAATTTGAATTTGAGTCTTCATTATATGCTTAAATAACTATGAGGAAATGACTCTTGTCATGGAGAAACATTGATGTAGGATTAATTTTGGAATTTGTACAAATTTTAGATATCTTTTGCTATAAATTTTTATAGATAATTTTTTTTAGATTAACGTGCTTTAATGGATAGGATTTATCTATACTAATGTGTTATGCATTTAAATGAGTGGTGGTATATATATCTATACTAATATGCCACTATAGTGGCATGTATTACAAAGATGTAGGAGAGCCAAAAAACTAAACCGGTTTAAAAACTACTCAAACTTATCTTGAATTTACTCAAGTTTAATTCGAGAATATTAGAGTTTGAGCTTAACCTACTCGAGTAATTTATTGAGTCAGACCCAAACTTTGTAATGTTTAGCTTAATTTGTATGACTTTACGAGTTAAGCATAAATGTTAATTGAGTTCAAACCGAGTTTGGGAATTAATAAAATTCTTAGTGGAATTTTTCCAATTTGGTGTCTGAACTTTAAAAAAAAAAAAATTCAATATGGTACCTGAACTTTGAAGTAGTTAATTTAATACCTAATAAAACATTTTATGATTATTTTTACTATCTCACTAATACCATTTGTTATGTTGTCTAACTAGAAAAAGTAGCCTACTAGTGCTAAAAAGTATTAAAATGCTACATTTTCCAAGTTAGCAAATAGCGTAACTGGTGTTAAAGAGATGGTAAAAATAGCTACAAAATATTTGTTTCGTTATTAAATAGATTATTTCAAAGTTTAGGTACCAAATTGAATTTTTACATAAAGTTAAAGTACCAAATTTGACATTTATCCTATTTTTATTAGAATTGAATTTTTTTTTTAAATTAATTAAGTCTAACCAAATTTTACTGATCCAAATATGAGTTTAAGCAGAGTCATTTTGAGTCTAGCTCAAGCTTAGTACTGTATCATTTTAAATTGACTTGTTTGTAGTTTGGACAGATGTGAAAATAAAATAACTAATGTCTAATACAAAATGGAGCACCAACATTCCATGGTTTTACTAATTAGATTTTCTTTCTTTTTTAAAAGCATTTTACATGGCAAGTTATCCTATATTGATTAAAAAACTAGTTTTTTCCACCGTTCAATTAACAAGACCATTTATTAGTGGGTGTGAAAGGATGGAATCGATTTGATTTTTGCTAAAAATCAAACTAAATGATAATTTTTTGACTTTTTCATTCCATACCAGTATTACAACTTGAACTAGAAAAAGTTTCAAACTTTAATAATAGTTTGGTTTGGTTTGTATTATGGAGTAAGCGACATTGTAATTTTTATAAGTAAGATATTTATATGACATGTAATCTCATATGAAAAAGGTACTAAATTCATTTATAATAATAATAATAATATAATAATAATAATAATAATAATAATATAATAATAAAATAATGTTTATTAAGTAAATCAAATCAATATTAATGTAATCAAATAATCTCAAATGTTCATTAACAACTAGTCTTGTTCATAAAGTTAGCATATAACACACTGTCACATGTTAAGCACACAAGACATACCAATTTCACTACATATATCACCTCAAATGGTACATGTAAGACGTCCATTAACTATGTGAGTTTTCATCATGCTCTAATTTAGAAAATCATTGTAAATTTCAAAATTTCTGCAAGGTATAGTATACTTCTCTATGATACGAGTTATGTATGTACCTATAATACTGACTGTTTAATAAAAGATTTTCAAAGAAAACACGTTTAAAACATGACCCACTTGGGCATATCATAAAAGGGAGCAAGGCTCAATCGGAAACATAAGAGTTTCTAGGCCCATAAAGAGTAAAAGTAGTTTGAAGTAAATATGTACAATCATCTAGCATATATAAAGTATCAAATAAGTTTTCTCCAAAATCTCATGTTTACATCCTAAGGAGTCGTCATCTAAACTAGTCAATTCTCTAAGTCATCAAACCTATAATTCAGTGAGTCATAATGGAAATCCACATAAAAATCATCCTCGGTATGTGAAATGTTGAAAGAATGAGCAATGGAGTTGATTACACGGTAAACAAACACATACCTACATGTCACATGTGCCCATTTTAATGTCACAACCACAGGTGTAGTATATTAATTAAGAGTCCAATAAGCAAGAATTTCCAATGTCATATAATTACCAATACATAGAAGAGTAGTTATGACTCCTACGAAACAATAGGGGACGAATGGGGCGCTAAATCACGCATTGGGGGGAGGGAGGATTAACAAGCCTCCAAAACTTGTTAGAAAAGAAAAAGAAAGAAATAGTCTTGTATGATTCATCTCCTCACATTTTACCATCAACATGCACAATCTATTATATTGCTTTATACAAGGTCCCATCACCCCATATAACTCATTATAACTTCATATCTACTTTAATTAACCATTCGATCTCGGAAATCCCTTTATTGACTAACCATCGAGCCTTACTACACACTATATAAGGGCTGCAATCAGGCTCGGAAACCAGTTTGATGGTGTTGCTTCCTAGAGCACGTGCCCAAGCAGCAACCATTACTCATTTAAACTAAATTTAAGTATTAGTCCAGTTGTTAATTCTTTCTTAGCAAGCAACAAACATTTATAGTATACATGTTAATTGTTTTGAAATCTTTTTCCTCCTTTTTCCAAGTTCAAACAACATTCATTATTCATATGTTCAAATATATGCATTAGGATAAATAACTAAGAAACTCTAGTTAATTATCTTTGATTCTCATTAGTTGAATTATCTGGGTTAGTGTCCACATGGTTATGGATCTTAGTTTAGGAATCATCTCATTTGCGTACAATAAGTCTAGGTTATATATAAGCAATATTTCCTAGGTTCTCCATGTTGTAAATTTTATTTAGTCAAGTTACCTGTTAATTAATTATGTTTAAGTTGTTTTAAAGGCTTGGGTATACTAACTCATTAGTGATCTATTTTGTGAATAATTAAATCTTGATTAAGAGTTGGTGACCTAAGATCACTAAGCATACACCATGTGAGTATTATTAGGCCTTTATCTTGCTTAATATATTACCATTCGTTTAAGATTCTAATGTCCATATTGTGGCCATAGTGAGTATTTTGCACTATATACTCCTCCTAATTTTTCACATAATCCCTTAATGACAATCTTAGTTGCTTTTAACTACTAAGAAGATAAAGTGAGCAAGTTATATATATATATATATATATAGAGAGAGAGAGAGAGAGAGAAGAACATATTAATACCAAAGTTTGAAATGTGCTTATATAATGGAGTTATCAAACAATCCGATATCCAATAAACATATCTCAAACCAAATTTCATGATTACAACATTATTTTTGTCTTAAAGAATCCATATACAAGGTAAGTTAAATATTTACATTAAAAATGCACCCTCTACATGTTCTATCATAAATAACACGATCTTTCTCGAAAGTTTCAGAATGCTTCAAAATCATTAAGTCATATCCAACTAGTCACTTATCACCACAATATACAAAATTTCACATAAAAGTGCTATACAATAATTTATTACCACATTATCATTAATTATCATGCAACCAACCTTTTCATTTCTCATAATTTTTTAATATTTTATATTCAAGTTTCTCCATACAACAATTTGCTGGCAATCTACCCTCCAATTTTCATCAATTTGACAATTACACATTATGATCCATATTCCCATCAAATAAGTCATATGCTTATTTTAATTTCTTCTACAATCAAATTGCTATGAAAAAAAAATTATCATTTAACATGATAAAAAAAATCCTACATTATAATTAAGCCAATGATAGCCTAAAGTCAGCATTTCCTCCATTCTTTTCCTAAATGGCTATATTTATCTAATTCTTTACATTATTGTCCACCACTTCCAACCTCAATTTAGTCCTTAAATTACTCCATTTGAATTAGATTTTTCAATTAAATTTCGTAGTTTCACATAATTTGTCAATTAACACTACCTTCATATGTCCATTAAGTACCATGTTAATATATTTTTAAAATGATTTGGTTTGTTTTTACAGATTGCAATATGTTAAGAAAAAAAATCTTTCAAGTACCAATTGGTTCATTTTGAAAATTTTCTAAAACAAATTGTCAAAAGAAGAAAAAAAAAACATACTTTTAGTTTAATATGATTCAAGTTATTATAAATTGGTTTAGTTTGGTCCTTTTTTTCCATCCATACCGTTTACTACATGATTTGATTGTTAAAATCCCATTGCATTAATTTTTATACCTCTCTAACTGTTACATTTCTTTAAAAGTTAATACTTCCACTCCGGTAGTAGGTACTAATTACCATACCATTGCTTTTATTTATTTGATTGAATAAAAAAAAAAAAAATCAACTCACCAGTTTAATTCATGTGGACCTTTTCGATATATTTTTTTTTTAAAAAGAAAGTCAAATACAATGAATGATCTGTTTGTTTATTGGCAGATTATAAATACAGATGTTTTTTTTTAATTTTTTTAATAAATTATTTATAAAGAATTAGATACAGATAAAATAAAGTTGGTAGTTCTCATTAAAAGACTAAATGGATCAAATATAGATAAAATATAAATGTAAATATGACATATTTACACATATCATTTTGAAAAAATACAGATATAGATGAAAAATAGACTATCCAAACAGACCCATCTAACAAGTCATCAATCCGTGAAAAGGTTGTTGAAAAAAGCAACTCAAGTATTAGGTATAAATGAAACTTAAAAACCCGATTATTCTCCTAAATTAAACTAAACATGGGTTAGTAATAGGATAGATTATATTAAGATGTATAATGTTTAAAGGTAAAATCATTTATGATATCAATATTTCGAGTTATTTAAAAAGGTGGTCATCCTTGGCAAAATTCATGTAGGTCTCAACATTCAAATAGTTTTTATCAATTTTCCTTAATGATTTGTTACAAAAACCTTATTTATCATTTTACGAAATTTCTTGTTCTAACCATTAGAAATGATAATACTCTAAATTTATTTACTTCCAGAAGTTGATACTTCTAGTATAATCTACCCATTAGTATTTTGTTTACATAATCATATGCTTAATAAGTAAAAGTAATTAAACGCACTTCTTATTAGTGTTACTATTGTTGATTTATGTTTTTTCCAAGCTATATATTCCTATAATATTTACATTTTATTGAATTTCAGGCTGATTTACCCTATATTTAAGTATAATCAAACTCCAAATATAGTTGGTTATTCCCAATCAACGAAAGCGAGCAAGTCTTACAGACTATTATTAGTTTCGGGTATAGTACACTAAGGTTAATCCATTTACTCTAGATGGAAAGTTAACTTAGTAGAATGGGACATGAACAACCCATCTTTTCACGTATTCATTTATCTTCATTTGCTAGATAATTTTCAATATTGAAAAGATATATATATATATATATATATATATATAGATAAGCTTACAAGTTACACCAGTTCAACAAAATTAAACTTTTAGATTTAATGATTAGAGACGTAAAAATGCTAAACATGACAATTATTAATTAAAAAGTAGAACCAATTTATTCAAAACTGACTAATGTAAACATTTGAATTTATATGCTAATTCCTTTATAGCTTAATAGTATATTTTCTATTCTCTCATAAGTTCTAGATTTGAATTTTTCACGTCTATTGTAATTAGTGAAAAGAAAAAAAAAATTGACTTTATATCTATTAATTAATAGATAGAAGCATGAGACCTATTATAAAATTTGTATTTTATTTATTTATTTTTGACAAACGGAAAAATATTGTTCATAATTTCATGTCGCGTATGATTAAATGATAAAATCCAAAGCTATATATTTAAATATTAAAAAGCAGTAAAAACTAAAAAGTCGGTAAGTATAGTCCAAGGGCCCCCAATGCATCATACCATTTGAAAAATTCTAATTATTTGATGAATAGACACACGAATAAAGAGAGACGACATTCTAGGTAAGACCAAAAAAAGAAATTCGTCACATGAAAAAGAAACACTACCTTCGTATGATACCTTTTTACTTTTATATTGTCCGTTGATGAGACCATCCAATCAAATATTTAATAATTAAAATATTAATTATTTTAATGATTCGATGATGATGATGGAGTATAATATGAGTTTTTACAATGCCATCAAAATTAATGACGAAATCATAAAATTTTCTTAAATTCTTATAATTGTAGGTTTACTAAAATAATTAATAATACTAATTCTCTTTTCCCCCTCTTTTTATTTAGTTCTTTATTGCTTCAAATGGCAGTCAAGTTCCAATTTTAACACATCCACGCGAAACCATATTGACACCAGATCCAACAGCTCGATCGAAGTTCGTCACATGAAGAAGAAACACCACCTACTTTACAATAAGTTCAAGTAGGATTGCCAGTAATAATTAATAATAGCAATCTATATCTCTTTCTCTTTGTATTTAATTCATCATCTTGCTTCAAATGGCCGTCATGTTCCAATTTTAACATGTCCACGCGAAACTATTGGTACCAGATCCAACAGCTCTTGTGTTCCTTGGCACACCAACCACATTTTATATAGGTTTCCTTTCATATATTCAACGCATTCAAAACCTACTTTATTATTCTCACACAAGCAGATTGAACTGAAAAACACAAACACATATTCTCTCAATATCTCAAAAACTGGGTCGTTGACATATATTTTGGATTGGGGTGCATGAAGCTCTAGGAGTCCTTGACATATACATATATATATTTTGTAAATACATCTTGTATAGTTTTTGCAAGGTATGTGTTTGTATGCATGTTATAATGAGTCTCATGCAACACCCCATTTGATTTTCCCTTTTCTATACTTTTTTTCCTAGATCATCATCATCATCATCATCACATCTAGCACACATACACATGGTGTGTAACTATCGGCTATATATTTATATATGAGTATGATAGTAGATAGTTTTAAAAATAACCACCATTCATACAACCACATTATAGAAATTTATTGGTAATTGCATGTCATGTACAAATATATAGTGGCGTGTAATACCCCAGATCATTTCTTGTACTAATGAGAGTCGAGTAATTTTTCTTCAATTATCTAGCACAAGATAATAGTAGTGGATAATTTTTAAAATAAAGTTTTCTCATCATGGATCAATGCATGTGGTGTGTGAGTTATGACAAATCATTATGTGGCATTTTTGAGTTTTGGTGTTGATTTGTTGTTGTTGTTTTTTTTTAATTTTTTGATGCCAGGACTTCTAAGAGCATACTCCTAAAAGGTTGGCATTTCTCCAGATTGGTGAGCAGTAATTGTAATCTAATACTCATTTAGTTTCGTAGTAATTAATGCCTTTATGAACATAAATTGTTCACTCAGTATTTATTATAGTATTGGCATGATCACGTCAAAGAAAGCTCTGTAGGATTTCAAAGTACTAAAAAGAAGTATTTAGCAACGTGGTTATACTGCATTTGGAACAAAATGAGCCATCAAAATTTTCTTGCATTAGAGGTGTGCTCCAAAAAAGACCAATTCCTTGTGCTTATATTGATAATTTGGTGATTTCAGCAAAATGAAGATGGGAGAGATGTACCCAGGAGTCCAATTAGGAGTAGTTGGTGCACTGTTTCTTTCAGTGGCATCATCTGTCTCCATTGTTATATGCAACAAAGCTCTTATGAGCAACCTCGGCTTCCCTTTTGGTAATATGTCGTGTTAACGTCACCACAATGAAATTTTTTGTTCAAAGAAAAAGGGATTTTTACATTTCAACATGATTGAAATTCTTATAGAGTCTTCAGATTAACGAAGATTTTATTGATGGTTTCTCCTTTTCTTTTCGAACTATGATCAGCCACAACGCTTACTAGCTGGCATTTGATGGTAACATTTTGCACCCTACATGCGGCGCAACGCTTGAATTTCTTTGAAACAAAGTCCATCGACATGAAGACTGTAATGCTCTTTGGCATTCTGAATGGTGTTTCCATTGGACTTCTCAACTTGAGTCTTGGATTCAACTCCGTTGGATTCTACCAGGTTCAATCACTTATCTCCCAATCAAACAGGTTCAACCTATGTTGGCTAGTTTTCATACTTTAAGGTTCCATTCTTGGCAGATGACTAAATTGGCAATTATCCCATTCACCGTGTTGTTGGAGACACTTTTCCTTAAAAAGCAGTTCAGGTAACATTACTAAACTTCAATCGAGAGACGGTGATTAAAACATCAATTTTCATGTTAGACAGGAACTAATTTCCCCTTTTTTCCGGGAAACTTTATGGGAATGCAGCCAGAAGATCAAATTATCTCTATTTATGTTGCTTATTGGGGTTGCCATTGCGTCTGTAACTGATCTCCAACTCAATTTGGTCGGAACTATTCTGTCTGCTCTAGCAATCGTAACAACCTGCGTCGGTCAAATTGTATCCTTTTTCTAGCATTTGTCTATGGTAATATACTTTTATAACAGGTGTGAATAAGTGACACGCCAATTGATTGTAACTTGCATGTGCCACAAAGTTTGTGGGAGCTTAGCGGTTTTTGAAAATGCCTATCAATCACTTGTTGGCTTGGCTATCTACTACTTGTAGGGAGTGAGGACGTTAGAGATGTCATTCCGAGCTACAATTAGTACTAGTTATGCCATGGAAAAGATTGTTCTTTCTTAACATTGTCCTGTTTTTCAGCTGACAAATACAATACAAAAAAGGCTCAATGTTTCCTCCACACAGTTGCTGTACCAATCAGCTCCATTCCAAGCTGCCATTCTTTTTGTTTCAGGCCCTCTTGTTGATCAATCTCTCACCAAGCAAAATGTCTTCGCTTACAAGTACTCTCCTGTTGTTTTGGTAATGTATAACTACTACCCTCTTTACTGGAAAACTTCCAGTCTTCCATATCAGCCCATATATAGTGCTTTTGTGATTGAGGTGAAAATTTATGGTAAAAGACTAAAAGAAGGTGATGGAAATGAACCATGTAATTTATCCCAAGATAGATTTGTTAATCAATAAAAATAAAACTAAACTAAATCCAACAGGCTATGGTTTTCGCTTCGCTTGTTGCAGTACTAAATCTAACACGGTATTTTATCTAAAAACATGAGAGCCAAAAGTTAAAGAGAGAAAAACAGAGAAGGCTGTCTTGCTGATTGGATAGGCATTGTTATTTTCTGTGCAGGCTTTTATCATCCTTTCATGTCTTATAGCAGTTGCTGTGAACTTCAGCACATTTTTGGTGATTGGAAAGACATCACCTGTTACTTATCAAGTGCTGGGACATCTCAAGACTTGTTTGGTCCTAGGTTTTGGTTATACATTACTTCATGACCCTTTCACAGAGAGGAACATTCTCGGTATACTCATTGCTATTCTTGGAATGGGAATGTACTCTTACTTTTGCACTCAGGAAAACAAAAAGAAGCAATCTGCAGATCTGTCCATTTCTCAGGTACACTAATAAAATTGGGGTAAATTATAGCGAAAGTATCAACATTTGAGGATAAGTTCATATAATGTATTATTGTTTCAAGTGGTTTAAAAGTGGAATCAACGTTTAGAAATAAATTCATTTAAGGTATCAGCATTTCAAGTGATTAAAAAAAGATAACAATGTTTGGTAAAGTGAGTCAATAAGTTATTAATAATTGATTATTAATGAATATTTTATAAACTTAATTGAAAATTAACCGAAACGTTGATACCTTAACTGAAATTTGTAAAATGTTTATATTTAATTTGATTTACTTTGTGAAACATTGATGTTTCTTTTTAACTTTTTGAAATGTTGATATCTTAAATGAATTTATTTCCAAACGTTGATACCTTCCGGTGTAATTCATACTAATAAATTTTGTGCAATGGTACATATTTACGATTTAGATATAATCAACCAATCTAAAAATTTAAGTGAGTATAACCTTTTTTCACAAGACATGTAGCATAACATGTGTCCTAATAGAATTTAAAATCACATCTAAAATGGTTTAATGCATTTATAATTAAGACTCTAGTGCTTGATATAGCATAATCACTACTCTTTCATTAAAACGAAACTGGATTGATTTGCACTGAAAAAAATTGTAAGATAATAAACACACACATATATATATATATATATATATTAAGTGGAAAAGATTTAATACTTAATGAGACCAAAAAAAATAAATTATTATTATTATTATATTATTATTATTATTATTATTATTCATGTATTTCCCTTGTTCTTTTTGCAGATTAAAGAAAAAGATACTTCGCCACTTCTTGTTGGGAAGAACATAGGACATCAAGATAAAGAAGGCCCAGATGCTAAGAAATTGGAAAGGGATTCACATGTTTGAGTTTGAGTAGTAGTAATGTAGAGCATCTCTTTGTCAATTCTTGTTCTTTTGACAAAGGTTGTCCCAGTATATCCTGTTGAGCGTAAATGCATTCATTTCTTAAATAATTTTTTTCCCCAAACAAAATGTGATTTTATAACTAGTGTAATGATAAATTTTTCGACATTTTAATTGCAAGTTGTAATCGCCACAATTAACTAATGAAAAAAAAAAACTGCCGATTGCACCTACAGATTTAATGGCATCACAAGATATTGATTCTGAAACCATCTAAAACACTTTACTTATTCTTTAAAATTTTGCTAACTTTTTTACAACAAAATACTCTAGCTATTAATGAGCAAAATGGTTTCTTATTTATGCTTTGATATGTAAAAGTTACATGAAACTTCAAATTTTTTATGTCGTGCTCTAAACTTAATTGATTATTTTAAACTCACTATATTCTTGACATCTAGTAACCACGGGTAAAGTTGTTAAATCTTAATGCTTTAATTTTCTTTTTTAATGTAATGAGTAAGCAATGACGACATACTAGCACATGTGATGCATAAATCATATGACTTAACCAATATAATAATCAAAATACAATCAACGAATTCTTTCATTATTTTTTATTTAAGGAAAATATAACCAAACCAATAATTAAAGAGCCGTTAATGAGGGTCTTAGTGTCAAAACTGTTTTATATTAACGTCTCTACCCACCCTTAGTTGACAAAACTACCACCACACACGGTCGCTTCGCATTTAGTAATAGACCAATAGTATCACCCAACCAACTTCTCCCCACATGTCTTAACCAAAACCAACCGTATATATATATATATTTATCGATGTGCTCGTTCACTATGTGGCATAAGCACCTAAATTACAAATGACTTGAAGTAACTAGTTGACTATCAACCTATCTCAAGTGGTTAAGGGCAAGCATCAAATAACAGCAACATATCAATTTAAAGTCCATGGTTAACTTAATCCATTTTAGCAAGTAGCCTATTTACGCAAGTAAAATCAAACAAAGATATCATCAAACTTACTTTGTAATAACTTATAACAATTTAGTTAACTTCTTTTAAGAATATCAAATCACAAGACTATGTTTATAATTAAGATCATTAACACACACACACATACATACATACGTACATACATACATACATACATACATACATACATATATATATATATATATATATATGGGGCTCCATTCAACCACCTTACGGCAATCAACCAAGGTATAAGATAGTTGATTGTGCCTCTAGGGTGGACCTCCTACCAAGAATCCTTGAATTGATTCCCAATAAAGGGTATTTGACGAGTACTTGGCACCGGATGATTACATTTTATTTGAAAAATTTAAATTCCAAACCTTAGTATCAAACTTGATGCAATCAAAGAGATAGCACATAATTACTTAGAAAAGTGGCATTGGATATAACAGTGGCAGTTTCGTAATTTTTGAATACTGAGGATTTTTATGTTGTAGGTCCTTATTCTAATGGAAAACAAGCCAACGAGTAAAACTCACCAGCTTTGCTGGTGAAGTAGTCAGTTTTCGGCTAAATTCATTCATTAAGGCCTTTGAAATTATGTTTTTACTATTTATAGTAATTTTTCTTTATGCTATATCTTTTGATAGGAAAGTCACTTTCATATGCTATTTTAGTTTTTTTATTTATTTTCCTTCTAGATAAATATTAGGGATACTTTCTTTTTGGGAAAGTGATTCCCTAATTTTACATAACTTGAGTATAATGATTACCAAAATAATATAAATCTTTAATAACTTTGAGAAAAAGTCAAAAGTCGCTCTGATTTTTCACAATTTAAAATTTTTAAGATGTGAACAAATTTAATTATAGTTAGAAAAATTAATCTTTACAATAAAATTTTGAAATGCAAAATATAACTTCCATAAACTTAGACGATTAATGATCGATGATAATCGATTGTTTGTAAAATTTAATATTCTTTTACCTTAAGTTCAATGATTAGACAATAAATTCTACACTCGTTAAATAATAATATAATGATTTTCGAAATATCTCTAATATTTTAAAATTGTAAAGTAGCCATAGGAAAATTATGATCATCATTAAATAAGATAAATGATTCTTAGGCAATAAAAGATAATATTCCGTAACATGAGTCAATAAGTCGACAAGTAATCATAGATAGCCTTATATTTCAAGTATAGAATGAAATGGTTAAATTTAAAAGCCTATTGGATAGAATGAGTAATATTTTTTAAGTATATTGGTTAGCAAACGATTTCTTAAAAATAAATTACTAGGGTGGAGATATACCAGACAAGAACTTATATTGGGTCTGATTTATGAAGATAAAATTCAAACTAAGATTTAGATATCAAAATACTAAAACGAAAATATTTTTAACTTGTCTAACACCTTTAAAGTCTTAAACCCTAATCAGGTAGGCGAAAACCCTAATATTACTCAATTACGTAAATATAAAACTGGAAATTAAGTAGAAACTATCTCTTATAGAATTTAAGACTTAAAACCTAATTTTAATATTTTTTGATATCAATTAGTAATTTAGCCATGTACTCATCAATATGTTTGGTATGATGAACTATTCATCTTATGTACATTATAAACTCTCTAAAACACGAAACCAATATGTTTATTTTTCATCTTCACCATAAGACAACAACATACAACATTCCAAAAACATTTCACCTCACCTACTCTAAATTCCTTAGAATAACATCATTTCCTATATAAAATCTTAGGAAAGAAAGAAGAAATCATGATGATTAATGTTCTTTAACAATACTTAGATAATTAGTTATATTTAATAGAAGAAAACAAAGAGAGTATGTTACTTAGAGTTAAATCCTAGGTTAATTATCATTATATAAACACTCACTATGTTTTTAAAACTTAACTGAAGAAACAATTAGAATTAAGTAAAGTAAACCTATGATATAGTTTCAATCATTAATAAGAATAGAGATATTATATGGCAAGCTTACATAATTTAACTCACACATAACATATATTCATAAGTGAAAATGGAATCAAAGAGAAAAAATAAAAGCTTGGAAAACCTTAGGCCCCCTATAATGAAAGTTTCGGCCCTATAAGAAAACTTTAGAAAATTTTACTTGAATTTGATAAATGGAACATATTTGATCATTCGATCAATAAGAAGATTGAATATGTAATTAAAGTTTAGTATATGACCTTATATACTAATATAAGATTCATATAATACGTAGAAATGAGGTTTGATACATAAACTTGATATGTTTTAAGTATTATATGGATAAAAGATAATTTAGCTTTGATTTTATTAAATAAACTCAATAATAAGCCTATATAGACATATGAAGATTTCGACACATACATAAATAATAATAATAATAATAATAATAATAAGGAGGAGGAAGAAGAGGCTCCTAAAACAAAACTTAAGGTAATCCATTAGAAAATCAAATGATATAAATTGTGATTGAGAAATTAAACCTAAGAAATAATCTTGAAACCCTAGGTAAGAAATTCAACACTCATAAAACTAAATATAAAGTGCAGATTGATAGAAATCATAGGAATATTGGTTGATATCAAATTTACTAAAGTTACATACTTAAAATAAGACTAAGAAAACATAATGAAACTAATAATACTAGGTGATTCGGCCAAAAGAGGAATAATGAACCTAAATCGAGATTAATCTCTAAACTTGTCTCAAATATACATCAATCAAGGAATTGAACTTGGAAAGCAAAATTAAAAATGTAAAGCAAGAACAAAAGACATCTTTTAGGCTCTTAATATGATATGGGTAAAAATATACAAAATAAATAATTGAAAACTCATTTAATAAGCTTTTCCAACACCTATTTATATGCTAAAAATAGGTGAATAACTTTGACCTTATCACATTGTTTGTGATTGTAATAGTAGTTACATCTGTAATAAATCAATCGAATGAGATTGTGATGCATGTGGGGCTGGGAATATTGCTTGATGAATGTGTTTGAAATGGATCTTAAGTACATGTTATTTAAAGTGATAATGGAGTTGTTTGTGAAAAATTGTCGAAAGCCATGTTGGATATTGTTTGTAAATTGTTTGATCCTGAAAATTAACTTAAAACTACAAGGCCTCTTAATTTTAAAATGATCATGCATTGCACGATTTGCATATATTGCATAAAAGACGTGATAGCCTATTACGTGTTAGTGTTTCAGTTCTTGTTAATACTTGGTTTTTCTAGATGAAAGGTTCTTAGTTCTATGCACAAGATTATCTTTGTTTCATTCGGTTCCATGGGAACTAACTGGCAAATGAAGGAACCACTCGTGATATCGGCATGAAATTACTAACAGTTAGTAGAGTTTCTTTATTCCAAGGTAGGGTAAGATATTGAGACATCGAAGTTAAGTGATTGGTGTAGTTGTTTGGTATATTCCTTCATTGGTTCTTTGATTCTCCTAGGCAAGCGGGTCATTGAGGCAGAGTTCCTCGACTAGTTCTTCAACCCCAATAGGAGGGTGGAAATCTACATTTGTTTGGATTCCGGTTATCTAAATTTACTTGTGCATTTGATTGATTGTTACATTGCATATACTTGCTAATTAAACTTATTTGCTATTGCTTGATGTGTGATCTGGTCAGGTTATCCTACTGAGCTGTGGTTTTGCTCATCCCCATCAGTTTTTATGTAGGAATAGTGCTTGTCAGGAATGGGCTAGGAATGTATGAAGAGTGCTCCTCCTTCAAATTTTCTTGAACTTAGAATACAATTTAAAAATATGGTACAAACAATTGAAACTTTATATTTTGTAGGTTGAAACCCAATTTTTATTATTGAGTAGGGGATACCGATCCTCCACGATCTTGGTACAATGCGAAAAAATCGGATCATTAGTAATATTAAATAAAGTTATTATATGAATGTATGATTAAATTATGAGAATTAAATAAATAAGATCAAGTCTTGTAATCCTTCACTTGCAAGACGGTTCTCATATTATGGGTGCATACGTTGTATGATAACTGTAAAGCAATCTTACTAAGCCCCCTTTTAGGATCGTGACAGGGAAAAAATGTGTTTCTCATATATTATATGTCCTAGGGCAAAAGAAGGACAGTTTGGTTGATTGAATAGAATTTCATTGAGCACGTTTTGCTCTTTTCTTCCTAAAATTTGAATTTCTTATGATAGCTTTTCGAATTTTGATGCCAACAACCTAGGTATTCTAGAATCAATAGGTATTGAAGATCACAAGTCGGGTATTCATATGCAAACCAATGTCTTATGATAAATCCCTTATTACATCATTGTGTCAGTTAGTATCAGAGTTCTGTTCACTCTTGGAGTGTCATAGCTCCTCCTAGACAAGTTAATCAACGACATGTGGACGAGATCTATAAGCAAGAAAATTTAAATTAAAGGATTAGAGTATGTTTGATGAGAGATTAGATTGGAGATTGGGCAAATAATTGATCGGTGATTAAGCACTGTAGTGGATCAGATCACAGAGATAATGGAAGTGCTTATGGTGAATCAGAATAGAGGTAGGAATCCTAATCCTAATCAAAGGCTTGATATAGATTTTGAAGAAGCAGATGATGATTCCTCATCTGTTGATGAGGGCTATTATGAGAAATTACTACGTAGGCATAGTAGATCACGTATTAAGGAAGATTACAGGCATTGGAAAACAGAGATGAGGATAGAGATCCCATAAATTCATGGTGGTTTGCAAGCAGAGAAGTTTTTAGATTGGTTGGCTACAGTGGAGAAGATTCTGGATTTTAAGGGTTCGAATGATAAGCATGTACAACTAGTGGCAACACAGTTTCGTGGTAGTGCCATAACGTGTTGGCAACAAACGAAATCGACACACTGTAGGTTGGGAAAATAAAAAATTGTGATGTGGGAGAAGATGAAAAAACATGTGCATGCAACCTTTTTACCCTATTATTTCCAACAAATTATGTACCAAAGGCTGCAGAATCTCAAATAGGATAGCAAAATTGATAATTACACCACATAATTTTATCAGGTGATAGCCAGAAACGAAATTCAGGAGATGGAGGAGTAGTTGGTGGCACATTACATCGGGGGGCTATAGTTGTAGCTTTAGGATACTTCAATTTATTTAACCCTGTTAATGTATCCGCTACGCACTAGAGGGATTTGATTGTCAAAAGGCAGTATAAGCGATCTGGGAGTGGTGTATGTAGATACGGGGCATTTTAGTAAGCTTGACACTGGTTGCCCTAACATAGTGAATTAAGTGCTTCAAATGTGGTGAGGTTAGTCACTAATAGATAGATTGTAAGAAGGAGGGAAAAAAAGCACTTTTTATTGAGAATGAGGATGAGTGAGATGATAGGGATGTCTTTGAAGCAAGGGGCAATGGTAATCTAGTTTATGATGAGGAACATGTCGAGGAAGAACTTATGACTAGAGATAGTAGGGAGAATCTGGTGGTTAGGAGGTCGTATGTGACTCTTAGGGCCGTCGAAGAGGAATGGCTTAGAAATAACATCTTTTAACTGTACCATTTTAGATAAGGTATGTTGATTCATGATTGACTTTGGTAACTGCGAAATCACCGTGTCCACAGAAGCTATGCAAAAATTGGGTATTCAACCAGAGTAGCATCCAAAGCCTTACAAATTGGCTTGGGTGAAAAAGGGTGGTGAGGTAATAGTTTCCAAGCTCTGTTTCTTATTCCATTGATTCTAGAACCAAGGATATTGTGTGGTGTGATGCGGTGACAATGGATACATGTCACTACTGTTGGGAAGACCTTAGCAGTACAATAGGGATGTAACGCATGATGGGAGGCCCATATGTATGTTTTATACAAAGGGGTGAAGATTGTGTTGGTACCGAATAGGGGATCTACTAAGTCTAAGCTGGCTAAGTAGGGTAATGGAAATAGTGTTAGTTTGCTATCATTGGCTAGATTTGAGGAGGAGATTTGAGATTCGACGTTGTTTTGCTTTAGTAGGTAAGGAGGTTGAAAGGGGGGTGGAGTTAACTAAGATGGCAGTTTGATAGTGGAGGAGTTTGAGATGTGTTTCTCGAAGAGTGCGTGATATTCACACTAGATCTATCTTGAGCTTGATACAACCTTTCCAAACTAACCAAATTATTGAATAAGCCCTACAGAACATAAAATTTAGGAGATAGGTTGAGGAGTTACTGCTAAGTGCTTCATTTGGAGAGCTTAAGCCCATGTGCAATCCCAACCCTTCTGACACCAAAGAAGAATGGTTCTTAGCGCATGTGTGTAGATAGTCATGCCATTAATAAGATCGTTGTTAGGTATCACTTTCCTATTCTTTGCCTAGATGATTTACTCGACCAACTTAGTGGTCCGAGGGTGTTTACCAAATTGGATTTGAAGAGTGGGTATCACCAAATTCGGATTTGAGTCAGTAATGAGTGGAAATTGGCTTTTAAGACTCGACAAGGGTTATATGAGTGGTTAGTTGTGCCATTTGGTTTATTCAATGCACTAAGTACCTTTATGAGGGTGATGAACCGGGTCTTGAGGCCGTTCATTGGCAAATATGTTGTAATTTACTTTGATGATATATTGATTTATAGTGTTGACCTTAATGAACATCTTCAACAGTTGATGGCTATTTTTTTGTGTACTGTGGAGGGAAAAGTTCTATGTAACCATGAAAAAGTGTGTGTTCATGACATATGAAGTACTTTTTCTAGGCTATGTGATTTTACAAAAAGGCTTGCAAGTTGAGAAACCAAGGTGGAAGCAGTTGAGTAGTGACCTAGACTTAACACATTGATTGAAAGTAGAAGCTTCCATGGTCTAGCATCATTTTACAAATAATTCATTCCACATTTCAACGATATTATGGCCCCTATAATAGATTACATGAAAGGAGGAAAGTTTGTGTGGACCAAAGAAGCAGATAAGGCCTTTAAGTAGATATAAGTACAACTTACAACAGTCCAGAAATTAGTGCTACCAGATTTTCATTAGCCTTTTGAGTTACATGTAGATGCATCAAAGGTAGGAATTGGGGTAGTGTTGAGTCAGAATAGCAGATTGACCGCTTACTTCAGTAAGAAGTTGTCAGGGTCAAAATTGCAATACAATACTTACAATGTAGAGCTTTATGCTGTGGTACATGTTGTTAAACCTTCATGACATTATCTACTTCACAGGGAGTTTAATCTATACATTGACTACGAAGCTCTAAAGCATTTACACAGTTTAGACAAGGTCTCAACTTGGCATGCTTCTTGGTAGCCTACTTAGAGCGTTTCACTTTTGTTGCTGATGCATTAAGTAGATGCTGGAGCCTTTTAAGCAAATTGATTGTAGAGGTACCTACTTTTCATTCTTTTGCTGGTTTACTTGAGACTGATCTATATTTTTTTGAGATTTTGACTAGAGTCAGAGTAGGGGAAAAATCTGAGTATTTGCTATAAGATGGCTTTCTGTTCAGAGGTAATCAATTGTGCATTCCAGACTGTAGTTTATGTTCTTTGATCATAAAAGAATTGCATGGTGAGAGGCATGTGGGACAAGATAGAACCTTATGGCTGTATAGGTATCTTATTTTTGGCCAACAATTTGCAAGGAGGTTGAGCATTATGCACAACACTATAGGATCTGCCAAGTGTCCAAAGGGGTACCTATAAATGTAAGGTTATATATGCCACTCCCAATTCCTTCACAGACTTGGGTTGATGTGAGCATGGACTTTTGTGATGGGATTGCTAAGAACGTAATGAGGTAATGACTCCATCTTTGTAGTTGTTGAGAGATTTTCTAAACTGGTCTCTTTATTCCTTGTAAGAAGCCTACAGATGCTATGTGTGTGGCATAGTTGTACTTTCAAGAGGTGTGCCAATTACATAGGTTGCCTTCAAGCATTGTTTTTGGTAGAGATACCATTCTTAGCTACTTTTAACATAGCTTTGTGGAATATGGTTAATAAGCAACTGAATTTTAGTAGTGCTTATCATCCACAAACAGATGAGAAACTAAGGTAGTGAATAGGTCTTTGGTAATATGTTGAAGAGTTTAGTAGGTGATCATGTGAAGAGTTAGGACTAGAAACTGAGTCAGGAAGAGTTCACACACAACCATGCAATCAATCGTAGTATAGGTTTCGACCCTTTCCAAGTAGTGTACTCTATCATTCCCTGTGGTCCACTTGATCTGTTACCTTTACCAAATAAAACTAGAGTTCATGGGAAAGCAGAGGACTTCATCCACAATCTGCGGGAGATTCATAAGGTTGTACATGAGAAGTTAGAGAGGGCTGCAGGCAGGTAAAAAGTGGTCACTGGCAAAAGGAAGAGACATGTAGAGTTTGCTATAGGGGATTATGTTTAGGCTTTCTTACCAAAGATAGATTCCTTATAAGTGACTACAACAAACTGTTAGCTAGAAAGATTAGTCTAGTGGAGGTTATTGAGAAGATCAACCCCAATGCTTATCGGCTGAATCTACTTAGCCATAACAAAACTATAGGTGTGTTCAATATTAAGCATCTTATTCCTTACATTGGTGATGATGTGGATGAGGACGAGGGCAAATTCTATTCACTCTGGGAAAAATGATGCAGTGGAAGAAATAGCACATACTTACTTAAAAAAGTGGCATAGGATATAACAATGGCGGTATCGTTATTTTGGAAGGCTGTGGATTTTTATTTTGTGGATCCCTATTCTAATGGAAAACGAGCCAGTGAGTAAAACTCATAAGCTTTGCTTGTTACATACGCCAGTTTTTGGCCAAATTCTTTCGATTAGGCCTTTAAAATTATGTTTTTACTATTTATAGTAATTTTTCTTTATGTTATATCTTTTGATAGGAAAGTTCGTTTCATACGTGGCATTATTTTCGTCTTTTTATTTATTTTCATTCTAGATAAATATTAAAGATATTTTCTTTTTTGGGAAAAAACGTGTTTTTCATATATTATATGCCCTAGGGCAAAAAAAGGACAGTTTGGTTGATTGAATAGAGTTTCATTAAGTATGTTTTGCTCTTTTCTTCTCAAAATTCGAATTCCTTGTGATAGCTTTTCGAATTTTGATGCCAAAACCTAGGTATTCTCAGAATCAATAGTTGTTGAAGATTACAAGTTGGGTATTCATGCGTGAATCAACATCTTATGATAAATCCCTTATTGCTATTGTGTCAAAACTTCACTAAATTTGATTGTCCTTTCTTGATTCATGAAAATTTCAAGTTCATTGCTTAAATCACCTCGATGAACATCAATATAATCACATCATACTTCACCAAAGTTGATGATTATGGTGAACCAGAACCATCAAATAAAAAAACTTAATCTTATTGATATGGTATAAACTACTATATTTATCATATAATACTTCCTTTCATTGGCTACGACATTTTGACTAGGGCCCAGCAAGTGAATATTTTAATTAATGGCGGTTGATTATCTATGTAGGTGTTTGCATTCCTACAAGAAAGTTTGGGGTGATATTAAATTCTTACTAAGACTTCTTGATTCATAAACATACAAAAGAAGAATGGACATGGATTCCTATAAAATGACCAGAGGGAAAAAATAAATCCCAACACTCTTCTAAGATGGTGCACATTATTTTAAAATCTCTCCACAAAAATAATGGGGTTTGAAAGCCCATTTTATGAACTGATCCTTATTAAAATAAAAAACATAACCTCTTTTAGATAGTAGTAGTAGTAGTAGTTGGATTATGCTTTCAATTGAGATGAGATTGTATGTGCATATGGATTGAGTAGAGGCGAATCTTTACCTATCGAATGATTGAGTGCCTTGCAAGTACAAGTTCAACAGAGGAAGGGTTGTGCTGTAAATTGATGAAAAAAATGATATTTTTGCTAAATTTCCATTTTACTATGTGAAATGGATGCTACAAATTGAATAAACTGATTTGAAAATGCAAGTAGACTGTAATGGTAATGTGGATAATTCCATTGCTATCAATCGTCATACATTGTGAGGCTCTTTATCCCAATGCTATAAGATTTCAAGGCCATGTTAATAATCGTTTTTGTTGTGTCGTGAGCCCAAGAATGTCAAAGAGGAAGAAGAAAAGGACCATCTAGAGCATTACACGATCAATTGGACCATCATATGAGAAGGATGGTCAACTAAAATGTATAAGATGTAGTCAACTTTGTATGGTTTACCATACTTAAATTATCCATCCCAAGGGCGACTCGAGGGGGCCATCGCCGTAGGAGCGTTCACCCCTCAGCCCAAAAGCATTCTGATTAAATGTCTAAAACCGTGTTGTAAATTGCACAATGTATGATATAAACCCCACAATAAATTAATATTGAATTTCTTTATTTTTCCTTCAGGACTTGTGTTTGTGTTGATGTGCAATAATTAGGATTGTAATTGACAAGATTATCATTGATTGGTCACCTAGATTAGATTTGCCTGATTGTCTGGCATATTAAATGTCTTTGTAGACAGTGTATCTAGCGTTAATCCTTACAATAGAACAGTATAAATACTAATGCAAGTAAAACATAATCATTTCTCTATGTTTAGAATTATATAATTCGATATGAAAAAACCCACTACTCAATATGATTTAATTTGACGGCAATATATATATATATATATATGATTTAATTTTCTTTTTCTTTGTTTCATATTATTTGTTTTCTTGTTATATGTAGTTTTTATGGTTCCATGCTTGCAGGCTTATTGTATGAATCGATCCACCAATCTTTTTCTTTCATAAAATATCAGTTTGTACTCATTGCGATTTTTTGAATTTTTTTTCTTTAAATATTTACATCAAATTGTTTGTAGTGAATTGATAATAATAAATATTAAAATTGAAAGACATAAAAACGACGCTGCATTCTTTATATTGTTTTTATTTTAAAATTTTCCCATGTCTATTCTATTTCCTTGATATTTAAGGATGTATGTGCTTTTCAAAACCTTTTTCTATTAATTAATTAATAATTCATTAGAATAAGAATGGAAATGACATCTTCCTACTAATAATTTACTAGATATTATATTAATCATCGCTGATCAATTTATGGGAATGGGAGGGCCCTGTAAAATTTTATGTAGTTTTTCTATCATTTATTATTTAAAATATTTTGTTAGGTTTTCTTATAAAAAATATAATTTACAAAATATTAATAAGATAATGTCTCATAAACATAAAAAACAGTTTCTTAAATCATTTGTACAGAAATTCTTTTCTTATATTGAGGAGTCATTCAATAATTATTTTTTACTTTCACAGAGCATCTAATGGTATGCAAATTTTACCTTTTAAATTTTTGATAAAATAAATGTCTTGTGGATGTAAATACTGTCATGAAATGTGTAGTAAATATAATTATGGCAGCCACAAAACATCCTTCATGTATACAGTAGAGCCTCTAGCATCTTTTAAGAAATGGTCTTTAATGTTATTAGAAATTCAATAATTAATTTTAGTAATATTATAATTATTATTATTTTCACATTTATAACAAACTAAGGGACAAGGCACTCCCACCCCCTGAGGAAAAGGAAAAAAGAAAAAGCAGTTTTTTTTTTTTTTTAAGATAATAAAGAGGGAGAAGAGAGTTGGGTTAAAAAAATTAACCACCCTACAATATTTTATGAATTTTTGACATAAAGGATAGAGATTTGATTAATAATAGTATAGATAATATCATATACATATGTGTGTATACACTGTAATTACAAGAAAATGTTAATTCATAAAACTAGTAAATCATTCAAAAGGGGAAAAACTTGTCCTCGGTATAACTATTCTGTATTTGGTCTTTTTCCGTCCGTCAACCGATTGCCTCCCAATCAACCGCTCTCGTGACCAAGGATGATGTTTTTATACCATTTTCCGTTAGTTTCTCATTTTTACATTTTTTTTTTCTCGTTTTGTTATATAGCACTTATCAACTTCTTGCAAGATCTTAGGTACAACTTGCTATTCCGATGGGATCTGTTTAACACAAGCAATTAATTAATTCTTTTGATTGTGAGTTATATTAACCACTATATTAAGGGATGATGTTATAAATGATGCCTAAATTTTAAATTAAATACACAAATAAAATTGATCGGTTTAATACTTGAAGTTTAAAATTAATCAATTAATATAAAAAAAATTTAAAATTAATCAATCTAATACCTAAAAGAACTTGATATAGGTATTATTGACATGTACAAAAAGTTCTTTCGGGTAATAAATTGATTAATTCTAATTTTTTTTTGGTATTAATAGATTAATTTCAAAATTTAAATACCTAATTACATATTCAGTCAAAATTCAGTTATCATTCATGAGACTAACCCCTATATTAATCAAATTCAATTCATCTCTAAATTGGCCTCTCATATCCAATGCATAGACATATTCATCTTTTTATTTTATTCATTCATATCATGTGTATGATCATTTAGTGTCTTTTAGTGCATTACTATTGCTTCAACCAACATATCTATTTACATGAAAATTTTCCAAAAACAAGGTAAAGCAAGGTACCTATATTAATAAGATTCAACTCATCTCTAAATTGGTGTCTCGTATCCAACATATAGACATATTTATCCTTTTGTTTTATTCATTCATATCATGTGTACAATCATTTAGTGTGTTTTAGTGCATTACTATTGCTTCAACCAACATATCTATTTACATGAAAATTTTCCAAAGACAAGGTAAAGCAAGGTATTGCTACCTCAAGGTAAAATTTTAACCATATGTAGATCTGGGTAGGGATATGTATCGGTATGGAACCAACTTAATACCAGTAAGTCCTAATTTCACAATTGTAAAACCAAACTAATCTAGTTGAGATTGTTTGAGCCAAATCTAGAGATCCACTTAGTCACTTAGTTTTGAGAAAAAAAATTTATAGTAAATAGATAAAATAAATCTACAAATCTTTTACTTGTATTCTTTTGATCAATCTTTTAAAGTGTTGTACATAATGTGGATTTATTTATATACAATTATGTCAAACTTTATTTATTTATAGCATTAGCAATGTGAGATAGACATTTGATTGATCAAATGATTAAAACTAGTCCTACATTGTTAATAAAGTGAACAGAGTGTATTTGAGTCTTTAGTCTTTCCAATTTTATTTTAATATTTTACTTCTTACCAAAATAATTTGATAATGATTTAGAAGAGAATAACCCATCATCTCTACAATATCTGCTTCACATCTAAGTTACAACGTCATAACGTATCTTCCAAATCTTGCATTATCTTCTCGGATTGATGATTGATCTGAGGATGAAAATGCTTGGAGAGGAGGAGCGTCCACCGGAGAGAAATTCAACTAGTAGATTTTGTAAAGAAAAATATTATGGGCTTGGTATTATATATAATTCAAAACCTACATTAAGGTATTAAGATAATAAGTCTTCCTTATTATAAATCCTTCACACAATTTAATACTTCCCATGTGAGATTTTTTCTAACCTCACACTTGGATCTGAATAGAATTTGATATCAAATATTCAGTACACACTTATAACAAATGGGTACTTGTGGTGGGAAACTTCAATTTCAATACTTAGGAAGCAATCTTCTTGTTGATTTTTTGTTAAATGAACTACATTGTTGGGAGTAGATATAGGCGTGGTTCGATTTCGAATTGGAAACAGAATCGGAACCGTCAACGGCGATTCCAGAACCAAAACCGGACCGGTTGGCCCGCTCCATGATCGGCTATGGAACCGTCGGTTTCACGGTTCTATTAAAAAAAAAAAGAAGAAATAATATTAAATATATAATTATTAATATTTAAATTATTTCATATAAATAGTAAAATTATTATTTATTCACAATATTTAATATGTTATTGCCAACAACACAAATAAATATAGCTTAAAATTATATATAATTAGTTTAAATAAACTTTTCATAAAAGCAAAATTTATTTTCTTAATAAGGTCTTTTTATTTTTTTTCTCAACTACTTTAATATGCTAATGTTCATAATCAATTTTTACCAGTATTGTTAGACTAGATTTACCTGTCCGGTTCATTAATCTTCTTGAACTTGACTCCTCCTTAAGAACAGGCTGGTTTAACCCCTGGTTTTATCAATTAACTCTTGATCTTCTAGCATGTTCTAATCAAGTTCTAAGCATGATTTGACAATATTGATTTTTACCATATTAATGTATGTCATATGTCTATATGTTAATTTAAAAAGAAAAAAACTCTATTATACTTACAAAGGTACATATATTGTGAATACATGATTCACTAAAATATTTCCTTATTCATACTGCTTAGATTAGATAAAACAATGGAAGTATCTTAGTTGATGGTCTTCCATTAAAATTGAAAGTATGGTAGAGGCAGGCCTTTTCTGTCATGTGGTCATATTAGGTTTGGAAATATGTAAAAGTGGGGTCTTATCTTCTGCCTTACTACTTATGGTGTTTGCAAAATTTTGGCCTACAAAATACCCATGACTGTCGACAGGCCAATGAAAATACATAATCTTGAATTATGTACCATGTAGGACAACAAACTCCTATTGCTACATGCCCGCCAGTTATAAATATGTTTTCACGTGAATGCAATTTGGCCTCGACTGAACCCAAAAAAGGAAAAAAAATTATATATGCGAAATGAAAAATATAATAGGTGATAATCATGATTGAACTTAACTAATATTTGTATAATAGAAGCGGTACAGAGATTAAAGATTTTGATACAATCTTAGATTGTTCTCTTCCTCTAATAAATGCAAGATTTTATGCTCTTTTATACCTTATTTGATACATTGAATTATATATAATGATAATATAAATCTCAAACCGAAGTGATTTGGACAAGGAAACAAAAAAAAAAAAAAAAAAAATACAATATAGGAAGTTTCCAAAGAGTAGTGTAAGCTCGATAAGATTAAAAAGGCTTCCAGTGAAATGCACCTCTTGGCTGGTTGAATGGTGCTACCCAACATTGGAATACTTATGGTGGTGTGTTGCCTCAATGCATTGTACACTCAGTCTTTATTCTCTACTTATTTCTTCTCTTGTCCATGTACCAATGCCAGAGTCTTGTATAAAAACAATATGAACTATTTTACTTCCCTCTAAAAGACAAGCATATCATATTTATTTAAACTTTCTCTATATATAAATAAAAAGAAAATGATGATTATATAGAATTTATTGTTGTAGACTGTAATATAGAATAACAATTCTACATTAAAAAGAAAAGGACAAAAAAGATTTAATAAGTCAGTGGCTCTAGCCATGTGATAGGTTAGTTATATGTATAATGTTAATGTAAGCCACATGTATACTTTTCTTGCAAGTATTAACTACATAATAATCGTAAACTTAGAGTAGGCACTTCGATACCAATACAACTAAAAATGGCAAGTTAATTTTAAATTTAAAAACTTTATTTTATTTAATAATATTTGAAAGTTAAATTTGATTGCCACTAATAGATTTTCATCAATAAATAACAAGAAGTTACAACTTTTCAAATTATGATAGCTCTCTTCTTTGTATTTACTATCTTTTTCACATATTTATAAAAAAGTATTTGACAAAGTTTTGTTCTATTTTGATAGACTTAGTGGGCGCAATATCACCATTAGTTAGACATATTTCCATTAAAACTCGATTATGTTATAATACAAATGGAAAAAACACTACATGATATCGCAACATGTCACTATCAAAGTCTATCATCATTGCATGGCCAAAAAAAAAAACCTCATCATCATTCAATTATTTACTTTCAAAGTCTATCATCATTGCATGGTCAAAAAAGGGCAAAAAAAAAAAAAAAAAGCCTCTATCATCCTTCAATTATTCTTACACCCATATATTTCTATCAAAATACATGCAGCACCTTATCTTTAGCTCCTATATCCTCATATCGGCTATCTCCTCCACATTTATAGTATAGCTGAATATACATAGAGAAGACTCAAATTATGACGGATCACAAAAGACTCAATGGCAAAGTGGCCATCATAACGGGTGGTGCAAGCGGCATAGGAGAGGAAGCATCTCGAAAATTCATTGATCATGGTGCACTAGTCGTGATTGCTGACATCCAAGACGAGAAGGGGCAAAACCTTGCGGCATCAATTAGGTGTAATTACATCCATTGTGATGTTTCAGATGAAGAACAAGTGAAAAATTTAGTAGACTCAACTTTACAATCATACAACCGTTTGGACATCATGTTTAGCAACGCAGGTACAATAGGCCACAACATTAAATCACACCAGCAAAATATACTAGATTTTGATATACTAAGGTGTGAAAAATTATTTTCAGTCAACATATGCGGCACGGTCGCTTGCGTTAAGCATGCGGCCAGTACCATGGTACGGTTAGGTATTAAGGGGAGTATAATTTGTATGGGTAGTGTTGTAGCAACAAATGGTACAGATGTGGCAACAGACTATACAATGTCAAAACATGCTATACTAGGATTAGTGAGATGTGCTAGCAGGCAGCTTGGTAAGTATGGGATACGTGTAAATTGTGTGTCTCCTGGGGCAGTTGCAACACCTGGATTATGTGATTATTGGGGCAAGAGTGAGGAGGAAGTGGAAGGGATATTTGAATCGAGTTCATGCTTGAAAGGGTGTTGAAAGCAAGGCATGTGGTTGATGCTGCTGTGTTTTTGGCATCGGATGAATCTGAATTTGTTAACGGCCATGATTTGGTCATTGATGGTGTTCGTATAGCATTGAGAGCCCAAGATTTTGCTGTTAAATAGAATCATAGGATATA
The DNA here is from genome assembly GCA_024138025.1 of Combretum micranthum. NCBI lineage: Eukaryota > Viridiplantae > Streptophyta > Magnoliopsida > Myrtales > Combretaceae > Combretum > Combretum micranthum. The sequence continues at coordinate 138,432 of JAMXBD010001358.1, read as the reverse complement.
ACAATGTCTTCTTGTGTTTCTTATGGATCATATTTGGATATTTGTAACATAAGGTATTGTCCAAAAGGGTTGTTGCGTGTTCGCATTTTGTTTAAATGTCTAATCTTAATTCTATGATCTCATGTCAATTGACTAGTGTTGGAATTTTGTAGAGCTATGTATTGTGTTGGTCATCAATCATGTGATCAGAGTTTAATTATACTTATGATAGTTTTCTTTACAGTTGAGAGATTTATTTGTTAATGAAAGATTTTGTTTAAGGTTTTCTTTTAAGCAAGAAATTATATCATGAGATTCTTCCTCTTACCTCGAGGTGCTAACATGTTTTTCTATTTGTAAAATACATAAGATTTCCCCTCCTTTGTAGTGCAATAATGTCGTATTTTAGGAATGATTAAAAAAGGTATACGAATATAGTCTTAAAAAAGCATCCATTTTGATTAAGAAAATTGCTTGCTTGAGCTTGAGTTTCGAGTTCAAGGATTCTTATGATTGTGTGCATGCATCAAAGTGTTGTGTAATGATCCAGGTGGCTTGAACTCAATTAGGCTCATTTTTATGGAAGAAAAAGAAATTAGAATCTATGTCAAAATTGCTAGTAATATGTCCTAGGTCATATGGATTTTATGTCATTTGGATATTTATTATCTTTATATTATAAGTCATTCCTTTTTATCAAGGTTTATTATTGGTCTTTTTACCTTGATAAAATAATTCCATGAGTAAATTTGTTATTCCTTATGTCGTTGAAGTATGTGACTTTAATAGTAAAACCATAAAAGGAAAAAAATAACTTTATTCTAAATTATCTCTAATCGTTCATTATATGGAGTAATAATGAATTAAGATTAGTATGTGGGTTGAATGATGGTCATGTTTTACTGATAATGGATATAAGATATCGTTCTAGCACATAGATACATGTAAGAGTACATTGTATTGGAATGACCACTTATGAGAATACTATATGGATCAATATGATAAGTATTTCTCACTACAGTAATTATTTAAGTCCTTTGACCTGATGACACCATGGATTCCTACATAGTAAGCTCCATGTTTTAATTCAGTTCTTTATCATCTTTAATCAGGTGATTATAAGACTGTTTTTGGATATGGAATAAGTTATGCGGAGGAATATGAGTATTCGTGAAGGAATTTGTCCCTTTCATTAAATTGAGAGAGATATCTTTTGGGCCCCTTGTTGAGTAAGACTGGGAGATGCATAACCGTGCTTAAATGAATTGATAAAGAGTTATCAATATCATTTGTTTAAGTTAGTCAAACTTTGGATTCAAGAAATAGATGATTAAACAATATAAGTGTGTGTTGATCCACACATTATGTTTGATCATAAGATATCATGTGACAAATGGACTAAATAATTGACTGTTAATAGGTAGAGTCGGATCATCGACCTTCACTTGATTTGGGTAGGCATAATGTCTTGCTAGAGACTAATTATGTCTTGTAGGCCTTAAAATGTGTTTAAGGGCTGTTGCTAACATTAAGTGAACCTACAAGGTCACACACAAAGAATAAATAAATCGGATCACGGGTTATTTTGAATAACCATATTGGGAATAATTTAATTATTTATTAATCTAAATTAGATTAAGATTAATAAATAATAATTAAAATAAAAATCGTATTTTTATATGATGTATGTCCTTGTTGAATAAAATTAATTAATTAATTAACAAATCTTAATAAGATTAGGGTAAAGGATGACACCCTATAAATAGAACATGATGGTCTCCTTAAAGGATGGATGACATGTGTTGTCAACGTCTAAAACCCTAGAAAGAGAGAGAAAAATCGTGACTCTTGGAGACCCAATCTAAATCTCATCTAGAAACGTTCTAGATTGCGCTAGCACGCAAGAGAGAGGATCCAAATCATATTCATTCGCGTGTGGATACTATAGAGGATGTTCGCGATATTGCAATGTCTATAGATCCGCGTTAAGAGATAATTTTGGAACTCATATAAAAAGGTAAAATTTCGAATCACGTTTTGATTTCTATTTAATTGAAATGCATGGATCCATTTTGGGAATTTAAGGTTTCGAAAAAAAATATAATTCCACTGTGAAATCCATCGATTCGACCTCTAAATTTCCCAAAAAAATACTATAGATTAATCTCTTTTTCTTATGCTAAATATCTTACAAATTCTATTGGAATCTTATATGCCTTTTTCATTTAAGGGTTTCGATGTGCTTTCGTGTGCCCTTGAGATATAAATATGAATTTCTCTTTAATTAACTTTAATAAGTTCATGTTAAACTATGCTCTATGTAAGCTAAATGCAAGCTGAACTTAGGTTAGATTTGTTGGCTGGTAAAATTGAATAGTTCAAAGTTTGAACACGAGTTTCTAAACAAACTTACATATAATTAATACGATTGTAAGACTAAGAACATATGAGCTATACTGAGAAAGGGGCTTAGGCTCGAATTTTTTCTTTTCAAGCTATGTCATTCATTCTATTAAAGAATAGGAATGATGCATCCATTTATAATTTGTATGTCTATTAGGTGGATGGTAAGAGTTGAAATGGATAATGTTAATTAATGTTTGAATTTTATGCATTTTTAAAATTTTACATTTGAAATTTGAAACTATTAACCATATATTTAATTAAACTTTTACTTATCTAATTTGACATTCAAAGTTTGAAGTTGGTAAATATTGAACTCTTACTTAATTAAATTTACTATCTCAATCATTTTTAAAATGATGATGCGACAAACAATCATTAGTTAAAGAAATAAAGTGTAGGTAAAGTAGTATAATCAATGAGAATAAGTTTTCAAACTTACATGTATAAAATGAAAGAAAACTTAAAAATTTAGAGAGTAATTTTGATATTATCTCATTTTTAACTTAGTTTTAATTTAATTTGCCCTTCTTTTGTGCATGCTATATCATGAAAAAAAAAAACTTACTTCCTTCGTTTTTTTATATCCATCATGTATTTCAATTTTTTTTATAGTTGTTACAAGCATATATATAGTTTGTCAAAATTATTTTACATATGTTGTGGAAGTTTATGTTTTTGTATTTATTTTCTGCTAACCTTTTGACAATTTTACATAAAATTGTGATTTTCATAACTTGGTATCCATGGAATAACTTTATGCTATTTGGAAACACAAAATATTAATTCAATTATTTTATTACTTTAAGCAAGTCTTTAAATAGAGACATGAAGAGTTTAACCCAGCTACATGCATAATAATGTGGATGAGTGTATTTGTTTGTATATAAATATATATAAGAGTAAGAAGTGATCATAATTAAGGATAGGTTTTAGAGTTAAAAAAATTCCAATTCTCACTTTTAATAATGACAATTGCAAGGAAAAATACATTTCGTGGAACATGAAAAAATATTTATTAGTACTAATATGTCACATATCTTTATAAGTGACTAACAAGTGTTTTTGAAAGGAAAGGGGGTAAATTTTGTATAATTTTTATAAAACTATTTATCTGTTAAAATATTACTAATACTTATATGCCAATAATCAATTTTTGAGTGTATTTGTTTGTATATAAATATATACAAGAGTAAGAAGTGAACATAATTAAGGATAGGTTTTAGAGTTCAAAAAATTCCAATTCTCACTTTTAATAAGGATAATTGCAAGGAGAAATACATTTCGTGAAACACAAAAAAAATATTTATTAGTACTAGTATGCCATGTATCTTTATAAGTAGTTGACAAATGTTTTTTGAAGAATGTGGTAAATAGTATATAATTTTTATAAAACTATTCACTTGTTAAAATATTATCAATACTTATATGCCAATAATCAATTTATGTGGCAAGTTTAAATTATTGAAGCCTTTCCCCCTTACATGAGGCAATTTATTTCTGATGCCAAGCTTTTTTATTTTTTATTTTTCTTCATCCAATTTATGGTGCTTAGCTTGAAAATTGCTTGAGTTTTCATATAAGTTTTAAATTACAATTTACTTGAGTATGTACTTCAGTTAGTTGTCATTCCCTAGAGGATAATCTAAACATGATATGCCGCATAAATCCAAACTGAGGCTCATGAGTATCCATTAGGCTACTTCACAGGCCTTCAAAGTGATTCATGAGAATAACATGGATACAATTCTCAAAGGAGAGTGACCCCACATAGAGGATCGGGTTGTCTAGAATAAGAGTTCAATACACATACACATGCATACAAACACGTATATAACTTATAATGATAATAGACTGGTCATTACAATACCAGATTATGACTATAGCATAATACTTAAACATTGTTTTAAGCATAAGATAATATTGAAAATGATTATAATAATTCCTTCTCACTCTCCTAGATAACCTTTACTGGACTTTAACACCATATCGGGATGAGACTATAGATTGACACCAGCTACGAGCTAACCTGAAACAAATAGGGACTATTAGGGTGTAAGCGAAACATTGCTTAGTGAGATAATTAGACCAATACACACACAACATAAGTTTACAAACAAGTTTATTATTCAAACATATGCAACACAACTATCATACAAATGAACAAATACAAGCTTGGATGACCAAAATTTAAATAGGATGTAGATTAACGCCCTCGCATTGGGGTTTTGGAGCACATACCCACCATGACATAGGAAAGTCTAAAATTATCAATTATGACATTTTAGTTAATCATATTGATTATACCTTAGCCGCTAATAATTTAAATATTTCTACAAACTTGATAATTTAGATCCTTTTTATAGTATTCCACTTTCATAAGTTGATACCATAGACAATGCCCTTTACTCTACCAATTAGTTTCTATGGAACTAGACAGTCTACTAGAAACCCAAGGGCAACCACTTTTCTTTATTAGTTACCTGCAATGTTTCTATAGACTTGAAATGCAATACGTACCATTGGTGGTTTGATGATGTAGTGATCATGTAGTCGTGCAATGCATAATAGTTTAATTAATCAACCAACAATATTAAATTTGATTTTTATGGTGACTATTTCATTTACAAACAATTATCATAATCATACGCACAATTTAAGCAAACAAGTTGTTTCTACTTCTCATAAGGTATATTGATAGTCACTCAATCATTAAACAACAAGCAATTCCCAATTCCCACACATATTTCATTATAGTGATATGATTATGAAGGTGCCACTACATTACATAGACACACAATGTGTATAGTCAAAGTTACTCACTTGTCCATGAATCAGATACAGTCGTAGTAGTCCTCTGGGAAATTTGAAATGGAGTTTAACTTGCCTATAATAAGTAATAATCACAAATTAATATATAGAAATTTATCATAAGATCCTATAATGCCTATTTGACCTAAGCTGGTGTTTTCGGTATTTTTCATTATTTCAAATAAACCTTATTTTTTACCATAATAGCCTATTTACTATAAATGGTCATGAGAGTCATCTAACTTAGGACAAGTATATTTTATCTAAATCATGGTATATAAACGACATGATTGTCATATTTTCTATTGTTCAGCGAAGTGGTTTATATCATGGGTTTATTTGTTTATACTTGTCATCTTTTGTGAAATTTGATCCTTATATTTATTCATTTGACTTATTGTAACAGTGATTTAGCTAGTTAGGATTCTAAAATCACATTTTATTCCATTTGTTTATCTTAGCAATAATGGTTGATAGACTTTATTATTAGTTGTCATTCGATGACATTTTATATGTGTTTTATCAAGAAAAGGACACTTAATTGCTTGAATATAATTTTGGAGCTAAAGGAAAACATTTGAGGGATTTAGAGATGATTCAAGTAAAAATCAAGGTGAAGTTGGGAAAATATGGACAATAGTTTATTTTTTACACATGCACAATAAGAACTAAATCGGAGAAAATTTATGAAAGTCATGTTCCAGTTCAGCACAACAGTCTGCACGGGCATGCATGGGGTGGGGCAGGATTGCTAATGAAGATTTTTAGTTATTCCAATTTAGCAAGGGCTGTCTGCATGGCCGTGTAGGGGGTAGTGATGAACTCAAACACATTATAAATCCTTTAAAAGTCCATTTTTTTTCTACTGTACAACCATTCCTTTAGTCCTACCTTGTTTTTAAGAGTACAAGTAGCATTTTTAGACCATGTTAAGTGATTGAAAATAATATTATTCCTTGATCTACCTAAGCCAAAATCTTATAAATGCCCATTCTTGTGATGTTAAGTTCATGTTAGCATTTAAAATGAACATGATCATTCCACTATAAGGCTGGTGGTAGACATATATACATATATATGAATATTATTTTGTTTCTGTGTTTCTTTGTCTTTACCATGGAAAAAGGTCTAGAAAGTTACCTTCAAACAGTAAAGTGGTGGAACACCACCTTTGTTCCTATCAAGCTATCGAATCTAGGGGGTAAGATGAAAGGATTATAATATATTAAGTTTAAAAGAAACATAAGAAATCTTCATGAATGATTTTTAAAGAGTTGGTATCCCTTACCTTAGTTTGGTGGTTTTGGTCGGCCTGGGGTCGTCTTCACAAGAGTGTACAAGAATGCATGAGGATGATGTCTTGTTCATGTTGATTGCTAGGCTGTCACAAAAATGAGATGGAGAAGGGGTGTGGTGATATGCATTGGTTACCTTGGAAGGTCTACAAATGTAAAGTACAAATAAATAAATTATAATGAAGGGTAAAATTGTAATATAGTGTCACTTAAAAGGGTATTTTTATCCTTAAAGATACGAAGTTGAAGCTTTGAAAATTTCTAAGGAATTTGGCTGTATGCCGGCATGAAGGCTACCGGTATACACACCAATACCGTCAGCATTGGCCAGCAAAGCCGCCGGCATAGTGGCCAGCTTAGGCTGTGTTTTTCTTAAGCAAAGTTGGCGTTTTTCCTAAGCGACTTACATCTATATATGAAATGACCTAGATTTTAATTCTATTTAAATTCCATGTGTTTATTTGTTTATTTTAATTGTTGAATTAATGAGCATGATGTTGGGATAGTTGTGTTAATAATAATCTAAATGTATTATTTTGCATATGTATTGGAATTAATACTTTTGTTTTATATGCATTAATGAGTGTGTAGTATAGTTATTAAACTATCTTTTATACATTAAGGTGTAATTTAAGTTTAGATTTATAAAATCAATTTTTGGTTTTTCATTAGATTAATTAATAGAATTTTCCTTAGTTAAGTTAGCATTTATGCTTATTTAAGCCCCAAATGAGATTCAAATTCATTCCAAATGCACCCTAAATTTATATATGCTTTAAGGGGCAATTTTGGAATATGTTTTAGGCATAATTATGCTTAATTGAACTCCCTTTTTGTAGCCCTAATTTTCTATACGAATTTTGCTTTTCTTTCTTTCTTTTCTTCTTCTTCTTTCAATTCAAATTCCAAGTCAAAATCAAGAGCAATAGTAAGTTTTGAAAATCAAGTTCTCTCCAAGGCAAAGCATTTACATGTGAGTTGCTTTAAGTGTGGCTTATGCTTTGTTTTCATTTCTTGTTGTAGCTTTGTAAAATCTTGGATGAAATGAGATTAGTGTTATCTAAATTGCTTATTCATGTATTGAGATGAGCTAGGAATGAGTTTTTGTGAGTGTGTGAGTTTGTGCATGTATTGTAGAAGTGATATGAAATGTTGGGGGGATGTGAAGAGGATTTGTGTAGGAAAATTTAGAATGGATTGAAGTGGAATTGGAAGTGTTTAAATGTGTTGATTTCATGTTTTGAGTTGCTAGGATTGAGTAGTATAGATAGGAGTGAGTATATGAAGTTGAAAATGTAGTTGAGGAAGGTTTTAAAGTGTAATAGGATAGAATTTTTCAAAGTGGAAAAACAGGGGATTTGTATTCTGTCGTTTAGGTCTGTTTTAAGCGTACACCGGCACCTGGGAATTCAACGCCACCGGCGTAGAGGCAGCGTAGGATTCAAATTTCTTAAAGCTGACCAAACGCCGCCGGCTTTTGCTAGAAAAGTCAGCCGGCATTCATTCATTCATATTGTACGCCGGCCGCTGGGAATCAAAGCCGCCGGCTTATATGTCAAAGCTGCCCGCGTATCTGGGTAAGCGGACGGCTTAGACCTCTCTAGGCGTTTTGAAAAATTTTGGGTTTTGGATTCTACGCCAGCTCAAGGCCGCCGGCGTAGAATAAAGGCAGACGGCGTACCCTGGAACACTGCCAGCGTTGGCAGTGTTGTTTTTCATAGTATTGAACACCGGCTCAACGCCGCCGGCGTTGAGTACCGGCGTATCTCCTGCGCTTTTGAATTTTAAAAACTTTTTCTAAAATTTTTTGAAGTTTGTTATTTGAGCAATTAAGTATTTGTTAAGCGATTTAAGATATAATAGAATGATTAAATTCTTATTTATGACTTTGTATTCAATTAGTTGAATTTCTTTGATTTATTTGTGATATATAGATATAAAATGTATGTATATTTGTGAGAGTGAATCTACATTTATTGATTTATTGATTATTGTGATATTCCTATTTCAGTTAAGGATTCTTCGGTTAGTCCATCACCGAGAGATCCTAGTTATATACTAACGGGTTCAGGTACGCAATAACTTGTTCGATGATTGCTAGGAATAGGCATTCTTAATCTGATTTAAATTGATTTGACTTAATATTTGAATGAATTGGATGTCTATTACGCTATTTAATCTGGTCCGAGGAGCAGCAAACCTGTCATGATGCAATAACATGTTAGTTAGGCGCATAACCAAGTCATGATGCAATGACTTTACCATAATGCAATGGTACGCTATGATGCAATAGCGATTCTTTTGGTTAAGTGGGTAGCTGATAGGAGGGAACAGTATCTGAGTAACGTTTGCTTAAACTTAGGGGGAAATACCATGATTTAGTTCAAAGTTTATGGGAACTTATGAACTAGGCTCATGTTATGGACTGAGTTTAAGTAGAGTCGGGCAACGGCTTTAAAACCCTAAATGAAGCTATTATATTCATGTAATAGATATAGGAGGTATAAGTATTCGGACTGCTTATATCAACCCCCTGAGCAGCTGTTGTTACTCAGGATCCCTGAATTCCCGAAGTGTGACCGGGGTTTAGATACCCTCCTGTTGATTTGTGCAAGAAAACGTAATAAAGATAATCACCCGTCTAATTTGCATTACATCAATTTGATTGTTTTTTGCATTGGTTTTGTGTACTGGGCCTTTGGCTCACTTTTGCTGCTTTGCAGGTATTGGAGACGAGTTTTATGATGATTTGGGCTATGGGTCCGATTTCGAGAGATTTCTGGATGAGTGGGACGAATAGGATCCGATCACCCTGGACTTATAGAAGAATTTTTTTTGCTAAGGAAAAGTTATGTATAGATGGCTTATTAGTTAAGCCTATTTGTTGTAAAGACCTTAAGATTCCTTAGGATTCTTTTTGATGTAAGGAAACATGTAAATTTTGTAGTGTCTTGTATTGACACTAAATAGAGTTGATATAATGTAAATGTATGTATAGATTGCTTTTGTCAGCAATCTTGTTTTGTTAAAAGTTCTTTATAAAGTATAGTGATTTTGATCAAACAATTTTCATAAATTGTTAGTTTTAGGACAACCTTACATATAATGTGAAAACGTTATATGTGGTTGGGGACTCGGTACTCTAAGTCTTGGGATTTAGAGGGTCGGGTCTTTACAATATATAGACCCCTTGACCTACGAAATTGTCACACCATTCCTCAGCCAAAATCCTAGGTAAGTGGGTCTATGTCTAGTCTATTTCGGTTAATTTCTTTAGATAATTATTCTACTTTAAGTCTTTTCATATGATTGAAGGAGATTCAAGATCTAGTAGAGAAACCCTAAATTGGATTTGGAGATTCATGGTCCCGATTTGAGATAAAGGAGATTGATTAAATTAGAGTACTGTTACAAGTGAGATCTGCAAGTTCTAGGAATTGTGGAGATAACTAGGAACTTTAGAGGAACTAACTGTGTTGGAGGTTTGTAGTTTGAGAACAAAGGAAACAGGAATACTTGTGAGATTAGGGTTCCTATTCTATTAGAAGTTTCTGTTAGTGGATTGGAGTGTTGAAAGCGAATCCAAGTACGACCTTACCTTGCTTGTTATTTGTGTGTATAGGATTAGAGAATAAATTGACTAAATTCTATCCGGATTATAATTGAAAAGTGTGTTGCTTGTGTTTGGCTTTGGATAGTAAAGACTATGTAGAGTGTAATACTAACGTGGCGCTCTAATGATCTATGTGTGAGAGTGTCTCGAGTGGACTCGTGCATAGAGATGATTTCGATAGATTATGAGTCGTTCCGGTTCATATGCGGAATGCAACGATATGTGAGGAGTACCCAACATTAATATATATGTATATAAACTATTTTTATATAAAGGCTTGTGTCGAGTCATGAGTTACTCTGGGTTTAGGATTAGTTGCAAATGGTTCTAAACTGTGTTGGTTGCTTAGCTAAATTAAAGATAATAAATTGTGGTTATTACATTAGTTTTAAGTTGTATATAAAAATGTTTATTGCTTGTTCATGTGCATGTGTTTGTGGTATGACGTATTGGGCGTTTTCGCTCATTTTTTATTTTTCAGGTGCAGGTGAAAATGATATAGTTTATTATTTATCTGGATTTGATGTATATATGGACTACGGGAGGACGTTAGTGGACCTAACTATCTTGCAAATATCTAGATCGTTTTTGGAGAGCTATTAGTAGTTTTAAATCCATGGGAAGTCTGTAAACCCTTAATTTTTAAGGTAATCAATCTTAAACCCTAAACTGGAAAGTCAACCGAAGCCTTAGGTCAACAAATTCCTAGGAGACCCTAGCAGTTTAGATCCGCAACCTCGTGTTCTTAAACTAAGAAGTCAATATGAGTGAGAGAATGTAGATTGGTTCATTATAATATTAGTATGCTTAAAAATATCATATTAATAAATTTTTGACTTATTTCGAATTGATTGATACAGACTTTGAAAAGCGTGTCCGGGGCTCGAGATACTAAAAATATGTTATTAGTACCATTAGATTCGTAATTTCATAAGATTTTCAAATATATCAGTTATATAATTTTTCGGGTTATAAAAGTTACAGTTATAGTTTTTTATCGTATTTTCATTACTACCGGTAATTTAATTATTTAATCTACTTTTTGATTTCTAATCACACTATTCATAAGTACAACCACCCATACCCTATTCTTACATCCTTACAACCTATTCTTACAATATTACATTATTTTCCTTATAATTACTTTTCCAATACTATTATTACTTAAGTTACTTTTGAATTTTGAATGTTATTACATAAAAATATCACACATCTCTCCCTCTCTCTTAACAAAACCGACGCCCCCCCTTTCCTTAAGCTCTCTCTCAATTTATTTTATTTTCTTGCTTTTATTCTACACAAACCCTAATCTAATCCTCTATATAAACTCCTTTATGTCCTTCACTTTTTATTTTTCTCTCTTTCTCTCAAAACAAACTCTTGCAAATTGGTTTTTCTCTCCTCACTCCCTCTCCTTGTTGCCGTGACCTCCCCCATACACACACACACACACCCCATATTTTTCTTTATGATTCTTGTTCCAAATGCTAAATAGGTAATAGATCTATACCCTACCACATTAAAAATATGTAATGGCAAGATCATGCATGTATGATTCCACCAAAAATCCCCATGAGCTTTATGCTAGGAATGTTGAAACACTTAAAAATGAGATCCTTGCCATCACAATGTTGTAGATCTTGTTATTTAAGTTGTTTTGCTCTTATTTTGCTTTATTTTTGTTTTATGTTGTTAATATTGACGTTTTATGCATGGATTCATTATTTAACCTTATCTACATAATGAACATAGTGCATTTGCATTTTTGACTTGCATAATAAATTAGATCTAGTTGTTTTGAGTACATAAATGCCTTAGGTTTTTGTTTCATGTACATAAAGGACTTGTAGTAGTATGATAATAGTGGGAAAATGTTAGGAAGCTTAAGATCTATTTTAGTTTCAACAAAAATGTTTTTTTGAAATTCGGATCTAAAGAGAACCCTATTTGGAAAAACTATTTTTCCAACTTCAAAATGAATATTTTACATTAAATATGAAGGGCTTAGGGAATAGGTAACATAAAAAATGTTTTGATGAGTAAAGCCTAGATCTACTAAGAGATATTTTCAAAACAAGAAAAGTTTACAAAAGTTATGTTAGCATTATGTTTCAATCCTAACAACAAACTTAAAATTCGTAAGAAGGAAAGCTTGATATGTGAACACCTATTTTTCAACCCTAAAACAAGATTTTTATTAAAGAAATGGAAGCCTTGAGGGATAGGTTTCGTTGGGAATTGATTTTAGAAAGATTAAATGAGATTTACAAAAGAAACAAACTCAGATATAAATTTCAAAATTTGGATTTAGAAATGATCTCTATTTAAACACCTATTTCCAAATGCCAAAATGAGGATTTTAATGAAAAAATAGAAGTCCTAGGGGATACATGTAATAAAAACCTAATTTTGACAAGGATAAATGAAATTTATCAAAGTATAATCCTAAAACAAGGAAATGTTTCAAAGTTTAGATTTAATAATGTTTTTATTCCTTAAAAATGTTGTAAAATTCATAACTAGGTCCCTATTTAAACATCTATTTTCCAACTCTAAAATAAAGAATTTTATTAAAATAATGAAGGTGCTAGGCATATAGGTCATTAAGGTTGAGTTTTGATAAGAGCAAGTGTGATTTTGCAAGGAATAAAACTAGTTTTCTTAAGTCTAATAATTTCAAAAGTTTTGCAAAGCAAAAGTTTTCTAAAAGAATTCTTTACATCATATATCATTGAGGATATACATATAGATAGCTCATCTCATGACATTCATGGTAATAACATGCTGGTATTGCATGCACATATAATGCACTTGGTAGGAACAAAACTAGAAAAATAGTGTCCTACACATCCCATAAAGCATTGTCTAAGCACATGAAGAAATAGATTGACCAACACCCATGAATCATGCATGATATTGCGTTATTTATGTATATGAAAGAGTCTTTCAAGATATAATGATAGCTAAGTATCTATCAAAGTTTTGGAATGATGCTTGTATTGAAATTAGAAATTGATTTGTAGGTTGGAAATCTCATATAGCATTTTGTACCCTACTGTTCATGGACCAAACGACCTTGTTTGATGAAAACAACATTAGAAATAGATAGCTCTCATCGAATAGGTAGAAATTGGTATATGATATGCGAAATTCCGAGTTAAAATGACCAAGTTATGGCCGTTTTAAGTTGAAATTTCCTCTTAGACGAATTTTGACGAACTTGTTCGAATGGAATTTATAAGTTCATTTAAAATTCATAGAAATACTCATTGGAGTTATTTCTTTTGATTAGGAGACTTGGGAGACAGACTAGACCTTCTTGAGGATTATTACGATTAAGTGGATTTTTGCACCATGGCAAAGTGAGTTCACTATCTTAAAATTACATGCTCTTGATTGTGCTTGTAATAATAATGGCATTAAAACCAGGACAAGATAAAATTGAAATGTGCATGTGAGTTCTATTTGATTGAATTGATGATAAGAATATTGAAATGGGAGTTGTTATAAATGTTTGTGTGATTTAGTATAGTATTGGAGTGTTGAAATATCTATGATCGCCTATAATTCGCTTAAATAATATGCCATGATCCTATAACTAAATTAACCATGCATACCATATGTTGAGTCACATTACATTTGTTATTATACCTTTGTGGGAAGAAGGCATAATAGCTAGGCAACAAGTGGGTCTGACAACTCGAATGTTGGCATGAATGCCTGAATTAAAATGGAAGTGGTGTAGGCACTTGAATCGACTACAAAATTAGTGAGTGAATGGGCACTTGAATCAACCACTATATAAATGAGAAAAATTGAAATCTATAGTCGTATGGGCCTAAAACACCTAACCCCGAATGGAGGGCGTAAATCCATTTAACATAGGACTCTCGGAAAGTCTTATGTATTGTATGCTCACGTGCTTATGCATTTCATATGATTGTTAATATAACTTACTTATTCCATTGTCTGATGAAGTATATAATTTGGAAGTGAAACTTACTAAGCTCGTAAGCTTATACCCCTATAGTTTCCTATTGTAGTATGATTATTTATGGCTATCTCTGAGAAGCCGCTTTCCTTAAGTACAACTTCTAGAATTTAAGGAGCTTTTTGTAGAAGTCGGGACCTAGGTATTAGGCATAGACTTCTAGTTAAATCTCCTAAATCTAATATATAATTATTGTTGTCAGAGACTTTTGCGGACCTAAGGACGCTTAATATTTTGGTGAGGGTATGCCCCTTAGATCTTTGTAATAGATTAATCTTGGTTATAACTGGTATGATTTATATTTTTATTGCTATGTATGTCTTTTTAAGCTAATTCGATTCAAAGTAAGGTCCCTTACATGGTGAACGTAAGCCTTATACCCAGTGTCTAAACTCATGGAATGACTGAGGTTATCATACTTGGGTTTAAATATTGAGTGTGGTGGACTGTCGTGTATAGGGTACCCTTTGGGCGTGACGAAGTCGTTTTTTTTTTTTAAAGTTATTTTGAGGTTATGAGGTTTTTGTGTAAAGACCTTTTATATGGATTTAGTCGACAGGTTGGCTCTGGTTTATGCCAATAAGATAGTTATAAACAAGTTTTAGATTTTATGATTTTCAAAGTATCCTTATTTTGAGAGATTTGAATATATATGTTTATAATTGGTGGATTAGAGTTTTAATAGCCTTAGCGTGTTCTTAATAAGAGAAAGACACGTGGTGAGTTGTAATGCCTTTAATTTAGGGTGTTACAACAAACATGGAGGAAATTTAGAGGTGGTGATGTAATTTTTGTCTATTTATTTGTTGTGTTTTGGAAATTTCAAATGGTCTTTGGGGATGTATGTTGCACATGAAACAAGGAGAAAGGGAGTGTTGAGTTGGTATGGTTTGATATTGAAGAAGGCCTCATGCATTAAATTCATGGAGGATTGTTTTCCTTGTTATGGAAATAAATGCTCCTGTTTGCACTTGTACTTGTTTCTCTATATAGAGATGGCAAGGAGATGAATATTTAGCCGTAAAAAGGATATTAAGATTTTTGCTTGGGTATTTGTCTTATCATGTTAGATACATAGTCTTGGTGTTATGTGTACAAGCATCTATAGCCTCTGACTCCTATTTCCTATGTAGCTATGATTCCGAAAAGGAAATTGGTGGATGGCTTCTATTTGACTGGTAGTTCAAGCATTATAATTTGTAGAGTCAATTAGATAGCTTTCAGTTAGTCTGAATGGTTTTGTGTCTATGAGATTGAGCATTAGCATAGTTTTCGATCAATATATCTAGAATTATTTGTGATCATCATATATATAAAATCTAGTTTAAGTTTTATTAATATATTTATATTTTATATTTGATAAGGAATCTTATTGGATTTAATTTATACTATGCGATTTAACTCTAAGCTATTATTTGCTTACCGGTAAATTATATTAATAAATTAGTTTGTTTTGGCACAAGTATTTATTTTATCTACTTATAGATTCTAAGAAAATGATTTTTTTTGGGGGTTTACATCAGTAGAGTAGTTTATTGAGTCAAATTTTAGCTTAAATTTGTATGGTTTAATGAGTATGTAAATTTTAACATATATGAGTTTTATTATGTTGGCGTTTTAACATTGTTAATGGAATCAGTTAACGTTGTCACATGCATATGATATTAGTCACATTTTCACATGCTTTAAAGGAGTGGTGTAGAGAATGACATGTAGAGGTAGGGATTCAAAAGAGCCAATTCAAGTTGAATTTAGCCAAGCTTTTTAAAGGTTAAGCTCAACTCATTGAAAGGATTATCAAACTTAAGTTAAATCAAACTTTTACCAAGCTAGAAAATTATAGGCTTGAACTTCGCTCATTTAGATAAATAAACTTGATTTCAAGTTTAATCTTAACTCATTTATAAATAGAACTCAAGTCGAGTTGCCTTGTTGGCACTCTGATTATGAGATAAGTTAAGTGTAAAAGATTAAATGTATAAAATGAATGAGTATGTGTATATATACATACATAAATAAATGATAAATAGATATTAGACTCTATATCATATAACATATATATTATCTCATATCATAAAATATATATTATATAGAAAATAACTTTAGTTTTAGTTAGATATTATATATAAATATATAACTCATGGACCTATTTTTGAACCTAAATGAGCCAGTTTGCAGCTCACGAGTTTAAATAAGACCTATAACTTGACTCATTTACTAATTAAGCTTGAAGAGGGTCAAATTTAAAGCAAGTTGAGCTCAAATAGATTACAAATAGATAGAAAATAGCTTGCTTTTTTACAACTCGACTTGTTTACAGTACTATATGAAAGGATGACTTAAGAAGAGACAAATGGTGGAGAATTGTAATATCTTGAGTCAAGTCTTTGGATCAAGGGATTGTAGTTGTACTAAATATATGAGTCTAGACTCCATGGTGTGCTCATAGTACAGTCAGAGTGGGCAATTAAACTCAAACTCGTTTCATTAGCTCTAGGGTAATTAGTAACATAATCATCTTGCTAATAAATGATAAATTAATAAAAAAATAAAATAAAATTATGAAGTATCCGTTCATCACTCGAATTATTACATGTGTAGTGTGATGTAAATAATGGCGTTGTATAGTCACAAAGGAAATTTACGCATTTGGAATAGAGTATTAAGAGTACAAACACTAGATTCCATATGCGTACATGCAACATTAGGAGCTTTTGAAATGGGATATTGTAGTTGAGAAATAGCGAATTAGAATAAATATAATTAAATGGTACAAAAGAAAAAAATAGAGAAAAGTATAATTAATTAATCCCCTCAATAATAGGAGAGGAACTTACAATACACAGGAAATTTGGGAAAAACCCATTTCGTCTCCTTCCAATTCCATGCTCCAACATAACACTCCCACCACCATCATCTTTTGTTAATTTCCAGCAAAAAACATGAGAAAATCTTCATTGGAACTTTTGCTTAAACTGATCTTAACAACTTTCATTAACATGCATGCCATTTATAAGAATTTTTCTAGGTGATTTTTAAAGCGCTCAAGCTTGAATTGAAGGCAAAACTTTCCAATTTCTTCTTGCACAATTTTTATTGTTTCCATCAAGGTTCATTCATGAGTCTTTCTTATAAATGCGACATGTTTTCATAGGATCTATATTTGAAACACCTTCCCTTATTTATGGAAATTGAAGGATGTAGGTGAGCTAATTCTAACTTCTACATGCAATTATAAATCCATGATGATTTCTTAGAGAACTTTGAAGTTTGAGTAATGTTTTGGTTTCTAAATAACTCCAAGTCCACTCCAATTTCATTTTTTTTTTTAACTCAACCTTTTGATGCTTCCTCTATTGCTACTCTGCTGTGCACACCTAGAAATAGTTCTTAAAATAAGTGCATGATTATAATTTTGAGATAAAAGTTGTCTCTAATACTTAGACACACATATGCTGATTTTGTTATCTTATGGTCTATGAAATATAGATTACTTGTAGTCTAATTCAAAATGACTCTCCTCGGATTGGCAGGTACAGATATTACAAAAATGGGTTGAGTCTCTAGCCTAGACCCGTGCCCTAGGTCATCTATCGACTTTAACAATAATAATAAAGAGAAATAGAAAAGAAGATTAAAGGAAGAAAATGGAAAAAAAAAACAGTATAAGTAAATAATTTTTAACATGAAAACTATTTTCTTATGAGTAGTTAAAGAAATGATGATTTGCAATTGTGTGGTACCAAACACTTTGTTTGACTCGTAAGTGCTCTCGAGTACCTTAATTGAACATACTATAATACAACTAATACTACAAAGGAAATATAATAATATATTACAATATATTTCATATAATGTGAAAACACCACTATTTATAGTTTTATACAGTAGTTTCAATCCTGGTTTTCCTTAAAACAAAAAATCTTTTTTTTTATCAAAGTGAGTTGGACTTAATTGCATTAGACATGGCTTCCAAGTTTAAATGATTTGCCTCTTGAAAGTTATTGGCATTTGGACTTGAAATCATGATGGATAGTTGAAGTGCAGTTTCATGGAGGTGTCATTTATTGGGCTTGTCTCCTTTTAAATGTGTGCGTCTCTCTCTCTCTCTCTCTATATATATATATATATTCTGAGTCTACATTTTTTTTCCAATTAAAGATATAAAAATACATATCCATGTTTCAGTAGTTTTCGTTTCCTATATACCCAAAAAAGAGAACTTTCTTTTCTATTAGTTTTTCTATTTATAAAAAAAATTCCATTAAGAGAGACCTTTACAATGTAGCTATTAAAGGAGATTGACATATGCCTTTTCTAAGAACCTCGCAACCATGTATACTTCTTATGACCAACAACATAATACCGATTACTAATTTGTATTTGTTCTAAACTCCATATAGCCTACTAAAGTTGTAATTTTATTTGTCAAATTATATGGTTTAGCTTTTTGTAAGCCACCTAATTTTATATAATCTAATTATAATGATTACCAAAAATATAATATAGAATCATAAAAGAACTAAAATAAAAGTTGCAAAAATCACTCCTAATTTTTCGTGATTTAAAATTATTAAAAATTATTAAAGTGTAAACAAATTTGATTATAGATAGAAAAATTAGAATCCTTACCAATAAAATTTCAAAATGCAAAATGTAACTTCTATAACCTTAAACACTCAATGATCGATGAAAAACCGATCATTTCTGTAAACTTCCAAATCCTTTTACCTTAAGTTTAGAGATTAAAAGATAAAATTATACACTAATAATGATACAATAAATTCTAAATTATTTCTAATATTTTAAAACGTTAAAATAGCCTTAGAAAATTTATGATCATCAATTATTAAAATAAATAATTCATAAGACAAGAATCTGCAACACCAATCAATAATTTAACAAATAATCATAGTTGACTTTAATTTTCATTTACAATAAAAGACAATTAATTTTTATAGCCTATTGGCTATAAAAAGATACTTAAAAGATAAATCATTAAAATTACAAAATACACGAAAAGATAAAAAATTTGATCAATATATAAGAATTTAAATCTTAATTAAATATTTGAATTATACCAATATTTTAGTTAGAAAGTTTTGAGTTTATAAAGACTAAATCCTGATTTAATCTTGTAACCCCGAGAATTTTTATAACTAGTAAAATGAATAGAGTAGCAAATATAAAATAGATATTAAACTTATGACCCAATAAAATTCTAGAATGAACTTATGAGTAATAATAAACTCATTTATAGTTTAAAAACCTGAATAGAAAATTCTTTGACCCCAATAGATACTAAAAATAAGATTTCGTATCTTGAGTTAATCACTCACGATATAATTAAAAGTAGCTCTAAATTTCAAATCCGATAAAAGACAACCCCTTTATATAACCTATTAATTATAAAACAATAACTAAAAGATGAACCGCTAGGATTATAAATATACAATAAAAATGAAAACAACTATATAACTAACATTATAGACTTTAAATGAAAATTTAGATCAGACCGTAATTCTAGTTAGAAAATTTGGAGACTATAGGTACTAAAATCCTAATTTGACCTATCGATACTAGAAAATCTTAATTGCGTAAGATAAAACTCTAAAATTATTTAATTGTATAAACTTTAAATTCAAAATTCAAACTCAAAAGATAACCTAGGAATATTGTAGAGACTTTAGATAAAATTTAAAAATAAAACTTTTATAGAACTAATATAATTATACGCGTATAGCCTAGTTAAATACGTGAAAACTTAGATATTATATTATATTATTTTATGTTTCTAAAGTATGTGAAACATAGTGAAAATTTGGAACCATAATAGCCAACTATCTTCCTTTGCAAATCATGCACGCCATTTGCCTTTAATTGAGCCAAATTGGTCACAAAATTTCAACTTGAAAGTGACTTAGCATGTAATGACAACACACCAACCAACCCACATAATTAATATAAGATAAAGAGCCTTGAAAAATTACAAACCAACTTCAATATTTGGCTCTTGATTTTCGTAACCTGCAGCTATGAAAGGAGACAATATATTTCATACGTTCCTTGCTCCTCACTGTGTATAACTTTAGGCATTTAGAAGTAGACTAAGTTAACAAGCTTTGATAAATTAACTAACTAACATCTAATTAAAATCAACTAAACAGATGACCAAGTAGCAAATATTGACCTTGAAAATTTATTTTCCAAATACACATATTGCCCGACTTTGAAGCCCAAGTTATAGATGTGGATTGAAGATTTTCCAGCAGCCATCAGACCCCAAACATCCAACTTGTACCATAAAAACAGCTCATAAATAGCCATATAAATAATTATAATTAACATAAAAACCAATTATTTATTCAATTTGACCTGTAAACTACAACAAAGCACTTAACAAACAGCCCATTTTTCCCTCATAAACAACAACAAGGAAGAGGATAAATTAGCCCCTGTTTTTCCCCATAGCTCCATCGTGAGAACACCACCAATATATGAGACAACATGTAACAAAACAACAAATAGAAAAACACCAACTAAACCTTCATTAAATGAGTGTAAAACCAGCTCAAACAACTTGTGGAATCTGCCTCAATTCCTCTTCAATTTTCGTAATAGCAGTTGGAACAAAGAAGAAAAAACAGCATGTGAAAATTTGCAACACATTCTCTATTGAATATAGCTTAGGAATGTAGGAATTTAAAGCCCACAAAAGTAGAAAAGTTGATCTTGAACATTGACCCACAAAATTTGCAAAATAAACACACAAACAACCAACATTGGAGCCACCAAAACTTTAGACAAAAAACAACAACTTCCAGCCCTCATTTCGTGTTTCAAAAGTAGTCACTTGCACCTCATTTATAGCTAATGTTGGACACGTATAAATAAGAGTAGTTAACTAGCAAACAAGTTCATTTATTTCCCATCTTTTGATTAGCAAATCAGACCTAACACCCAAAACAAACAGCCCCATCTTCCTCTTCATAAACTCATGTAATAGACCAAAAGAGAAACGAAAAATAGAGTATCAACAATTCTTGTTTTTCCTAACTTGATCATTATGTAAGTTTTACTCCTTAACAACACAAAACACAACAGTTAAACTATTTTTCTCCCTATAGACAACAACAAAGAACCAAAGTAGAATACCCTTTGATTTCCTTTCCTTCACCGTAAATTATCAAGACTTTAGAAATCAAGAACTAGAGGTAAGAATGATATTGGTTTAGCTAACTTATTTCTAAATTTACAACTACTCATTATACTATCTACTAATGTAGGATTCGGTCCACATCAAAGAAGATAAGTTAGTAACATTCAATCATCCAACCAAGATAAGAATCATACTAACTTGAAGTTACATTATGTTCAACTATAGAAACTAGGAAGTTGAAGAATTGAGTTGTTTTGGAAGAGTATATATATTTGGATGAATAGATGATTATCTTATGGAGTTGACAAGATGAGATATTATTGTGTTGATGATTCTTGGCTGTTTAGAAATAAGGAAAACATCAACTTGAAAATTTAGAACTCTAAAGGTTAGGAAATTTAGATCTAAGGAAAATGGAACCCAAAACCTTGTTTAAGACAATAACAAAACTAATTTAAACTTTGCTAAATGCATCTAAAACTCAGTATAGAAGGAGAAACTTAACAACAGAGACCTCAGATACTTAACAAGGAGTCCAACATTACAAATATAGTATAAATCATTCCTAATAATTAAGCAAAGAAGCAAAATAATTCATCCCTCCCTTTAGCACAGGCCGTGTGGAAGGAGGGGAAGAAACCAATATGAGCCATCCTTCCTACGAGCATTAGTAGTGTAGAAGGAAGGGTAGAAAGAAATAAAATACCCTCCCTTTAGCATAGCCCCTGCAGCCCTTAGTGTAGAACTTAAAATTCCATTTTTCTTTTTCATTTTAACATGAAAATTAAATTTAACTTTTAAGGATAAATTCCATATATGACAGTTATATGTTTTTTAAAAATATATATTTATTTACTTTAAATTTAATAATCTTAATTTACATTTGGTATGTATATATATCTAATTCCATTAACTGACAAATATGTTAAAGGAATTTTGAAAGGACTAGATACTAAATGTAACCATATAATAATAGAAATACCAATTTACATAGATAGATAAGGTTGACTAACGAAATAAATAATAAAGAAAGTTTCCTTATCAAAGTAGGCATTAGATAGATTCTAATGGCATGATCCCCTTAAATAATAGGTAATGAATATTAACTACCTTAAAGTAGACATACTAAAAAAACAAAATAAGCAATAAAAGTTTAATAATAAAATTATTAAGCAAAATAAGACTTAAATATTCTATAAGCCGAATTTAGATAAAAAATGAGAAAATAGGACTAAAAATAATAAAAACCAATTTTAGGACTTATTACAAGCAATTGTTATTTTAATTCATAGGAGATGTTGAGTCCATGTTCTCAAACCCCAAGTACTTTCCAATGACATATCAAGTAAACAAGAATGCTCAGGTGAGGGGACTCTAATCATCTTCTATTTGCTTGTGTTTGCTGCCACTTCTTGTTATGTTGATTGTATGACCTATATGTTGAATGACTGATTGTTACGAATGCTATCATCTGCATGATCACTTAAATAAATGGATAAGTATAATCACTCAACTAAACTAATCAGATATACTCGTCA
The DNA here is from genome assembly GCA_024138025.1 of Combretum micranthum. Lineage (NCBI taxonomy): Eukaryota > Viridiplantae > Streptophyta > Magnoliopsida > Myrtales > Combretaceae > Combretum > Combretum micranthum. The sequence continues at coordinate 115,643 of JAMXBD010001358.1, read as the reverse complement.
CATGTGCTTGAAATCCCCTATAGGGAATGTCCCGAATTTGCAATTGAATGTATTTCTAAAATATATTTTTGAAAGAACATGACTCAAAGAATCTCAAGTTACTCCCTGTTCATCTTTTAAATGAAAATTTTCCAAATGAGTTATGAAATAGACCTAGGACATTTCTAAGACTTGTATTGGTAGTAGATGTTGCCTGATTTAGGATCTATTAGTCAGATTCACCTTTATTAGGTGATGGTTAGTATTAGCAGTAGATGTTCTACTTGCTTGATTCATCATTATTTGATGATGGATAAGTTTAAATATTAATTGATATTAACCAGTGTAAATCATATGAACACGTTGGGGAATATTGCTTTTTATTAATGACATGTAGTTATTGGTTAAGTCTGGATGGATATTACCACTAGGTAACCTCGTTTGGAGCAAGACGAGATATCCCATGCGATGTAAGTATGGGAGACAACTGATATGCAGACAGCGTAAATCTATATCATTTATGACTCTTGACTCCCATAGATGTGTTGCTTAGATTCATCACATATGCATTCATATCTCATGTAGATAGATTTGCATGAATGTTTAATTAATGCTTGATAACTTGCGTGACCGGTAATAGTAAGGAATGAACTCATTGACCTGTGGTTTCACCCACACCTCAATAGTTTTTGTGCAAGAATAATGCTAGCTGGGATCGAGCTAAGAATATGTGGAGAGTGCTTCTTTATCAGACCTTCTCGAAGCTAGAAAGTTATATTGTTATGAACTTAGAATCTAATTCTGAACAAATTGTACAAATAGCTGAGACTTTACATTTTGTAGGATTGAAACCCCATTTTTACTATTTAGTAGGGGATACCGATTCTTTGCAATCTTTGTGAAATGAGGAAAATCAGGTTCCATAGTTGAATCTCAATAATATTATTATATGTATATGTATTAATCAAGTAGAGATAGTAATAAATAAGTAGTCTAGTAAACTCTGACTTACAAGACGATTTTTATATTATGAGTGCACACATAGTATGATGACTTCAGGTTAATCCTATTAGGCCCCCTTTTGAGGCATGATACTTTTAATGCCTTAACTCTAGCTCCTAATTCTGAAAATTTTCTCTTATAACTTTCCCATATTGATCCAGTTGTTTCTCCTAGAAAACTTTCTAAATGCATGTACATTTGATCTACATCTGCTTCTAATGGTGAATCTTTAAACTCTTGTTACTATTTGTGATCGACTATTTAATAATAGACCCAAAACGTGAGGATCATGTGCACTTAATCTTTCCATCATCTATCAAATTTTCTTATCTATAGTTTCTACTAGCCTTCTTCTAACCGTGGTTGTCCTATCCTAGGGTTTTTCTATAGGGTCTGTTTGGATGGTATGTTTTTCATTTGTATCTGTATGGAAATGATATGTATAAATATGTCCTATTTGTATTTATATTTTATCTATATTTGATCTATTTAATATTTTCATGAGAACTGCTAACTTTTTTTCATATGTATCTATTTCTTGATAAACAATTTGTCTTTAGTAGTAATCTTGCATTTATTGGTTGTACTCTTCCTGTAATTATGCTTGAGCTAGTCCTGTGCTTTTTCCTTGATTTTCCACAAAATCTAGTTCACCAGTCTTTTTTTTTTTTTTTTTTTCTGTATCTAAGAACTCTAAGTGTGTCCTACCTCCTATACTAATTACTTCATCTTCCTTTTCATCTGCTTTTTCATCTCTTTTGGTGGCTTCTTTCATCAAAATTTGTTGATTGTTGCCTGCCTGCACTTCACTTTCTGCATTTGTGCTTCTTTTATTTTGTCTTTGTGTAAAAATTCAAACTCTATCATAAATGCTTCCCTTTCTCCTTTTACTTATTTTCTTATAACTTTTTCTTTAACCTCCTTGTTTGCTTCTAATTCTAAACTACTTTCCTTTATAAATGTATATCCTTTATGTTTTTTATTTTATTCTACAAAATAAACTCCTTCATTTTCCCTAAGATATTCCTATCCTATCCTATCTAATGTTGAATGGTAAATCTTATTAAGGTTTAATCGTCTACTAAAAATCTACCTTTAATTTTATCAAAACCCCTTAGAGTTATCGGTACTTCTATTTCCATATTTTCTTCTTCTATTGTAATTCTCCTTTCTATTTCTAAATGTATTTCTTATGATGCCTCACTATTTGTGTCTATATTCATGTCTTGATAATCCGTAAACCTTATACTAAAAATTTCATTAGGATTTTGGTACATAATAGTATCTTTTGGAATTTTATTGGTATTTCCTACTTCTAAATGTCTTCCTAGATTCCATTCTTCTCTTTCTAATAAACTATTGTCTATTTTCATAGTAGTGTCATTCTTGTGATTTTAATTCTAATAGAATCAATTATTCCTTCTATATTTAATTTATATCTAATTTCGCTGCGATTAGTTAATTTACATATAAATCCTATATTAATCAATAAATTATTTCCTATATGTCTTTCATTTCCTTAAGCCTGAATACTTATGTCTATATTTTTCAAATTATTTAAATGCAACAAGAAATCAGGCGCACAATAAAATAATCATTTTCCTACTTCATATCTATTTCCATTGTAGCTATAACTACTTCCCTAGCATCTATCTAATAAAACAATAAAAACCTTTATCCCTACTTGTTTCTTGGTTAATCCTTTAACTCCTATGACTACCAATCCTAAAACAACTAATCTTTTACTCATATAAGTTAACTGCCCATAAGCTTGTCTTGTAACTGATGGAAGACTAACTGGTTTTGTTGTAACTGTGACTGCTTCATCTCTGTTTGATATAAATAATCTTGTATTAAAAGATAAAGGTCTAATAAAATATAAAGTCCTTGGATTTTATAAACTAATTGCTTTATTAGAATATATCTCTAAGTCTCTATTTAAGTCAAATAATTCATCTAACTGATTTAAAGACATATTATTCCTTCTAGGGCCGCCTATTCTATCTAATATCTTTATCCTAGTTGTCCTTTCATTATTTAATGCTTCTTTAATTTTTCTACATCTTCCCTTAAATGGGATTATCCTTGTTAAGCTCATTTTCTTATACTAAATAAGCTGGTTTATATTTCCATTCTAAGGTTTTTTTTTTTTTTTTCAAAAATCTTTAATCCTTCTAGTTGTCCTAAAATTTTTTCTAATTCTTTTTCTATTTATGGATTTTCTTTTTCTTTGTCGTTCTTAATCTTTTATGAATCCTTTTCAATCCTTTCTATTTTAATATGTAACCTTATTAAAAGTGCTATGATAATATTATTTTATCTAATCTTACTATGTCCTTCTAAGGTTTTTTCCTTTACAATTAGTTAAACCATTAGGTTAATTAAATATTCACTAGTATCTGAAAAGAACTTGTTTATAGACTGGATGTTGATCTAAATCTATTATACGTTTAGGTGGATGCTAAGGATAAGAATAAGACATTAACCTGTTAAAACTTTCTTAAATTGTTATATAACTTCTATCTGCCTTTTATTTTGTTGCTTTAATTCCTTAGAACTCTTGTCTATTCTCTCTAAAAATAATTTTTTTTTAATTTTCTAATATCTTTTAAATATTTTAATTATCTAAACTTATGTGCTATTGATGCTAAATGATTTTTTAAATAAGCTTGATTACCACTAATTTTCTTTGACTGTCTATCTTTGTTTTTTATGTAATCTCCTGTGGTTCCTAAAACATTATAGAATTATCTATATCTTCCTCAATATTATTACCAAAAGAGAAAAGTAAATCTACAATACTATTTAACTGTCTATTTTCAAAATGTAATTGATGTTGGACCTTAGTAAAATAACAAATATGCTTAAAATCTTGTGACTTTTCTATCATTTAATTTGGATTATATATTTTTAAATTTAACCAATCAAATTGTTTTATGCTAGCTATTTTCAGTTATAGTTCCTATTTTTATTTATTTCTTCTATCCATTCTTCAGTAAATCCTCAATCTAAAAGTTGTTTTCTAGTAAAGTATGATTGTCTACCTTACTATGTGTTTATTCTTCTAGAATATTCTTGATCTCTTTTATATTCTAATTTTATTTCTATTACTCTAAAGGATGTTAACAAGCTTTGTTTTACTGACCTTCTATAATTAAATTCTTGTAAGTCTACGGACCTTTCTACTAAATGTATAATTAATTGGTTTTCTATAGCCTTGTCATTTCTAGGTATATATCTAACAACCTTCTATTATTTGCTACACCGTCCAAATCTGCAAAAGACATACTTTAAAGGAAATCTATTAGTGTATCATATAAAGACATAAAATAACATTGAAATTGCAAACCTTATGACACTTTATTGCTACTTAGGGGCTAAGTAAGCTTCAAGCATTAAACTAACTATGATCGAAATTTTAAAGAAATTATTGAAACATGACTCTAATACCATTTAAAGGGGGTGAGACTACGTAGACAAGGATCTTTAAAGTGAAAGACCATTAAGGGATACCATCATAATGTAGCAATTAAGGGAGATTGACATATGCCTTTTCTAAGAGCCTCACACCTATATATACTGCTTACGACCAACAACACACCTATACATAATTTTAGCATGGACAATCCTTCTATAGGTTCTTTTGGCAAGGTATATGTCACAGTCTCCTCTAATAGTTAAATGTACAAGACCTCGGAGTGATCATCCACTAGGGCAGCCTCTACAATTATTGAAGCAACATTTCAAAATAATTTCTAAAAATTCCTCTTCTTAGATGTTTAATGCTTTTTTACTTTTTCCTTTTCGCTAAGTGCCCCAAATATGTAAAGAAATAAAGAGAGGATGAAACACAGAAAAAGTTTACCTCAAATAGATACTTGTATTGATACCTTCATGATATAAAAAGGAGAATAGTTACAATATAGTGAAAGGATTATAAGAATGGTGATTTGTGAGTGCCTATTCTCTTTCCCTCTCTAGAGTTCCTTTCTAAAGTTTGATACCTTTTCCTAAGATGATAAAGAGTTTATATAAACATCCTAAGGACTGAACATACCTTTTCTTAGGATTCTTTTTTCGAGAAAAGAATTGTAAAGAAAATAAATCGTACAATAAATACATACAACTGTATAATACTTATATGCTTCTAGCTAATAGTAGTGTAATAATTGCTTATTATGTGTTGAATTCTTAAACAGCTATTGTAGAAGAGAAAATGCTTTTGGTTGTGTTAGATTCTCTTAAAATAGGTTTTGATGATAACAAAAGAGTGAAAAATGATTACTAATGAGTTTATTAAGTGTGTAGTATCAAGATTAAAGAGAAAGAAGAAAAATGATGAAGAGTATAAGAAATTCAGAATGTTTTTTAGAAGGTTGCTTTAAGGATAAAGAATTTTTCTAGAAATCCAGAACCTTTCACTGCACTATTGACAGTAGCTCTATATCACGTGATTTTACTGGTCATCTTCTCCAACTTGACACAAATCATTTCAGTTTAGTACAAAAATGAATCCTGAAGACCTAGCTCCAAGTAAATGAGTTTATTTGGATAATATACTCACTTGTTCCACTTAATTTGGTTTAATCCAAGGCGATTTAAAGTTTTCTTTCAAAGTTTATCTCTCACCAATGATGGAAATCTTCATGAATAGTACCAGACCTTGTTTGGACGGATTCTACACGTTTTTTCTCCTTCAAGATAAGTGATTTATCAGTATCTACTATGTCCAAGACATTTATTTTCATGGGATTTTTCCTAGAAGATTAAAAAGAAGATAAACGTTATCTTGGATAGGATGGGGAAGAAGATCACGATGAACAACAATAACAAATAACAACAAGATTTTTTATGAAAATCAAACAAGGCTTATCATCATCCTTCCATTACAGAATTTGAATTTGAAGGAACACAACTGATACTATTCACATTGTAAACAAAGGATTTCTCTTTCACCAAGAAAATACAGAACCTTATACAGAACCTCATGAAACTTTGCTATTTCTGTTTCTAGTCTTTGAAACTGATCTCTCTCTCTCCTTTGGAAGAAATACAATGTCAAGAAACACTTTGCTACAGAAAAAGAAAAGAGAGATAGAGAAGGAAGAAAAAGAACACTTACTTTACCAACTTAGACGGTTTCATAGAATCTTTTGATCAAAGAAAAGAGCACCTTCTTTGCCACGAGAAGCAAATAGAAATCGCTACTATTTATAATCTTACACGAGCTTATTAGCACAATTTTTTTAATTCTTTATTGCAATCTTGATTTTGTTATTTCCCTGTTGGCAGAAGGAATATGTTGTTGCCTTCTAGTTTGTTAATTACAGGATTAGACTCTGTAGACCAATTGTAGTTGGAGGACAGCTATGAGAATCGAGCAAAGAGGATTGTACAATCTTGTAACTCGAAGTTATTGTATATAGTGGAACAAACCCGTAGGATAATGGGGTCCCTAGCTCGGAGCTGGAAGAGTGGACTGATACACAAGGCGAAACCACTAAAAATTGCCGCCTGGTTCTCTTTTTCCTATTCTTTTATTTTCAGCAATTTATTTTCATACTTGTTTAATTGTTATATTGTTCTCATATACAAAATTGAAGGGGAATATTTTTTAAAGGCGAAAATTTTTATTAATAATAAATTCAACCCTCCTTCTTGATTATTTAAGTGGGACCAACAACTTGTAAAGTAAATCTTACCGTCCTTTTTCCTTATCCTTTATGACAACTATTTCTTATTTGTCTTTATCCTTTGTGCTTGTCTCTGATTTTTCACTTATCTTTTATTTGTCTTGTCCTTGTCCTTGTCCTTGTTTGTCATCTTCTTCCATCCTTTCCAACTCTTCTACATATTAAGTCTATACTAGATCCCATAATACATCGCTGTTTCTGGCAAAAATGTATTGAATGATATTTTTATTCACAAGATAATAATTGCCTTTTTGTTGATAATCAAAAGGTAATTTCCATGATTTTAGTTGATCATCCCAATTATTTGACTCTTATGTCTTTGAGGCTTGGATCCACAGTAATATTTTCCGCAAAAAGTATTAATATTTATTGAGTATATTGTGGGTCTTGCATTCCATTGTTCGTCAATCCATTTAAGGGGTAGATTGTCAATTTCCAAATGAAATTTTAAGATCTAACCTTGTAGATTGGGATCTGCCTTTTCAAATACCATTTTTATTGCTTCTTGTATTTGTTTACCTAAAGATTCATTTTAATGTGTATATAATTCCCTACTATTTTTTTAACTAATCCAATGGAGCTTTTATGGTCCCATCGACGATATCATCTAGTAAACCATCTAACCATTAAAATAAATATGGTAATTGAAATATTAACTATTTGAGTGGTTCGATCACAGTTAGATATAATGTGAATTGTTGGATAGTGATAGGATCGGTTACGTAAAAATTAATGACAAGACCATAGAATTTACCCTAGTCCATAATCTAAAAGTGTTTGAAGATTAAAAAGATGTTTTCCTATATTAAATGCCTCAAATAAACATAAATCAATGCAAAGTGCATGAATGCAATAACCTACATGCTTTAGACAATAATGTCCATATTCCCTAGTCATAGTGTTTATTGATGGAATGGGCTCTTCACCACATGTGATGCAGCTTGTTTTTTTCCCTTAAGTTTTAGATAAGTAAAACTACCTGTTCCCAATATGTGATATATAAGTTAAAGCCTCTCTCAAGGTCAGAAACTCTGGATCTAGACCAGACCACTAGAATCCTTTGTTTTAAAACCAACCTAATGCATTTTAAAAACAAGCGACAGAAAGTTTCATCTTCCTTCTCTCAATGTGATTATGAGCAACTCTATTAGTAGCTTAGATCCATTCAAAATAATGATATCTCAATCTATTTAGTTAAAATCATACATGAATCTAAAATGTACACAACTCATTTGGACTCACGAAATTCAGTTTTAGCTACTAATTGTAAATACCCAGTTGTTAGTCATTAAAACACTTTGAAGTCACATGAATCAAGTCTTGGACCCACAAACCCAAAGTTTAAATGATTATTTATCCATGGATGGAAACATTAAGCATAAATTCTAAAGAAATAATATGTAATTAAAGATGAAATAAAAAATTAAGCATAGGTCCTTATAGAAACAAACGTTGGGTTTATAATGAATTTATCCACTTCGAGATTTATAAAGCAAGAAGAAATAGTTCTTTTGCCCAAGAATTCTCTCTCTATTATATATTAGGAATTTGTTACAAATTATACATATTTTTCATATTCTGTCTGTCACATGCCTCTTCACGTTTATTTATAGGATCAGACAATAAAATCATAACGATTTTATTCGCTAACATGGTATATTCTTTATAACTAAATTTGTTCTTTATTTTCATGTGTGCATCATGAATTGCCAGCTCATAGGGTCGCTTTTCATGGTGTAAGGTCAAAGGCTCGTGTAAGGCCCTAGATTTTATGTTACGATTTATGCTAAAATGCTAAATCAGAAGTCAACTGGAAACCCTAAAGCCAACAAAGCTATAGCAAACCCTAGTAGATTTAAATCCGGCAATCCTATGCTCTTAACCCCCTAAACAACAAAATTGAGATAATTATGGATTATAGTTTGAAATAATATAAGAAAGCTTAAAAATATTAGATTCGTAAAATTTAGTTTATTTTATATCAGAACGGCATTAGATTTTGAAAATCGTGCCTTGGTACACCAGATGGTAAAAATATTCTAATAACACCGTTAGATTCATAAAAATATAAGGATTTTAAAAATATCAGTGTTATAATTTGTTCAGTATCTAAAAATATCATATATAGCTTAATTACGCATATTTTCTCTACTACCGGTATTAATTTGTCTTATCTACTATTCATAGTACTATTCATTACTATTCACCTATTTCTACTTTTCTACACCTATTCTTACACTCTACCATACCTACTTCTTACTTTTTGCTTTTCCCATACAACTTTAATCACATCATACCTTACAAATTATTACTTTTCATTAATAAAAATACAAAACAAATCAAAACAACTCTCTCTCTTCCACTCTCTCTTGCCGCCAGCCATGTACAACCCACATGCACATTTATTTTTTCTTTTTCATTTTATTTAGTTTACACAATCTTTCCTCCACAAAACTCTATAAATACCACATTTCCCTCCATTTCTTTCACATACTCATTTACCTTACTAAAACTCTCTCAAAATCACATCTCAACTTTTCTCTCTACAATCTCTTCTCATCTTCCCATATTTCTACAATCCACATACTACCAAAGCCTCTCTTTTTCTACCTTCCATATTTCTAGTTTAGGTAAAACTCTTACCTATACTTTCTTATTATATCATGTAACTTAACTTGACCATGGTGTATGTTTCCTAAACATCTAAGTGTTATGGAAGCAACACTATGTTTATGTTTTGTTCTTGTTCATGAATAAATTTAATTTTATTATTATGTTGTTTCATTATTGTTATGTTGTTACATGTTATTATTATTGTTCTAATCTAACTTCTATAAATTAGTAACTATATTTATGTGTGTATATATATATTTTTTTTTTCTTAAAGCTTATAAGCTCACTAACATAATCGTTATTTATTTATTTATGCTTTGCAATTTGTTTATTTTAGACAAAGATCACCATGAATTTTAGTATTGTTAACATACAAGGACTTTTCAAAAGTTAACCAAGAATTTTTTTACTCTTTTTAAACAACCATTAAAACCTTAATGTTGATAATACTTTGTTATGAGAAATTTTCTTAAAAACTTGGTTATAAAATCCTCACTAATATTTTAATAAATACAAAGACCAAAACAAGCTAAAATTAATTCACCAAGTCTACTGAGGAAATAAAATTTGTAGATAACTTGGAATGACTAAAATTTTTTAATTTAAATTATCTTTTAAGAGATTAGGAAAAATAAATTATATTACATATTTAATGACTCAAAAATCTTTAGTTTTATTTCCAAACAACTTAAGTAATTTTGTCAAGTTCACTTTTTCAACTAGTAAGACAAGTTGTTTTATGAAAAATCATTGATTAAGGCAACATAATTAGAATCATGTGTTTAATATGAGTTGCATATATATTAAAAGGGATTTTCAACTATATATATTTATATGCTTGCTATGGGATTTTTGGTTGATAAAAGTTTGGAAAAATCATGTTTTAAGGTTGGGATAGTCATGTCAACTCTTTACCGTGTCTATTTGAAACCCAAATGACCTTTTATGATAAATATAACATTAGAAATAAATATATCTTTTTGAGTAAGTAGAAAACGGTATATAATATATGAAATTTCGAGTTAAAATGAGTAAGTTATGGTAATTTTAAGTTGGAATTTCACTCCATACGAATTTTGACGAACCTGGTAAAATAGAATTTGTAAGTTTAAGTAGAACTTCTAAGAAATACTCATTTTTTTGGTATTTCTCTTATTTAGGCAATGAAGAGCCTAAGTTTCCTTGTCCATAAGACTACTTCAACTAAGAGTTTTCTACTGCCATGGCGGCTGAGTGAATTTATTTCTTACATTTTGTACTTATGTATTTGCTTGTACAATAGAGGCACTAGATTTAGGAAAAGATAAAAAATGAAAGCACATGTGCCTTACTTAATGGTTGAAATTATGTTAAGCATATAGAGGCAGGAATTGTCAAATAATCATTATATGATTAGTACAGGAATAATATGTCTGCAAATTCTATAATCACTTTTAAAACATCTAAATATTATGCTATGATTACTTAAATAAAATGATTCATACATAACATATAGTGAGTCACATTGCATTTATTACTATACTATTGGTACGATGAGGGTATAGTAGTGAGGTCAGTAGAACCCGCAAAACTACCTTATGGGGAATGTTTGCCCAATTAAAATGGTGAGTAGATATCCAAAATAACTACTTTTGAGTGGCTAGTAGTGGTGTGTATAAAAACTACAAAAAACTTCATTTGCGAAATATGGCCTTACGGCCCAAAACACCAAACCCCGGATGAAAGGGTAAATCCATTCAACATATGATTCTTGGATAATCATGTGTGTTGTTTGCTCACGTGCTTGTTGCATTTCATATGCTTGTTTAAATAACTTGTTTGAATATTGGTTATTCGAGTACTTTATTTATGGAAATAATTCTCATTAAGCAAGGAAGCTTACCCTCTTATAGATATTAATTGCAGTACCCTTACTTTTGGTTAACACCCAGGGGATACTTTTCATAGGTACCATCTTTTGAATTTAGGAGTTTTTGGATGAAGTCAAAGACTAGTTGTAGACTTAGACTTCTAAGTAAATCTCCAATGTATCTCTTTTGAATAGATTATGATGGACTTTATCTTTTGAGAGGGGAACCCCCTTTAATATTTTGTAAGACTTTTTATATTTAAGATGCTTATGTTGTGATTTCCATTCTTAACTGTTATTATGAATGTTTTCTTAAACAACTTGTTTCAAAGTTGGTCCTTTATGATCATGAAGGTATGTCTTATACCAGATATTGAAGTTGTTGGGATGACTGAGGTTGTCATACTTAAGTTTTAATATTGAGTATGGTAAACTGTCACGTTTAGGATACCTTTTAAGGCATGATAGCTTGAGTGTGGCTTGGATGTCAAGGCTCGAGTTAAGTTGTGGCTTTTTGCTAAAAAGCTCGAGTTCTTATCTAGATTCAACTGTGAGGTACTAGCGAGTTCATCAAGGGCTTGACAGGACTTGTCCATTGTTGAGTAAGTGCTGAAGTCTTAAAGCTAGTCTCGGCTTGTGTTGAGGGCTCGACGTAAGTTTTGCCTTTGTTTTGGCTTATTGTTTTTCCTTCAATGGGTCTTTTGCAAACCTCGACTAAATTCTATTGTACACTGTAGTTGTTGTTTTGCTCCAAATATGATTCGAATCACTTTGCTTCTTCTTCTTTTGATTCTAGGAGCTGAAAAATAACTTTTAAGCAATAAAAGCAAAAATTCATAAGAATTTACCTAAAAATACATCAGATAAAGCCTAAATTCCTATGAATGGAATAAAGTAAAGTAGATTATAGATGGAAGAAAGTGGAGTTTAAGGACTTGGATGGAAAGGATGTCGAATTTAAGGGAGAGACAACAATTTCAAGAGGATCTGAGTTGAGTTCGTTTGAACTACTTATAGCTGAGGAGGTCGAAAACAAAAAGGAAAGTTCTTTCGGTGCAATGGAAAATAAGGAAGAATTGCCACGAGTTGAGGATATACCTGTTGTTAATGAGTTTCTAGATGCTTTCCCTGATGAACTACCAGGGTTACCCTCAAAGCGAGAGATCGACTTTGAGATCGATTTGGCACCAAACACAGAATCGAACTTTAAAGCGCCTTGCCGCATGGCTCCTGTTGAGTTAAAGGAGTTAAAAAAACAATTACAGGAACTTTTGGATCAAGGATTTGTAAGGCCCAATGTGTCACCATGGGGTGCACCTATTTTGTTTGTTAAGAAGAAGGACAGATCGATGAGGTTATGTGTGGACTACTAGGAGCTAAACAAAGTCACTATCAAGAATAGGTATCTGCTCCCTAGGATTGATGATTTGTTTGACCAACTACAAGGAGTAAGAGTGTTTTCAAGGATTGATCTTTGATCGGGATACCATCAACTAAGGCTTAAGCCAGAAGATGTACCTAAAACGGCTTTCCGGACTCGATATGGACATTATGAATTTTTAGTAATGTCATTTGGGTTGACAAATGCTTCTGCTGCATTTATGGATTTGATGAATCGAGTGTATAAGCCTTTATTAGATAAGTGTGTTATAGTTTTTATTGATGATATCCTTATCAACTCAAAGATGCGCAAGCAACATGAAGAACACTTACGCAAGGCATTGCAAACTTTAAGAGAACACAAGTTATATGCCAAGTTTTCTAAGTGTGATTTTTAGTTGGATAGGATTTCATTTTTGGGACACGTAGTATCAAAAGAGGGTATATCTGTGGACCCCGAAAAGATAAAAGCCGTAATGGACTGAAAGTCGCCCAAGACAGTGATGGAAGTGAGAAGCTTTTTGGGTCTAGCCAGGTATTATAGGAAGTTTGTTAAGGAATTTTCCAAGATAGCTAAACCCTTGACCCAATTAACCCAAAAGAATGAAAAATTTATATGGACAAAAAAGAGAGACCAAAGCTTTCAAGAACTTAAGCAAAGACTTGTTTCCGCCCCAATCTTGGTACTACCCAACCTTAAGAAGCCTTACACAGTACATAGCGATGCATCGAGAAATGGTCTCCGATGTGTACTCATGCAAGAGGGGAAGGTGATTGCCTATGCTTCAAGACAGGTAGGGCCACATGAATAGAGTTACCCTATACATGATTTAGAGCTAGCCACATTGGTGTTTGCTTTAAAGATATGGTGACACTATCTTTACGGGCAAAGGTACGAGATCTATACTGATCACAAGAGCCTTAAGTATTTGTTCACACAAAAGGAGTTGAACATGAGACAAAGGAGATGGCTCGAGTTAATCAAGGATTACGATTTAGGGATTAATTATTGCTCGGGGAAAGTGAATGCGGTTGCTGATGCTTTAAGTCATAAGAATCACGGAGAAGTAGCAGCCTTGCTCACCGATCAAAGGGAATTAGCGAAGGAATTTGAAAGGCTAAGTATTGAGTTCACAAAAGGAGATACTGAGATGGAAATAGCTAATTTAGTGACGGAACCCAACTTAGTGGAAAGAATCAAGGAAGCTCAGCGATACGATAAGATAATACAAAGGTTAAAGAGAGAAATTTAAGAAGGAAAATATACTGACTTCATGGTGAATGACGAGGACGTAATAAGAATGAAGGGACGACTCTATGTATCAAATGATGAGGAGATATGAAAGGAGATCATAAGTGAAGCTCACAATTCTGGGTATACGGTACACCCAGGAGGAACGAAAATGTACCAAGATCTCAAAGGACATTACTAGTGGAATGGAATGAAACGAAACGTAGCCAAGTTTGTGTTGAAGTGTTCGATTTGCCAACAAGTGAAAGTGGAGCATCAAAGGTCGGGAGGATTGTTGAAACCTTTGCCAATACTGGAATGAAAGTGGGATCAAATTTCCATCGATTTTGTGTGTGGATTGCCGAAAATGCCAACAGGGTATGATGATATATGGGTTATAGTAGATCGGTTAACCAAGTCCGCTCACTTCCTGCTAATAAGTATGACTTATTCTATGGATAAATTGGCAAAGCTCTACATTAAGGAAATCGTTCGTCTACATGGAGTACCGGCTGGGATTGTATTAGACCGAGACCCAAGGTTTGTGTCCAAATTTTAGGGAAGCATGCAAAAGTGTATGGGGACTAAGTAACACTTCAGTACGACATATCATCCTCAGATCAATGGACAGTCTGAGCGAACCATACAAACCTTAGAAGATATGCTTCGAGCAAGTGTGATGGAGTTTAAAGGAAGTTAGGAAGCACACTTACCCTTAGTGGAGTTTGCTTACAATAACAATTATCACTCGACGATTAAGATGCCACCTTATAAGGCTTTATATAAACGAAAGTGTAGATCCCCGTTATTTTGGGATGATGTGGAGAAATTGGTTCTTGAACCAGATCTTATACAAGATGCCGCTGATAAGGTACGAGTTATTCAGCAACGAATGAAGGAAGCTCAAGATCGACAAAAGAGTTGGCAGATCTGAAAAGGAGGATTCTTGAGTTCCAAGTAGGAGATCATGTGTACCTAAAGGTAAATCCTATCAAGAGTATTCATCGAATCCGCTCACAAGGGAAGTTAAGTCCTCCGTATATTGGTCCATTTGAAGTACTAGAGCGAGTTGGAGAGTTAGCATATCGCTTTGCTTTACCACCAAACTTATCTGGAGTACACAATGTTTTTCGCGTCTCTGTTCTTCGAAAGCATATAGCTGACTCGGATCAAGTTGTGGAATTGGAACCGGTGTTGTTGAAGGAGAACCTCACCTATGAAGGACATCCGGTGTAGATTCTAGATTGAAAATTCCAAAAGTTGAGAAATAAGGAAATCATCTATGTTAAGGTTCTTTGGAGAAATCACTCATACGAGGAGGCAACATGGGAGGCCGAAAACGAGATGCGATAGAAATACCCCAATTTGTTTGAGGAATTAGGTACGCGCTTCAAGTTTTAAGGAAAAAAATTTCTTTAAGGGGGGTAGGTTGTAAACCCCTAAATTTTTAGGTTAATAATTTCCAAACCTTAAACTGGAAAGTTAACTGGAGACCTTAAGTCAAAAAATTCCTAGGAAACCCTAGTAGTTTAGATCCGACAATCCCGCTTTCCTAAACCAAGAAGTTGGAATATAAGTAAAGAGTGTAGATTGGTTCGTAATAATACTATGATGTTTTAAAAAGATCAGATTAATTTTCGATCTATTTTGAACCCGATCGGATATAGACTTTGAAAAGCATGTCTTGGGGCTCGAAAGATTAAATATATGATATTAGTACCATTAGAATCATAATTTCATAAGATTTCCAAATATATCAGTTATATAATTTTTCGGGTTATAAAAGTTACAGTTATAAGCTTTTTATCGTATTTTCATTACTACCGGTACTTTAAATTTCTAATATACTTTTTGAATATTCTTTACATTATTTACAAGTACAACTACCTATAACCTATTTCTTACATCGTTACATCCTATCCCTACTATTTCATCATTTCCTTATAATTTACTTTTCCAATATAACTTTTACTACTTAAATTACTTATTTAATTTCAAAACTTACACAACACACTTTTCTCTCTCTTTCTCTTGTGGAATCGGCGCCCCTTCTCCCTCTTTCCCTCTCCCCAATTTGTTTTATTTTATTTTGTTTAATAAAAGTAAACCCTAATCCATTTCTCTATATATACCCCATTATCCCAACTTCATTTCACTTTCTTTCTTTCTTCCTTCTCACTTTGGAAATTTTTTTGCAAAACTCTCCTCCTCTCCTCTCTTTGTGCCGTGACTTCTCCCTCCCTCTATACACACACATACTTTGTTTTTTTTTCAAGTTTCTTACTTCACACAACCAATAGGTAATAGATCTATACATTATTACCTTAAAAACATGTAATGGCAAGTTCCTTCGTGTGTGATTCCACTCAAAAATCCTCATGATCTTCAAGCTAGGGATGTGGAAACACTTGAACATGAGATCCTTACCATCACAATGTTATAGATCTTGTTATTTGAGTTATTTTGCTATTATCTTGTTTTATTTTCAATTTATGTTGTTACTATTAATGATTTGTTTAATTCATCATTTATTCGTATTCACATAACCATCCTAGTGTTCATGCATTTATGACTAGTATAGTAAACTAGATCTGGTAGTTTTGAATTCATAAATGCATTAAGTTTTTGTTTTATGTTCATAAATAACTTGTAATAGCTTGATGATAGTAGGAAAATGTTAGAAGCTCAAGATCTATTTTAGTTTCAACAAAAATTATTTTTGAAAATTCTAATAAAAAAGGAACCATATTTAGAAAAGTTATTATTCAACTTCAAAATGTGTATTTTTTATTTAAAATGAAGGGCTTAGGGAATAGATATCATAAATAAATGATCTTGATGAGAAAAGCTTAGATCTACTAAGGAATATTTTCAAAACAAGGAAAAGTTTACAAAAGTTATGTTTCAATCCCAATAACAAGTTTTAAATTCGTAATAAATGAGTCTTGAAGTATAAACACCCGTTTTTCAACTCCAAAACAAGATTTTTATTAAAGAAATGGAAGCCTTGAGGAGTAGATTTGATTAGGAAATGGTTTTTTAAAGATTAAATGAGTTTTACAAAGAAAACAATCTCAAATGAAAATTTCAAAATTCGGATTTGAAAATGGCCATTATATAAACACCTATTTCCAAATGCCAAAATGATGATTTTTATGGGAAAATGGAAGTCCTAGGAGATACATGTAATAAAGACCAAATTTTGACAAGAATAAGAGAGGTTTATCAAAATATAATCCTAGAACAAGGAATGGTTTCTAACAATAGGTTAAACAATGATTTTATTCTCTAAATATTGTAAAATTTGTAATTAGGTAAATCACATATTTAAACATCTATTTTCTAACCCCAAAATGAAGGTTTTTATTAAAATAATGAAGCTGAGGGCTAGGTAGGTCATCAAGGTTGAGTTTTGATAAAAGCAAGTATGCTTTTACAAGGAGAAAAACTATTTTCTTAAGTCTAGTAAATTTCAAAAGTTTTACAAAGTAAAAGTTTTTCAAAAAAGAATTCTTGGTACTACGCCATTAAGAATATACATATAGATAGTTTATCTCATAACCTTCATGACAATAGCTTGTAGATGTTGCATATATACATGATGCACTTGTAGAAACAAAGTTAGGAAAATAATGTCCTATACAACAACTTTAACATTATCTAAGACATGAGAAATTAGAATCACCAACATCCATAAATCATGCATGATATTGAGTTATATATGCATGTAATAGAGTCTTGCAAGATATAATAATAACTAAGTATCTATCAAACCTTTAGTATGATGCTTGGTTTGAAATTAGAAGTTGAATTGTGGAATGGGAAATTTGTATAGTATTCTGTACCCTATTGTTCATGGACCAAACGATTTTTTTTTTTTTGTTGAAAATAACTCTAAAAATAGATAGCTCTCATCGAATAGGTAGAAATCGATATATAATATGTGAAATTCCAAGTTAAAATGACCAAGTTATGGCCATTTTAAGTTGGAATTTTCTCTTAGACGAATTTTTGACGAACTTGTTAGAATAAAAATTATAAGTTCATTCAAACTTTATATAAATAATCATTAGAGTTATTTCTTTTGATTAGGAGACTTGGGAGACGGACTAGACCTTCTTAAGAACCATTACGATTAAGTGGATTTTCGCACCATGGCAAAATGAGTTCACTATCTTTAAATTTTATGCTTGTGCTTGTGCTTGTAATGTTAGTGGCATTAGAATTAGGACAAGATTAAATTTGACTAAATGTATATGATTTCTACATTGGTGAATTCATGATCAGAATATCGAAATAAGCTTGTTGTAAATACTTATATGACCTAGTATATAATTGATTTGTCTGAAATATCTATGATCACCCATAAATTGTTAAATTTATATGCCATGATCTTATAATCAAATTGGCCATGCATACCATATGTGAGTCACATTGCATAGGTTATTATACCTTTGTGGGAAGAAGGTATAATAGCTGGGTAACGAGGGGCCTGTAAACTCGAATGTTGACGTAATGGACGGAAATTTAAATGTTGGCATATGGGCCGAAATTGAAAATGTGTGTGGGTAGGCATTTTATCAACCACAATAAAAAGTGAGAAAAATTGAAAGCGTTGGTCGTATGAGCCTAAAACACCTAACCCCGAATAGAGGGCGTAAATCGATTCATTAGAAGATTTCTGGATGGTTTTATGTATAGTATGCTCACGTGTTTGTGCATTTCATATGGCTGTTAATTTAACTTGTCTGTTATATATTACTCGTTGAGCATTTAATTTTAGAAGTGGAACTCACTAAGCTCGTAAGCTTATATCCTTATAGTTTCTTATTGCAGTATGAATATTTATGATTATATCCGAGAAGCCACTTTCCTCAGGTACAGTTTTTGGAACTTAAGGAGCTTTTTGAAGAAGTCGAGACCTAGATGTAGGCATAGACTTCTAGTTGAATCTCCTAAATTGATATATATTAATGGTTGTTGTAAGAGACTTTTGAGATCTTAATAACTCTTAATATTTTGTAGGGAGTATGCTCCTTAACTCATGTAATAGACAAATCTAGCTATAACTGATATGATTTACCTTCTTATTGCTATGTATGTCTCATTAAGCTATTTCGATTCAAAGCATGGTTCCTTATATGTTGAACGTGAGCCTTACACCCAGTGTTCAAACTCATGGAGTGACTAAGGTTATCATACTTGAGTTCAAGTATCGAGTGTGGCGGACTGTCGCATTTAGGGTACCCTTTAGGGTGTGATAGGTACAAGTTCATCGATACCTTCCTAGCTCATCTTACAACTGGTTTGTATATATTTTTATGTCAAATTGGATATTATATACATATTTTTTTGTCAATTTGTTTCCATGTCAAACCAAAAGATGATGTATATAACTCAATACAAGCATGCCTAACAAGTTATAATATTTGACTATTTATATTTTTAATAAAATAATTATATAAGTATATTATAAATTATATATATAAATACGGAGTGATGAAGCAAAATCATCAATTCTATAAACCAAAATTGAAAAAAATTGAAAAATCTAATCCTAAATGAAACTGATGGACTAGTTAACTATTTTTTTCAAATTGGTTTTTTGATTTTCGTTCTGTTATCCTAAACATTCGATTTTTTTACACACCCCTATTAGACTCCTATGTACATTATTTGACCTTTCTATGACTCTTAATATTAATAATTCTCTTATATGCATTTTAAATTTTTACTATCTAAATTATCACATTCTTTGCTTTTTTATTTGTAAATCTAGATTAATAATATCTAATTTTCATTCTACCTTATTCCTTTCCTAGAATTTAATGGGATTTTCTCCAAAAGTTTCTTATTTTTCTAACCTTCTAACTATCTTATCTATTTCATGATTTCCTATTTCTAATAAATCATAACTTTTCTAAATTAAGAATCTTATTTTCATGTTTTCAAATCCTTTTAATTTTGCCCTTCAATAATATCTTCTGTTTCTTGTTTTCCTTCTAAGTATTATAATTTTTCTAAAGATTTCTTTTTACATTCTCCTAGTATGTTACACTTACTTTTAATTTTATCCGAATTAATATCAATATTTACACTATCTAAAATAGTCAATCTTGTCTTATTTAATAATGATTCTTGATGGTCTACCATGAAAAATTGTAATCCTAAAGTACATGGATGCTTGTTGTCACTAAATTTCTAATATGCATTCTATTACTATGGTATGGTATTGTCCAAACATCTCCTAATTTAAATTTAATTTTGATTTTTTCCTTATCTATTATATCACAGTTATAGTGCGGTCTTCCTCCTATATCCTTACTAACTGCTCTAACTGTACAGGTTGGTAAACTTACCCAATATTCTTTTGGTATGATCCTTCTATCTATTAAGTTATTTATATAACATGTGTCTCTTAAAGCCTAAATTTCTATAGTATGGTGTTTTATGCTAATCAGAGCTTTTACACTAAGTAATTTGTGAATTTCCTCTTTATTCTCATAATTTGTCTCAATATTTATCATTTCTATAGGTCCTTTTGATAAACTTATAAAGGACCAAAAGTTTTGTTCTTTCTTTTAAGGGTAATATAAATTTAAAAAATAAAGTATCCATTTGCAATAAATATGTCAAGAGAGAAACAAAATAATTAGTGGTATGATAAAGGCAGAAAAGTAAATTATTGTTAGAATGCAACTGGAATTGGTTGGGATGGATTTTATAAAATCTAAACCTAAACTCGATACCTATAGGGTTTCCAAAACCCATCCTAAATCTATAGTTTTTGCCCATAAACCAAAAACTCAGCTGATAGACTAGAGGGAACCCAAACCCGAATTGACCTTGATAATATTTCAATATGATATTGTAATGAAGAGGTTGATTCTTGAAAATCTTATGAAACTAAGGCTTTTTGAGATAGTAAGAGAAGAGGAGAAATTAGGAAGACAACTTGTGAAAATCTTGTGAAATTAGATGCTACAATAAAACGTCATAAGAAAGAAAGTAATAATTTAGAGATTATAGAGTTGCTAGGGTAAGCAATTGCAGAAAATTGCATAGGCAGAGATATAATTATGAACCTATTGAATATCTAGATGAATAGGCAGATATACAACATATGGGTTTTATAACTGATGAAAAATCTACAAATCATTTTTAGAACATTGAAAAATCCACAAATCTAGTAGTTCCATAAATTATCGGTATCAATCATTTAGAAATTGAGAGCAAGCTGTCAATTGTAGCAGCTGAATAATTATCCATAGAATCAACATATAAAGAATCACTTATTATAGTAAAGATGAAGAATTAGCAAAGCAAGTGAACCCAGCTTTGTTAAAAATATTTAATTTTTCTAAATTTTATTGATGGGGTGCATGATGGATGAACTAGATTTTGGTTCATTGTACAATTACATGAATAAGGGGATTTCATATTATTTACACAAATTTGGATTTTGTAGATTAATCTTTGAAGATTTGAGGTGGAATCTTCTCAAAGAACTTCTACTAGATGATGTATGCACAATAATGAGTTTAATAAGCCTTAAACAAAAATTCAAGACAAATTTTAGAATATGAAAATTTAGCGTACTTTAGAGTCTAGGATTGCACCAGCTTGGATCATTCATATTTATTGAAACATTTGTTTAATTATTTAGCATTATTCTGTACTAAGAAATATATTTGACATTAATGAAACTTTCTTGAAAGATTTAAGCTTCTTTCTTTGGTTATGTTTATGATCGTTAGACTTAATGCATATTCTTCACTTATTGCATTCTTCACTTTAACAATGTTATTTGATTAATATAATTAATCGAGTTGAGATTATTGATACAATGGTTCTTGCATTTTCTTAATTTAAGGGCCAATGTGCTTTCCCTTGAATTAATACCTTGATTCTTGGGACACTTAATGCTACAGTCATAATATATAATATTTCTGATTCTAGATCTAAAATAATCCTAAAAACAATAAATAATAAAAAGTTGAATTGAAATAACGATAATTCAATGAAAGAAAATAAAATAATTAACATATATAATATTTAATTAAATCCTTAAATATATATTACTAATGCAATCTTACTATAACAATAATAAACAAGGGCATTTTAGTAAAATCAACATTAGAAGTGTACATGATCATAAACTATTAATTATTTAAATGTCCTTTAGTTAGATCGTTAAATAAGAAGTAGCTTAATAATTAGCAAGGTAGTTAGAACCGGCCCTCAAGGTAGGTCGGTTTGACCGTTGGCTTGCTTTTGGCACAAATCGGCCTAACCCAGTCTACTCGACCAATTCGATCGTGAGCCAATCAACCCAGCCGGGTCTATCGAGTCTAAACGCACACTCATAAAAAAAAAAAAGAAGAAAAAAACCAACCTGTAGTAACCATGTAAGTAGTACTGAGTAGCAGTAATATAGTACAACAGTTGTTAGTAACTAGCAAGTTTGTTAGAACCGACCCTCAAGGTAGGCTGGTCTGACTGTTAACTCGCTTTTTGCACAAACCAGCTTGACCCGGTCGACTTAGCCAGTTCAATCATGAGCCGATCAACCCAGTTGAGTCTACCGGGTCTAAACGCACACTCATAGAAAAAAAAAATAAAAAGAAAAAACCAACCTGCAGTAACAATGTAATTAGTACTAAGTAGCAGTAGTGTAGTACAACAGGTCAAAAAGTAAAAAGTAAAAAGAAAACAAAAGCAAACTTAAATGTAAATAAGCAAATAACAGTAAAAGAAGAAAAGTAGAAAATTAAAGGCAAAGAAATAGAACCTTAGTAATAGCAAAACTAAAACCTAAACCCAAACTTAAAAGTTAAAACTTGCAGTCGTAGTAGGGAGTAGGGCTATACCGAGACTTCCACCGCCACTACCTGCCGCCATTAGCCTCCTCGACGGTATACCGCCTACTAGATAAGTTTAGTTTCAATTCCCCATATCATTGTTGTTCCTATTTCCTTGTTCATTTCTTTTTTTTTTTTTTCATAAAGTTTGTACATTTATGCTAGTGTGTAGTCAAAATTTGTGGAGTTTTTGTTTTATAGCTTAGTTTTCGGATTTCACTAATCCCCTAGTTCCTTTATAGCTTGATTTAAAATTTAAAAGTGATTACTAATATAGATGATATAGAATTATCGATACATTAGATGGCATATGTGAATGACCCAAGAGTCCAAGACTTGTAAGATGAAAGGAGGAGTTGAGATCTTTGAGAGAGAGGAGTATTTGATCTGTTGATGTCTTTGAAATTTGAATTGTGCATCTAATTAAAAAAAAATCGAAATTAGCAAAAAAGGTTGAACAAGTAGGATTCACCACCAGCCAGCTAGTGACTTGATGCATGTTTCTTGCTTCTGTGGTTAGTTTGGCAACATAGATGTATACACTCTAGACGTTAGAGCTTGCTCTTGCCATGGTTTTTACAATTTCCTCTTAATTCATGACTTATTCACTACTTAATTGATTGGTTATGCTTTCATTTGTAGGTTGTGGTTCTAGAATTAGATATCAAAGCCCCACAGCTTGCTTTACAAGCACTCTTAAGAGCATTGTCACAAAAAGGAATTGCAAAAAAGATTCAGGTAAGGATTGCATTGACTTTTAGAATGCTTCTTGAGGGGTATAAAGTTAGAGATGAATTCATAGATCACATTTTCATCCCTTTTCCATCCTATGTAGGATGTTATGTCAATAAAATAAGAGCAAATTTGCTTACTTCTCTCACCTCTTTGACTGATTATATAATACAAAACTTGTAAATTCCTAGAGCTATTACTAATTATAAATGCTTCTTTTTTTCAAAAAAATAAAAAAAGGTTGTTGAAGAAGAGAAATGGCAAGTAGTCAATCGTCTTCTTTAATTCATACCAAGAATGATCTTGCTTGGGAGCATTTTAGCTTATCTATTAATAAGAAAAAGGAGATGGAGTTCACATGCCTTTGTTATGGGTCTAAGTATTAAGGTGGAGGGATCAATAGGATGAAATATCATTTAGCAGGGATTCATGGAAATATTGCTCTTTCCAAAAAGTACCAAGTGAGATTCAAGAAAAAATGTTAGCATATCTCAAATCTATCAAACATAAGGATCAAGACTTTGATGAAGTTCAATTACTCAATTTGAAGATGGTGAAGCAAAGGTTAAAGTGGAAGAGTTAGAAATTCTACCAATGCAAACAAAACAAAAAAGAAAGGTTGGAATAGATAAATATGTCGCTAAGAACACTCCTCCATTGTCCTAAACAGGCATAAAGAATGCATTAGCTGGTAAATAAGCAGTTCAAAGAGCACACATGGCATTGGCTAGATGGTTTTTTGATGCATGTATACCTTTTAATGCTTTGAAGTCACCTTATTTTCAACCTGCGGTGAATGCTATTGTTGCAATTGGTACTGGATATAAGGGATCATCTTATCATGCCATGCACATTCAATTGCTAGGAGATTGTAAAAAGGAGTGTCAATTGCCGATTGATTCATATAGAAGCAATTGGGCTAAATCAGGATGTATAATAATGGCTCATGGTTGGACTGATCAAGGACAAAGGACCCTCATTAATTTTTTAATGCATTGTCCTACTGAGGTGATGTTTATGAAGTCCATTGATGCGTCTGACATTATGAAGGATGCTAATAATTTATGCAATATGTTTTCAGAAATAGTTAAGTGGGTTGGGTCTTCTAATGTAGTGCATATAGTGACTGATAAAGCAAGCGTTTATGTTACAACCAGGAGGTCGTTGCAAGATAGGTACGATCATATCTATTGGTCTCCCTATGCAGCACATTACTTGAATTTGATATTAAAATACATTGACAAGATGGATCATGTATATGAGCTTGCAAAGCGTGCTTCCAAGTAACTATATTTGTATATAACCATATTTACTTGTTGTTTAGGTTGAGAAAAAGAGATGGTTGGAAAGAAATTATTTGTCTAAAAGCAACTCGATTTGCCACTACTTTTATTGCTTTGAAAAGTATCTTTGAACATAAGCATGACTTGCAAGCTTTGGCTACAAGTACACATTTCACAAGTCATAGGCTTTCAAAATGTGCTACTGGAAAAGTTGTTATTGCTATTGTGTTTCATTTTGGGAAGCTTGTTTGCTTAAGGTGAAACCCATAGCTCCCATCATGAAGCTTTTGCATATTATGAATGCTCATGAAAAGCCTTCTCTTTCTACTATTTATGAAGGGTTTTCTAGGATTCGCAAAGGGATTATATCAGTTTTTAAAAATAGACAAAAATTGTATAGTCCTTTTATCAAAATTGTTGATTAGAGGTGGGATAAGCATTTTTGTCATAGTCTACATGCTGCAGCTTATTTCTTGAATCCAGCCTTTAAATATGATGATACATTTGAAAAAACTGCAAAAGTTATGTAAGGCTTATATAATGTGCTAGAGAAAAAAAAAGTATTTGTGGTGATAGCATAGTTATAATTAAAAACATGAAATTGTATCATGAAAAGAGAGAGACTATTGGTTGGGAAATAGCTGTCAAATTTGTCAAAACATCATAAACAGGTAAGTGACCATGAATAGTAGAATCAAAATTAATATTAATGTTTATTTTTCATAATTATTTGACTTGCTTTATTGAATTGTAGATGACTGGTGGAGGTATTTTGGTGATAGTGCTTGTACATTGCAAAGTATGTTATTAGAATATTAAATTAAACTGCTTCTGCTTTTGGATATGAGCATAATTATAGTTTCTTTGAGTGCATTCACACAAAGAAAAAAAATAGATTAGAGCATCAAAGGCTTGATGATCTTGTTTATGTGAACTATAATTTGCATTTGAAGAATAGGTATGTAAATTATTTCGACTAAGAATAGTTCACCATATGTGTTTTTTAAATTTTTTCCTTTGCTAAATACTTCTTTATAGGCATCAATATAAGAATAAAAGTTATGATTCGATAGATTTTGATTGCATTGATAAGAAGGGTTTTTGGATAACTAAAGAAGAAGAAGATTTACCTCTTGAACTTAATTTTTATGAGATTATTGAACAAGCAATTTATGAAGATGATGGCACCCCGATAATAACTGATGGTTTGACTAAAGGTTAGTAATCTATTTCAGTATTTCTAAATTATTAATTTTGTATATGTTCATTGAATATTATTTTCCCTAAGACATAGTATTCTCTTTTCTTTTTTTTTCCCCTCCTTTCCTTCCAGATGATACATAGATTAATGAAGAGGTTGATTTGGATACAATTGCAAATCGAGTTAACTTTATGCATACCATTGAATCAAATGAAGATTAGGATGGCATTAACTAAAAGTTGAATTAATATCTTAGTTATAGTGTTTTGTTTTTGTTTTCAATATGTACAATGTGATTTAATCTAATGATGGATTTAACAAAATAAAATTTATTTATTTGCTTTTTAATAGTTAGGATTTAACATAAAAATTCATTTTTCATTAATCCCGATTTGACCCTCAATGACCCCTGACCCCCTAACATATCCGGGTCAACTCCCAGTTTAGGTCTAACAACCTTGGTAATTAGCTTAGTCAATGCATTGGAGGGAAATGAAAAACAAGCAAATATCTATAATTAGAGTTAGTTTAATCAAAAGAAGAAGAAAAAACAAGGAAAACATATTAATATATATGATTAGAGTTATTATTTTATTCATAATGATGGTTTTCTAATTTTGCTAAATAATTAATCCAATCAAAGAGCCATGAAGATTATGAAGAAAGTATAAATTAATTTTTTTTTCAACCATTACAATGAGGAATGGGATAATCAAAGTTCGTACTTCTCATATGAGGGACCAGGAGAGATACCACTAGACGACAAGGTCATTAGCAAATCAAGTCGAAACACTTAAATGTCTAATTTCAATTTTGTGATTTAGGTTAGCAAATTGATTTGTAATGTAGTGAATTAATTAATCTAATGGTCAAGACGATTAATTAGGTATCTAATTGAAGTGGAGTGGAAGAAGTAGTAAGTTGAAGCTTTTATCATTTTACTTAGTGCAGGAGTGTGTGTATTTGAGTAACTAGATTAATTTCAAGTGTAAAACTGTAAATTAAGGTAAGTACCTGATTTTTTTCTAAACTATGAATAATATTGTAATACCTTAAATTTAGGGTCATTCACAATCAATTATGTGTCCATAATGAATAGGACACACTAAGGCTTAGAATTTGCTAGAAGCAAAAAATTTAGGCCATAAATAACTCCAAAGTCACTCATATATTAATAACTCCAAAGTCACTCGTATATTAATAACTCCAAGTAATATTGGATTACATACTTGCTACCACAATCACATAATACTTAACTCGTAATCTACATAAATCCATCCGACAAATGCCTTAGAGAGTTAAACATAACAAAATGTAAGGATTATATATCATAATTAGAATGTTACTTTATAGAAAACACCAAACACCTTATGGCCATTCATTCAAACTACACATGATTTAAGTCTATGTTTTTCTTAAATCACCACATGTCCTTTGTTCCTCGTTTGGAAAGTCTTCAATGCAAGTGATATTCCAAAACCTGCAACTGGTTGCAACTAATGTTATAAAAGTCTGCACGTTCATCATTTGTATCTACAAAACATGAATAAATGAGGCGGGGCTTAGTACACTTATATTAGAAGCAAATGCATATGAATAGTAAATCAATCAATCACGTGGAATCACATATGTCTAATGCAACAATCACTCAAATCATTATCTTTAACTTTTAAATTGACTAAACATCAAAGGGATAATTAGGGTGTCATGCTAGAGTTCATGATTCTATATGATGTTAAAAGCTCCCAACATCGATGAGTCTAAATCCCCTAAATCTACCTATAATCATCTCTAAGTACAACTCTATACACGAACAGCATCACATAAGGATCGCTGGGGTGCTACATTAGCATCACTAGTGCTCCTGATCCATTAATCACAACCAAACATACACAACAAATGGACTTTATAACTGGATATTCAATTGGTTTATTTATGATTTTATCCAAACAAGTAAAAGTAACAAGCAAGGTATATGCATATTGAAAAGTCAATTTGTCTTGAGTATTAACATGAATTATATAACCATTAAGATATTCAAAATTATGTATATATCTAAACTCATCTACGATCTACCCTTTTTATAATTATTACCTTTCATCCAGTAATATTTAAGCTTCAAGATCTCAAAATACAAGTAAATTCTTAGAAGGTATTAAATAGGTTTTAATTATTTTTACAAGGGAAAAAGGTGAATGTAAGAAGGTTATAGTATGCACGGGCAAGTACACAACACTGTGTAAGAGGTTATAAAACTCTTAAACAGACTAAATAGGTTATAAAATAGTGCATGGTCAAGTGTATGAACCATGTAAGGGCTATGCATGGGTAGGGATGTAGTCGGATGAGCCGTTATAAGCTTCCCAATCTACCCGATTTATTAAAAACCCTATAGGATTATAGAGTTAGGCTTGGATCATATAACAAACCCAATGGATATCTGATAACCCGATAATATGATTTAAAAAAATAAATAAATAAGTAAAAACATTACTAAAGAGGGAATGAGCAAAAATGAGACATGTAGGAACTACCATCTATTTTACCTCCTAAAGATATTTATTCTTTTATGTCTACTAAATTTGTTAAGGACTTTAGAACTTTTCATTAAAATTTGTTCAAGTATGTTTGCTTTAATATTATTTCATGTCTGTTATATTTTAGCTCTAATAGGAGATTTAATTTAACCATGTTCTTAAAATTTTATGTCATTGTACATGTCTCACAAGTATTATATTTATGTATTTAAATATTGAATCATGAATATAGTTTGCCACATATTCTCTCCATTCCACATGCATCTTTTATTTTTCAATGTATAAAACATATGTTAGAAATACCGGCTTCTATTAAATTTATTATTAAAATTTAAAAATGGCTTGAAAAAAATAGGGTTATAGGGTCAGGTTCTAAGTTTTAAATCAAATCGTATAAGGTGGGCTTAGATATAGTATGAAAACCTTGTAGATTTATAAGGTCGGGTTTGGTAGACCTTATAGGATAGTATGTCAAGTTTTAAGTTCATATGATCCATCTGAAACCAACTCGGTTATATCCCTATGCATGGGTTGGGCCACTTTTAAAAACAAAATTTTTAGGCCACAAATTAGTTCACAAGCTAGTGCATAGGTCATGTACTTCTAAGGTTCATATTTCTTCAAGTTAAAGGGAAGTACACAACCTAATGTAAAGGGTCATGCAGTTGCAATCCCCAAGTTTTTCCATGAGTAAAATTTAGGGAATATATTTTAAATCAATGAAGTTTTAGTATACAAATCGGAATGAATATTACGGTTATTAGATTTAAGTAAAACAACATATATGAAATAAGATAAGTAAGAATAGAAATTAAAAATTTCATCTAATTCTTTTTGAAGTTGTATATTAATTTAGTTGCTTTCAAATTTTTCTTTAGTTAAGTCTTTAGAGAATTAAAATATCAAATAACTCATTTCATATGGTATATCAATTATCTTACTTTCAAACTTCTTTAGAAAATTAGATTTCAAAAATTTAAATTCTAAATTATAAAGAATCTTAATATAGATTTCCATAAGAAAATTTCTATTCAATAAAATTTATAAATCAAATTAGTCAAAACTTTGTATTGATTTCAAATTAATAGTTTCTTGATGCTTTTTAATGTAAATACAAATTGAAATTTTTGCATTTTTAATCTTTGATTCCACCATAACTAACATACACACTCACACATAATAGTTCTTATATGCCAAAAAGTCAAACTAACTTTATATAAATTATAAAAGATAGATATCAAATAATTTGGGCAAATTTCATTTCTCCTTCTTCCTATTCTAGTAGACTAAAAACGTACACACACTTATACTACATCTTCTTTTCTTCTTTCTTTGAAAAATCTCCAAAAACTTCAGTTAACTTTCAACAATTATTCAAGACTCTTTCGGGTAAGTTATATCTTCTTTTTACCTTATTGATTTTGTAAAATAATTAAGCGTATTCTTATGCCATGCTAGTTAATATTGGGTTTGTTGTTGTTGATGATTTTGAAGTTGGGTGAGTGAAGTGAAATGTTGAATTTAGTAGTTTAAGTCTTAAATCAAGGTGTTATTACTCTCTAGTTGGTGTAATGGATTGATGTTGTGTGTGGTTGATGTTGGAGTTTGGGTTTTGGTGTAAAGCACAAGTAAAGTTATTGGAAGGATGTTTGGAGAATATGTGTGAGTGATAGAGTGGATTTGATGAAGTTAACGATAAAAACATATGTTTGAAAAGTGAAATTTTTGAAGTTGGAAACTTTGAGTGTGGAGGAGGAAGTACATGAGTGTGCACAAGCTCGTGTAGAGCTTATCCAAGATGAAATTCCGCTTTTGGGCATTTTTATGGGTCTACACGGGAAGTGTGCATGAGCGTGCAAGAGCCTGTGTAGAATAAAACTTACTTTTGTACATTTTTTGGGGCCTACATGTTCTCCAGCACAGCCATGCAGCCTAATCGTGCAAACACTATTATTTTGCATAAAAACTAAATTTAATTTATATATATATATAATAATAGTAATAATATAATGATTAACATATATATTGTATTGTGTATATATATTAATCGTAACTAAGATCTTTTCTGGGTTGTTGTTTTAGTTGGATTTCAGAGTATAACTTAGGTTTTACTTAATAAGTTATACTTAGTAGATCTTGTTTGTTATTTATAAGAAAACATTATCACATAATAAGATAAGGATATACATATATATATATATATATATATATAAGAATCAATATAAGCATGATAATATGGTCAAGTATTGGGAGCCTAAGCTTCATCAAGGCAACCTGAGATTAAGAATAGACTAGTCCCAAAAAGAAAAAGAAAAAGAAAGAAAAGAAAAGCAATAATAATAATAAGCTTATTAAAGAGTTAGTGAGCTTTAGGTTCTAAGAAATATATAGATATACATATAGATAAAATAATTACAAAGTTAAGTTAGGAGCATAATAACAATAATAATTAACTAATATCATCATAATAACAAATATAAAATCGGAATTCTTGGCATATGCAAGAACAAAACATGAATATGTTGTTGCTTCTACAACTCACATAAGTTTTCGAGAAACAACACTATAGTCATGCAAAGTTACATGACATGAAAAATAATTGGTAGAAAGATATAAGGTAGAATATTTACCTAATGTAGGAAATATAGAAGTGGTAGTTTTAGAGAGGTTTTGGATAGTATGTGTACACCCCTAAAATTTTGGTTAATTTTAAGTTTAAATTAAAATTCAACCGGAACCCTAAAGGTCAACAAAAGTCTAACGCAAACCCTAGAATTTAGATATGGTATTCCCGTATTCTTTAGCCCTAGAAAATGAAGTTAAGTTAATTAGTGATAATAGTTCGTAATATCTTGAGGAAACATAAAAATATCATATTTGTGAAATTCGGTGTCCTTCAAACTCAAACGAGATCAGTTCTCGAAAAGTGTGTCTTGGAGCTCAGAATAATAAAAATTTCTGATAACACGTTAGGACCGATTTAATACAAGGATTTTCAAAAATATCAGTTTCATATAATTTTTCGATAACTAAAATATTAGATACGCATTTATACTCTTATTTCTTACTACCGATATTTTACTAGTCACATCTATACATTACACATTATTACTATTTCTATACTATTCATGTATCTCTACTTTTTCTAACACATATTCTTATAACCCCATACACCTATTATCTTTACTTTTTCCCTTTCCCATAACTTTATATCATATCTAACTTACATATTATTATTTTAATACACAAAATTACAAAAAAATCAAATCTCTCTCCCCCTCCATCAAGCATGGCTGGCCCTTCTCTCTCTTCTCTTAATTTTTTTTTTCAATTTTTCTTTAATTAATCACTGAAAATTCACTCCCCATTTTCCTAAAATACCCCGCTTCTTTCACTTCATTCATACATCTTTCTACCCATAAAATTTCACTCCAAAACTCTCTCTAATTTCCTCTCAAATACTCTCTCAAAACTCTCTAAAATTTTCTTCACAAAACCTTCTTCTTCTTCTACAAACACATTTTTAGGTAATAATTTTCTTTAAATCTTTCTTACCATGTCATGTAACTTTATGATCATGGTGTGAGTTTCCTAAACTTTATGTTATGGAAGCTACATTATACTCATGCATTGTTCTTGTTCATGAATGTATATTTATGTATTTCTATGCTGTTACTTTGCTCATATCATTATTGACGTTATGTTAACCTCTTATATATATGTAACTAGATATAATTATATACTTACATATAATCTTTAGAGCATATAAGCTCATTGTTATTTATTTATTTCCAAGATATGCAATTTATTTATTTATTTCATATTATTGTAAGACTAGTCTTTAGTGTTAGACTTCTCCTCTCAAAATACTCTCTCAAAACTCTCTAACATTTTCTTCACAAAACCTTCTTCTTCTTCTACAAACACATTTTTAGGTAATAATTTTCTTTAAATCTTTCTTTACATGTCATGTAACTTTACATGATCATGGTGTGAGTTTCCTAAACTTAATGTTAAGGAAGCTACATTATACTCATGCATTGTTCTTGGTTCATGAATGTATAATTATGTATTCTATGCTGTTACTTTGCTCATATCATTATTGACGTTATGTTAACCTCTTATATATATGTAACTAGATATAATTATATCTACATATAAATCTTTAGAGCATATAAGCTCATTGTTATTTATTTATTTCCAAGATATGCAATTATTTATTTATTTTCATATTATTGTAAGACTAGTCTTTAGTGTTAGATTGTCCTCATCAAGTCAAAACATATTTCCTTTCTTTTCCTTGTTTCCTTTAGGACTAGTTCATTCTTAGTCCTGAGATATCTTGATGAAGCTAAGGTTCCTAATACTTGACATATTCCTTTACTTGCTTATTTTATTACTTATTATGTCCTTCTTATGCTTTCATATTTTTGTAATTTTATATTCATAATTATGCATGAACATATTGATTTTGTCTCAATAGAATAAAGAAGAAAAAAGGTTTCCTTAATTAGAAGTTCTTTTCAAAATAAATGTTATCACGAAAGAAATGATTTTTATGAAAACTTAAGAATCCATCTTAGTATATCCTTTCTAAGAATTTAATGGAGCTCATAATAGAATTTAGAAACTAAATAACATAGGAATTCTTAGATAATACACACTGACACCTTACAAAATTGAAAAGTGGAAAGGTATTCTTAAAATTAAAAATTTCAAGTTCTTGTTCAACAAAGTTTTATAAATTTCACTTTTCATCAATACTTTGAATTTCAAATAAACTAGTTTGTTAAACACCAAGAAATTTCCTCATAAAAGTAGAATGATATTAAAGAATAAGATTAATGAACAACTTGGGAAATCATTTCCTTAAATTAGAATTATTACTACCTTCAAAAAGTATTAGAAACTAAGCTATAAGGAGTTAGGAAAATGAAAATCATTCTTTGAAATTTTAAAAAGATAAGGAAATGGAATTAAGGAAAAGGAAATATTCATTTGAAATAACTTGGGAAATTTTCTAAGCTAAGAAGAAATTTTTAAAAGTTTTACTTTTCTAAAATTTTTAGAAGACCTTACTTTTACCGAAAGTTCATGGTTGAGACAACATTATTAATTTCATATATTTGATATGAGTCAATGAATATACATATATATATATATATATTTAAAAGGTCTTTCAAACCATTATAATATCTATATCTTTGATATAGTTTTTGTAAGAGAGAAAAAAGTAAGTTTTTCAAAATTCGTGGTGAATCTAATCACCACTGTTTCAGAGCTCAAACGACTTAGTTTAATGAAAATAGTTTTAGAAATGAATAGATCTTTTTGAATAGGTAGAAAACAGTACATTATATGTGCAATTCCGAGTTAAAATGACCAAGTTATGGTCATTTAAGTTGAAATTACCTTCTATACGAATTTTAACGATCTTATGATATAGTTTTTGATAAGTACCATAGAATCAACAAGAAATACTCATTATGGGTATCCTTCTTGATTAGGTGATCCCGAGGAGGAGTGTTCGTATCCGGAAGACTTTCAATTAATGGGATTACTGATCGATTCATCCATAAGAAAAAAGTATCATCATGGCCAAGTGAGTTTATTCTCCTATTTTTCATGCTTATGTTTGCGCTTGTAAATTAGTTGCATTAGATTTAAGGAAAGATAAAATAGAAGTTGTATGATAATATGTTGAAGGAATATTAAGTATATCGTGGCATGAAATGCTTGTAATAAATTGTATGTTTATTAGTACGTTGAAATGTCTGAAATTGGATGATCATCTTTAAGAAAATAAAAATATAACGGCTAGGCTTTAAATAAAAGTTAATACATGCACTTCACATGTTGAGTCACATTGCATTCGCTATTATATAATTGGTGGGATAAGTATATGATAGTGGTGGTAGGCATAACCGGTATATTATATATGTGGCGAGTAGGACCCGCAAAAACAACATAAATTGATGTCTAGTAGGAGCCAGTAATAACTACATGTTTTGATGGTGTATAGGAGCCAATAAGATCTATAAAAATGTTTTTAAGAAGTAGTAGCCGTAATGGGCCAGGAACACGTAACCCCGAATGAAAGGTGTAATTTATTCAACATATGATTCCGGAAAATCATATGTCTTGCATGCTCACGTGTTTGTTGCGTCCCATTTGTTTGTCAATAAACTTAGTTGATATTTTGGTTCAAGTATGAATTTTGGGATTTACTCACTAAGCCAGTAAGCTTACGCCCCTATAGATATTTACATTCTCAGGAACACCTGTTTTTGTACCCGAGGTCTCCACTCATCCGGTTAAGTTTTCTTTTGGAACTTTTGAAGGAAATATACTTGAAGAATTATATTAGAATTCCTTTGAAATCTTTGATGTAGTATTAAATTATTGTATAGACTATTATTTATTTTCGATCCTTGGATTTTAGCGGGGGTATGCCCCTAAGAATTATGTAATAGACCTTTGATTATTAATATGATGATCTATTTTATTTATGGATTCTTATATGTTCATTATTACTTCCTTAGACCACACTTCCCAAAAGCGTTTCTTATTACCATGTTAGACGCCTTACATATAATACCAAGACTTTCACATGGCTAAGATAGTCATTCTTAAGTCTTGATATAATATGTGGTGGACTGCTACGTTTAGTGTACCCTTTGAGGCATGACAATATGTGTGTGTAGAAAGAATGTAGGAAATTGGTAGTAAAGAAAAGACAAGAGATTTTTGGGAGAGAGGATTTGTGGAGTGAATTTGAGAGAGTTTTGTTATGTAAATGGAATGTGTGAAAGATAAGTGGAGGGAATTGGGGTATTTATAGTTAAAGATGGAGGGAAATTAGATGTAATAAAAATTAAAAAAAAATAGAGACGAGAGAGGGGAGTGGGGCACTGATTCTAGAGGAGAGAGGGAGAGAAAATTGTTTAATTTGTATTTTGTAATGAAAAACAAATAATATGTAAAATATGGTGTGATATAAGATGTATTGGAAGGGTATAAAAGTAAGAAAATAGGTGTATATGTAGTAAGAATAGGTAGTAAGATAAAGTAAAGATAGATGAATAGTAGAAAAGTATAATGAATAGTAAACAAGACTAATAATTTATCAATAGTAAAGAAAGTACGTGTATAAATAAGATATCTGTAATTTTCAATTATAAAAAAATTACGAAACTGATACTTTTGGATTCGTTACATTATTCGAATCTAATGGTATCATCGGAATATTTTTATCGTCCGCCATACTAGGGCATGATTTTCGAAAACTGATCCCGTTTGGATTCGAAAGACACTAGAAATTAGTGAATTTAATATTTTTAAACTTTCCTATATTATTACGAGCTATTTTAAATCATTTTCTCAATTTCATTATCTAGGGTTTAAGAGCGCGAAATTACCGGATCTAGATTCTAGGGTTTTGATATAGATTTTGTTGGCTTTAGAGTTTCTAGTTGACTTTCGGTCCTAAGGTTTGAGTTTAAACTTGAAATGAAAATCTAAGGGTTTACAAGAGCTTTATGTGAATTCTTTCCCAAGTCATTTAAACTTTGGAGTAACAAAAATACCTGAGTATGACTATGATATAAACTACAAAAGAGGAATGGAAAATAAAGTGGCTTATGCACCGATTAGACAAGAGATGTTTTTATTTATGGCAATCTTTATGACTTATCTTGATTTTATTGAAGTTTTGAAGTAGGAATATACTTCGCATTTAATATGATCAAAGATCTAAAAATTAGAGTGGAAGAATGGGCTTTTATTTGGTCAAAATAGGCTCATTTTATGTCTTAATGAACTTTAATTTTGAAACACTTGCATGAATTTCAACCACATGAGGTTGTCAAGTATGCCAACAAGTTAATATGTCACATGAGCACCTTGGGACTTTTAATCCCTTTATCTACTCTATAACAAGTTTGAGAAGACAAACTATGGATTTTGTTACTCGCCCTTCAAACATAAAGGGCTACACTGTTATTCAGGCAGCAAAGGATCGACTTCCGAAATAATTTTCATCTTGGAACTTTGGATGGTCATTTCACTAATACTAAGGAGATTAATATTTATTAGCAATTGCAATGGCTTTTAACATGAGTAATCCATTGCTTAATATGAATACTCTCTATCACCCTCAATGTGATGATCAAATCAAAGTGTTGAATTGGACAATTAAACTGCAATTGAGTGGATATGTACACATTACAATAATAATCATACAAATATCAATCTAATATCTACATGTAGAAAAGTACTCATTACTCATTATAAACATACGCAAATAAATACATACAATATTTTCGTTGTACGACAGTTACAATAGAAGGCCATCTTGATTTATCCCAAAGCTTGCAACCACTATTTATAAACAAATAAAAGTCGCTGAGTTTTATTTTATTTTATTTTTTATCTTGTTCTTTTTCAATTGTTTTATGTTTTGATTTTGTTTTCTATTCCAATGCGATATATTTTCCAGCCAAAGTCTGGGATTCATTAACCAGTTTTACAAGAATTTCCTCTAGGCTATATATCACTGATCTTCATATATGAGATATATCTTTTTTTGAATTGAAATTTTACATCCTTATTTTTAATTTTGTTTGTTTCATGAGTACTATTGTAATTCAATATCTTCCATGTGTTTATTGAGATTATTAACAGTCGCTAGGAGTCAAATGGTTTTAACTTTTATAAAATATCTCGAGACATCCGTTTGAAATTTCTTCATAAATAATAGCATGACTTTTGGAGATAATTCGGTAATTTTGTCGACTTAGGAATTTAGTGCAACCAATCAACACTTAAGAATTCCGACACCAACAAAATAATCGTTTATTTATCGTCAAAGGTTTTGAACGGCCAACGGGCGGCGGGCGATGCGTACGGTATGTGGTGTTCCTTCTCCTCGATATTCAAAAAGCTACGAGCACAGTTTCTCTCAATTTGGAAGATTTTTTATTTTCTTTATATTAGTTTTAACTGATATGCAAATATATTTTATTTATATCTGATATATAATATTTATTTATAAGTAAATAATTTTTTTTATTTGTATCTATTTTTTATAGATAATATGATTAAAACATATATAAAATAAATACCAAATCGATGTAAAACTAACAAGCCAAAAGCATAAATTTATTTTCCAAATTTTCTCGTTTTAAATTTAAATTTCTCATTTATTACTTTTTAAAAAATCAAAAGACAACAAATGTGGAGTTTGCATTTTAAAATCCAACGATTGACCCAGTGAGCATAATATAATAATTGTCGAACGGCCTTTCGACATCTTCAAGAGCCCCCATTATGATGTTCCTACTCTCTTCCTTTGTCTCTTAACCGTCCTAATACGTTCATGTCTTACTGAGAAACCAACTCTTGACGGTGTTAAGAGACACAGCAGCTCAAAGAAGCACATATTGTGCTGCTTGGTTCTTCTGTGTTGCTTTTGTTTTCCTCAATCCAAGAAACAACAATGGCCATGCAACTACGTGTTAACGTTTTCAACCCAGAAACGAAGATGATGTTGGTCTCTTCTCGTCCTTTGCTAACAAGCTTGCACTCATCAGTTTCTATATCCCCTTCTCTTGTAAAACTCAAGAGCCAGTTGTTTGAGACAAAGAGAAGGAGGGTTTGTGTATGGAGGAGGAAGAAGAAGAAGAAGAAAGAAAATGGGGTGGTCTTGGCTTCAAGTAATGTGGCCATATGGGAGAGTTGGAAACCTGAGAAAGCTTCTTCTGGTCCTTCTCTTAGTGATGTTCTTGGCCTGCTGCAGGTTAGATATAATTTTGTACACTCATGGGAAAATAATTACAGAAAGATATAAATAATTAATGTTTAGTTTTTAGCATTTCAATTAGTGCTTAAGGTACCATGAACACCTGCCTTTGTTTATATCTGCCTAGATATCATTTTGGAGGAAATACAAAACGTTGCTCTTAGGATTGCCATTCACTAATCATTTCAATATGAAATGAGCTTTGCTAATTGGTTCAAATGATGTGATTAATCACTGCTCAATTTTCTATTAGCTAAATCAATGTAATAGGGCGTATAAAGGTCATGTCACGATCAATTATTATACTGAAATGTAATTATAATCTTAATCCCCCTTATTCCATTTGCTAAACTGAACCGACCATACTTTTTACTAGATTCCCTAGAGGCGGATCTAGGATTTTATTTTACCTGTGAAGTGAGTTTCAAGCCAATGTCATAGGAATGAAAAAACAAAAAGTCCATTAATACATTATTTTATTCTTTCAGTTTGGGGTGGTCCTGAGATTGGGGTGGAGGCCCGGGCTTCAATTAACCCCATGTGGATGCAATTTAGATAAAGCCATCCTTCTGTGAGCTCCATATGTTTTCATGATAAGATTCAATAAATAGACAACCCTATCCCAGCCTACATCACCATCACATTTGTAAAATAGTGGATCCCACCACCGTAACAAGGATGTTCCTTTTTAAGATTGTTTATATTTTTCAATGGAGATCATACACTTGTTATCAAAATTGAAATTACAATTTTACTATTCATTAGAATGTAAAAAAATCGATAAAATCATAAACGTATAAAATTATATATTTAAATTCATAATTTTATCTAAAATATGTTTCTATATAGTCTTTCACCCATTTTAATAAAAAAAAAGGCATATATAATCGTCAACTTATAGAATCGTATTTTTGACTTGTGATTTTAACAATTGTGCATACACCCATAGTATAAGCATTTTATAATTTTGGATTTGTGGAACCTATATGAAAATTTGATGCACCTTCAGATTTAAGAAAATAAATCATTTGGTCTGTGACGACTAAGGTCAATCCAAGAATTTTTCGTATTGCAATTATGATGTGGGTGGAATTTTAAATTCATAAAACTATCTTGTTATGTGAATATTCTTTCTAGTTTGATACTATAAAAGCTATTTAAGCATAGTACGTAGCACCTTTTCTGAATCTTAAGGTTAACGGGTTATGTACTCAGTACTCATATTTGGGGACATGATATTTATTTGAGCTTGAGGTTGTCCTAGTGTTAGTTGAGCAAGACAGAAATAACAACCTTTTTCTGTTTCGAAACGAAAGTAGACATGTTAAAGCCAATGTGTATTAATCATTTGTATGTTACATC
This sequence comes from Combretum micranthum, assembly GCA_024138025.1. Taxonomy (NCBI): domain Eukaryota; kingdom Viridiplantae; phylum Streptophyta; class Magnoliopsida; order Myrtales; family Combretaceae; genus Combretum; species Combretum micranthum. The sequence continues at coordinate 76,121 of JAMXBD010001358.1, read as the reverse complement.
TACATCTGGTGATGTTGGTAATCACCTTTTTAAATTGATTGAGTTGTCTATTATAATTGCAAATAAGCAGGGGCATTTGCTGCAATGGCAATATTCGGGAAGATGGATCAAATTTTAGCACCAAAAGGGGTTTCAATGACAATTGCACCTTTTGGAGCTGTTTGTGCTGTTCTCTTCACTACCCCTTCTGCCCCTTCTGCTCGGGTAACATACAATGCTTCCCTCTGGCCTTAATTCATGGAGACTCTGTTTTGGGTTTGATTCATACTTGAAAAGTAATTGTATGTAGTTTTCTTTACATAATCAGCTAGGAGGATTTCCTTAAGAAAATACATCCTGGAAGAATCTAGGTTTTAGGATGCTAGTACATATTTGGCACCAACATTAATCCCTTCAAAATTATGTTGTTTTAGTAGGTTTCGAACTTCAATTGCATTTTTTCTTTCTTGTTGCTTGCAGAAATACAATATGTTCATGGCTCAAATAGGTTGTGCAGCTATAGGTGTCCTGGCATTTTCTATTTTCGGTCCCGGTTGGCTTTGTAGAAGTGCTGCTCTTGCAGCATCTATTGCCTTCATGGTCTACACACGTTCAAATCATCCACCAGGTAGAGCCTTCCAGTATATGTAGCCATAGTTTTCATGGTTTTGTCCTTCTAAACCGACACGCCAAGCTCGAAGCTGAAATTGTGATGTTGTTTGTTGCAGCTGCAAGTTTGCCACTATTGTTCATTGACGCAGCCAAGCTGCACCACTTGAGCTTCTGGTATGCACTATTCCCCGGTGCTGCCGGATGCATTCTCCTCTCTATCCTAGTGAGTTCACCTTCATAATCCTTATTCTAAACTTTGGACTAAAAAAAGGTTTAGTGGTTTTAAGTCCACGTTAATATCCCTAGATGTTAGGTTGTACATATAGCAGATCTATATAGGGGTATGCAAAAAAAACCGAATGTTTAGGATAACCGAACTGAAACCGGAAAACCAATCCCAAAAAAATGGTTAATCGATTCGTCGATTTTGGTTTAGGATTAGCATTTTTAATTTTTTTGGTTTTCGGTTTCGGTTTCGATTTTTAGATTCTAGAAACCGATGGATTCGGTTAACCGATCCATAATTATAAATATATATAATTTATAACATACCCATATAATTATTTTTTAGTGTTATCATTATGAATTGTGTTAACATGAATGATTCAGATAAAAAGAAACAAATACATATATGTTTAAAAATTAGAATAGTGGTGTTTGATTGAGATTTTGTATTGAGCTCAATTGATCAAGGTTGATAAGAACACATGAGTAAAAGGCTATTATGATGATTATCTTGATGGCAATGATATATATTAACAACTATTTTATATGTCTTACATTCTTAATTTATAGTTTTTAATATAATTATACAAAAAATACTATAATTTTTTTACGGACATATTGAAAAATATGATTAACTGTAAATTTTGCATAACCATTATGTTAAACGGTTAAAAAATCGAAAACCAAAAAAATTAACTGAAAAGAGCAGTTAATCGTTAAAGCGGTTAACCGTATATAATAGATCGATTTAGGATCAGGATATTGAAAATCCGATTATTACGGTTAGGATAAAAAAATAGGATCACGAACCGGTTAACCGAACCGTGAACACCCCTCGATCCATCTCACATTGTTCTTACTTTTTTAACAAATTATGTCTTGAACTATGCTTGTCCTCCAATGCTCAATCTTAGTTATAGAAGTGTTTGTATCGTTTTTCACATACAATTTGTTTAAGTTATTAGATATGTGCAGTCTTGGCACCAATTTGTTTCATTCATCCACACGTACAAGAGATAGACAAGTTAAACAAGAAAAAAACAGAGAGAATGAAACACACGAGATTAATATAAAAAGGTAATAGATGTAAATGAAAAACATATGATAAATAATCGATTTGTATAATAGCATGACAACTTAAATCTAGAATAAATTACGCTAGAAGGTTTTAATTTTTGAAGGTAAATTCATTTAAACTATAAGCATTTTGAGTGGTTAAAGAAATAAATCAATGTCTCATAAAATGACTCCAATAAGATATTAACATTTCATAATATTCATTTAAGATATTAATATTTGATAATTTTTTTAATTATTTTTTCAATTTTTTGTATAGATACGATAATTATGTTTTTTAACCACTCAAAACATTAATACTTTAAAAGAATTTACACCCAGATATTAATACTTTCTGATGCAGCTTATCCTTTATTATATTGAGGTGGAACATCCTCATTGGACCTTAAAATCACCTATACAAATACTCTCTTCTACGTGCTTTTGAACATAAAAAAGGAATATGTGCTTAAAATAAACTGAAAAAAAAAGGGAAAGTAAAAAAATTTTTCATCCACTTTTAGTTCAACTCACCTCTTTTTTTTTTTTTTTTCCCCCTTAATCCATGCAGCAAGAGATGGTGAGTTACTTGAAGGATAATGTCAAGTTTTGATCTCTTGAAACATTTTTGAATCGAAGGCCGCATGTCTATCTCAAATGATAGAAGATCAATTGAAGGGTGTACAAAGGAAACCATGCAACCATTAATTGATCCCTTTCAGAAATTCCAGATGATGAAGTTCAAGGGATTGTGCAGTCAACTAGCAACACATTGTGTATTTTTGCATTACCAAGGTCATCAGAGCAAGCATTAATTTGCTCAATCAAGATGAAGCACAGCAATCTTGTATCTATCTACCTAATACGACTTTTAACACATTGTATATTTGGATGACTTATCAATTCATCATTTTGCTTGAAACATTAGGAATTCTATTTCTTTGCAAATAATGTACATTCCCTGTAACTTGCTTGCTCCAAAATCATGTGTGGATGGATCTCTATTCACTTTTGCAACTATGAACTTTGTGTCTACCTTTGGCAAACATTCAAATCTTTTGCTATTATTACAAGTTACGAAAATTCTATAGTTCCACCATTAATTTTGACGAGATCGATCCCGTCACCATCCAACGGCTCACACCATATCCAACTATGATCGAATCACTAAAATAATTAATATTTTATTTACTATATTTATTTTAACGGTTAGATTAGTAGCGATGGGTTTGGAGAAGCTCCTATTACAACTTATAAGGTGTTAGGTTTTTGCCCATCTTAGCAAGCCTTTGAATAAATCATTGGTACGATTATTTAAAGAAAATGTAGCTTTTTGTATGTGACAAATATTTAATTTATTAAAGAAATAATTAAGATGTATCTTCATAAAACCGTCCTCAAATATTCTTCTTTTGTTGCTAGTATTATTTTTCATACCTTAATTATCAAAATGACTATATTTTAAAATAGGTAAGACGCTAAAATCCTCCTTTTTCTTTAATAATATAGATAAATATTCAAATTATACGTCCAACTTGAACAAACATAAATCAAATGAAACGGTAAAATTACACAGTGATGTATAACAAGCATTATCTTGAGTCCTTTTGGTTCTATCTTTAATTTCTTCTTCTTCTTCTTATTATTATTATTATTATTATTATTTCAACAATCAACTCCATTTACAAATTGTATCTTTGTTATCATAATCCAAATAGCCCTCAAAGGGTAACAAATCAGATCCAGAAATTATAGTCGATTAAGTTCCGTGATCTTCGGATATTGTTGGGCCTAACATGGACAAGATAGGAGTAGAGAATTCACTCGAGCGGCGTTGGCTTCATCGACCCGTTTGTAACTTAGGAATTAGGATGTTATATTCTGGACTTTTGATGACGTTAGCCTCATCGACGTTAGACTCATAATATGTTTTAACTTTAATTTGTTGTTTACCAAATTAAGTATTTTCACCTTTAAAGTTTAAAAAATGAGTTTTAAAATACCATCATACTATATTATTATTAGATAAAATACCATAAAATGTGGAAATTAATATAAATAAATAATATTAGAGAAAGTAATAACTTCTGTTTTTTTATTTATTGGTTCTTGAATATTTTCTAAGGCTTGTTGTTGTTGTTGTTCTCATCATCATCCATGTAGGGTTTTGATAGCATGGTTTTATAATTTAGATTTAAACACTTAATTTTAAAGATAGAAATTTAAGTACTTATTGAATGAGCATGGAAAAAAGTATATTTACAATAAACCACAAAGCATGAAACATGATTCATCAATACTAACATTATGTGTTTACATACTTGTGGGAAAATATCAATATTATTTTAACAAATTCTAATAATAGTGAATAATTTTAAAAAATCACTTACATATCAAAATTCTGTTAATACTTGTACATCAATAATAAATTTATATGAGATATGGATCTTTTTCCATTTCCATTTTTTTTAGTTAATTTTCTCCCTTCAAATGTTGTCTCATATAATTGATGATTGAGATTATAAGGTAATTCAAATATTTAGATAATTTTAATCATTGGTTAAAAATTGATGAAAATTGAGATGATCAAAATGAGGAGAATCCATATCCAAATCTTGTGGGAAATTGAGAATATCATTTTTAACATCTTATTTATTGTTGAGACAACCAAATAAAGTTGTAAAAGTATATATATGCTGGACTAATGAAAATAATCTCGTCTAGGATCAAATAAAATAATTGAAAAAATAAATCTTTCTTTAAGATTCGTATAATCGAATAAAAGGTTGGTCTTCATCTTTTAGTAGCACCCTTTATTAAGGTTATGTAAGAAATTCCCTATATAATCAGGGATGAACAACTTGGGAGGTAATATTAAAACTGTGTATATCTACTTATTATTTTACAAATATATTGCATCTTACATATGTAAAATAACTTGATAATGACCACATTACAATGGACTTTATTTTGTATATAAAAATTCTTTCAAAAAATAATTAAGGATGTTTGGTGCATTTTTTTAAAACATTGTAAATATATTAATTGAAATTTATTTATAAAAATGAATATAATATATAAATCTATATAAGTTTTGAATAGGACAATTATTCAATAATCTACATTTATTTTCATATCATTAACTGCAAAATAACAACAACAACAACCAATTTATATGGTGCTATTACTAATACTTTATGTAATAAAATCAAAACATTTGTAAGATGAACAATAAAATTATTATTCCTACTGTATTATGACAAAAAATAGTAGTTTTTAAAAAATTATTTAGTTAAATATAATTTTTTAATAAATAAATATAAGTTTGTTACTTATTGTAAAGAAAAAATAAGTAAAAAGAAGAATAAAAAGAGAATATCAACATAATAAATGCATGTTGAAAAATAAAAACTACACTTTTAAATTTAAAAAAAAAAGACCTGGAGGTTGTAGATTCAAGTGAATGATCACTAAAATATGTCTAATATTATGCTAAGATTTGCTTTTTAAAATATACATACAACACACACACACACATATATATATATATATATATATTTTTTTTTAAAAAAAAAAACTTTAAGCTTAGGGTTTGGGCCCCTATCTACACCCTCTTGACCCATCCTTACCAATCTTTTTATCCATATAATAAATTAGAATGTAAACTGGCTCTTGATGGATAAGGATTTAACTAGAGCAAGCCTAAAACAGATCATATGATACTAGAACCTGTCCCACTTATTTATAGGGTCTTATCCTAAGACGTCTTCTTGCTATATATAAACCCATCTCACCTCATTTGATCCAATATTTAAGAAAGTTTGAAACATTTATCAAGAAACCCTATTAGAATAAATAAATAAAAATACTGTTACACTAATAACAATAGTCACAATGACAATACAATGATAAAGTGTTGCTCATTGCTTTGTTATTGACAACTTAATGGTGGAAGTAAAGCTAAATGTGAAGCTACTTGGAAAGTATGCTTAATGAAAAATGTTACATATTTTTCTTTTATCTTTATCTTCGGTTGTTTTATAAGGAAAATGAAAATAAAATATTGATGCAAATATTATATAAAAAAAGGTATAAAGATATTTTTTTTTTCTAAATTTTAATTATTTGCCTCTCATTTTACTCTCATCTTATTATTTTGATATTAAATTAAATTATATAAAATCAAGTTATAAAGTGAAATATAGTTTTTTTTCTCCTTTTTTTATTGAGTGGAACTGGGATTTTAAATAAAAGTTAAAATACTTTTTTAAACCATGCACTTTTCTGTTAAGTTAATATTAGATTTTCATTTAATTATTTTATTATAAATTTATTATATTTTGGCATATTGGGTTCCGCATTGGACCATAACTATGAGTATTCCGATCCTATAGGTCGTAAAAGAATTTCCCAAACTTGTTTTTAGCAAGTTGTATGAGTTGGATGTCCTATTATGCTCTATCTAGTTGATCTCTATTAGTGTAATATATTAGATTTGAATCACGCTTTCCATTGTATTTAAAAAAAAAAAAAAGAGGAAGAAGAAAAAAGAAGAAAAGCAAAGAATAGACTTTTCATGAAGCAATAGCTTCATCATGTCTTCGGTGAATAGACTCTCACTTAAGCTAATTGATTGGTTATATATACTTGAAAAGGAAATTGAATTCGAACAAGATAAAAAACAGTTTGACATTGATAAAGCCAACTTCACCCAATAATTATTGAATCTTTGAATCAAATGAACTTTGTGCAGATTGAAAAATGTCTAATAACTTTTAATATTGACGACACACCTGTGAGGTATAGGATTGTAGGTTCCCTCTTCCATGGAAGCTATTGCGCCGATAGGTCATTGACCTATTTAGTGTATAAATTTCTCACTTTCTAGAAACCTTTATGTTGAGATATTATTATTATTATTATTATTATATGGAAAAAATCTTTATTGTGTGGTTGCAGTAGGTCTAAATTCGTAAAGTTATTTTAAGTTGAGCTTGAATTTAAAATTTTAGATTTGGTTAGATTTGAATCAAATTCAAATTCATATTGAACATTGTATTATATTGATTTAACTTATTTCAGCAACATATATAGATATTGCAATAGGTTATTGTCATGTGAAGAAAACGTATAAATATTGATGACCTTTTTTAACTAGATCAATAGAAGTATATTTTTAATGACAATTGCCGATTAAAACTCCATTTTTTTCACAATGCGCACGTCATTTTACCATCGACATGTCTATAATCTAATTTCGAACTAAGGTCATATAAATGGCAAAAAAAAAAAAAAAAGAGCGTATAAAAAGTCTTCGTTTAAAAAATAAACCACTTCCATTGTATATAAACATCTTTTCGGGTCAGAAGGTTCGAATTGCAACCTGACTTGCACCAGCCATGGAGGGATGGATCTAGTCTACCAAGCGGACTCATCGTGGTCCGTGGGTCCACAATGGGATCATTAGCTAAACTAGTGGATCCGTTGGATCCTTAAGGGTCTCTTATAAAAATAATAAAAATAAATAAAAAACTAAAAAAAATTTAATATAATCATTGAGAGAAAAAGGTCGTAACTGTTCCGATCCACCCTAAGATCCACCCAATCCTTTACATGCGGCGGTTATGGGTTACGGTTCGAATTCCCTCAAGAGATGTCTAACTGTACATAGGTAGACTTTAAATTGAGCCGATATTTTGTTTCATTTTTCCCCATTCTTTCTAATACCTGATTAATCTCGAATCAGGAACTTTTAAAATTGATCCAATTATCGAGCTTAGTGGTTGTTTGTATGACGAATCTAGACAAGTATTCCCAATACTGCGCCATAATAACGAAAAAACAACGACACAAAATCATTTTTTTTCACCAAACTTGCAAGGTGAGCATTAGACCGTACTGCATCAGTCCATGGAAATTTTATGGTGGACAATCATGTTACATAAAACCCAAAATGAACCATCAACATGCCAATACGCCACACAAAAATCATATTACATGCTACCAGAAGTGTAAATAATCACATGCTTGTATTGCACGATATGGGCAGGAAATATTTAATTGCTTAACTATAACACATACAATAGTATTTCTATCATTATAGAAGTCTACAAGGAAAGAACTTTAAAAGAAAGGAGGCAAATAACTTCGCCAAAAAAGATGGTGTCTCTTTCCTTTTATCTTTTTCTTAAGAGTGTGGTTTGCTTAAATTTGTCAAATTACTAGTTCTCTTGTTCATGGCTTCAAGAACGTGCTCATTAGTTTAAACTTTTTACGAAAATTCAAGTACCATTTTTTACATTATTCTTTTGGTTTTATTTAAATCCTTTTCCAATTTACTTAGTTGATAGAATTACTGTGACACAAAAGCGAAACGGAACAAATTGCTGATTGTCACTACACACAAACACAACAAATTAAGTTTGAGAGACCATCGTCCCTTTGGTACTTATGTCTTGAGCAATATTGTTAGAATCGGATCAGGGTTTGACCCGGACAGGCTAGAGGGTCAGGAGTCGAGGGGTCGGACCGAGTTCCACCAGGGATCGGACCGGGTTCCACCGGGGGTCGAACCAGGATCACAAAAAATTAAAAAATAAGGGATAATTTAATTATAAAAGACCAATATGTGTGTAATCACTCAATTAACTCTATATTTGGATCAAATTCATCAATTAATTTAATAAATATGATTTATTGATTATATTTTATAAATTTATAATAAAGTATGAATAAATATTTAAATTTCTAATTTTTTATTTTTATTTTTTTGGATCTGGGTCAACCAGTTCGGATTGATCGATTCAGCGGTCGAACCGGGTCAATCCGGGTCTCGTCAGTTTGTTGCAAAAACGAGTTTTAGGCGAGACTCGACCCGGCACTAGTACCGATTCTTGTCGAACCGGATTGAACCGGCCAGTCCGGGCCGATCTTGACAGCCATGGTTTTGAGTAGGATTAACCATAGAGTTTTGATTTGATGTTGGTAACAAATGCGTTGTTTTTATTTTTATTTTTTTTATTGAATGGTGTCGATCACATTAACTTAAAATCAATAGGATTGGCAATGTTAAAGTGTGATATGCATGATCAAATTTTTTTGATGGATAATTGGGTTAGGTATTGGTCGTTTGGTAATTGTTTTAATTAAATTAAAATACCTGCTCTTAATCCTATCTTATAATTTAATAAGCAAGTATACCTATCATTTACTGTAATATAGTACTAAGTATAGGGTTGCCTCATAGGGATTTTCAACCATAGCTAGTACCGGCTCTTTCCTTATCATCTAATTAATAATAATCGAGATAAACTAATTTAAGAATAATATTCCATCAACTTCTAATAATCTAATGAAAACAAATTGAAGTTTAATTTGATTAAATGAGATTTTAGATATAATTAGATCTTAATTTACCACTAATTGGACCATTGTAACTTCTTGAAATTCATTAATTAAGTGGCATTAGTTCCTTAAACTGTAGAGTTCCCTTTTTAAATTAATAACTTTCTCAAGTATATTAATTTTTAATCTTAAATCAATCAAGTAGAATCTCTTTTAGATCAATAGCAACTTAAAATTGCATTACAAACATGAACCCATGCATCAAAACCTAAGTTTTATAAAGGCAAATCCCTTCAATTGAATAGATCTAATCATAAAGGCAATTTCTCAATTAACTTTCATGATATCATGCATAATTCATACACCGCCAATATGAACTCAAGAAAATATTAATGAACACACAATTGAACTTGAGGAAACTAATGATATTGCATTAAAATTTTAGTCTCAGCTACATGGTAGAGCTAGGGCTTATCAAGATCTAGACACAAATGACTACTCTTTCATAGATATGGTAGTGAACTCGAATACAAAAGAAAAATAATCAAAATTCATAATTACAACCTGATTACTTGATGAAATCTTGTGAATTCTTGAGTTTCACATCTTCAATCTTTTTGTTTAAGGAGCTTGCACGACTTCTCTCAAGGGGAAACGACTCAATAATGTTCAAGACTCCCCCAAGGTTTTAGCTAATACATAATATTTATAGAAAAATTTAGCAACCTTAGAGTTTTCTTGGAAATGACATGTAGCATGCCCATACGGTCGATGATACAATCGTATTATGGGTCATATGGCTCTTTAGCATTACTTTTTAGGTTCCATACTTTTTGACCTCAATTCTAGGATGATATATATGATCCTCCATATGGATGGTATCGCATGGCATATGGTTATCTGATCCATTAAGCTGATACGATCCTCCGTATAGATAGTATTGTAGGGTGTGTAACTATCTGATCAATGATCTAGGCTAGTATGACTTGTGATATGGGTGGTACGCATCAGTGTATGAAGCTCTGTTATCAACTTAAAAAGCTATACCATCCTTTATATGAGGTCGTATGGATCCATTACACTTCAATTTTTCAAGTTTTCACTTTGAAATAACTCGTTTTATTCATCTTTCATCTTTTCTTGAAATGAGCTTTTCAAATAACTGCAATCAACAATTGAACTCAATAAGTGCCAACTTCTCACAATATATTTGATAAATTCTTATATTAATGCCCAAAATTATGCTTAGAATAAGGGTGTTTTAAACACTTATCAGGTATATGACTTGATTGTGTTTTTTTTTTCTCCTAAAAACATTGATGACATTGCTATTTTATGTTTTGCCTCGTGGAGTATTTGTTGACTTTAAAGAAAAACAAAATTAAGGGTTTTAGTAGTTTTGGAAGTTTTAGGGAAGGTTTGCCTAATCTATTTTTATATAGACACTCATTCAATATTTATTTTTCACTTTCACAAGGAATTTAATGGTATTGCAAATTTTACCTTTTACATTTTTGGTAAAATAAAATTTCTTCTTATTGTAGATAATATCATTAATTATCTAATAATTAATGATATACTATAAGTTCAAGAAAAGTGACCTCATACGACAATAAATCACGCAAGAGTGGGGAATACTTGTCCCCCAGCAGCAAGGGCTCTGTCTTCGTCCTGGTCCGTTCCTTAATGGCCTCTCCCTGTGACCAAGTGTGATGTTTCTGCAACATTTTCCATTAGTTCTTTTTTTTTTTCCTATTTTGTTATTTAGCTATTATTTATATTTATATATATGGCTTAAAGGCTATGATTGTAATAGTAGTAACTCATACTTCGTAAAGCACATTCTTTTAAGAATTAATCTTTTGACATAAATTTCTTTAATATTATGCAATTTTCTTATCAATGATCGATTGATACTTGTTCTTATCTATGGTATGAGATTGTGACGTATGATTTGATATTGGGATCCTGCATCAAATCCTATTTAACTCAAACAGTTAATTCTTTGATTGTGAGTCATATGGACCAATATATTAGGCAAATCCAATTCATCTCAAAATTGGTGTATCATATCTAATTCATAGACATATCCATCCTTATATATATATATATATTATTCTTATAAACACAAAAGCCTAAACTTCTTCTTTTTTCGAATTGCAAATAATCAAACTCTAAAATTGACCAATTTCAATTTTTCCTTGATTGTGATTCTATTGATTCTTGATTTGGTCACATCACATTTGTTTTTAGTGTAAAGAAGCAATGCACTATTTATTGAAAAGATTGGTTCCTTATCCAATCAAATTTAAGCTTAGGCTTTGTGAATGGTGATATTATCATGGTGGAATCAAACTGCTAGTATCTGAAGGTGTGTTTTTTAGAGACTAGTAGAGTGGATTGGTGCTATTGAAATTATTTTGTTTTGTGCAAGAACTTGATTTTGTTGAAATTTAATTTTTTTTATAAATTTGTTGATTTAAGAAGATGTTAGAGAAGGGAATAAAAAATTTCTTGATGGTATAGTATAGAACACACGCATATATATACACACGCGGAGTTACAAAATAGTTAAGAGGATACTTAAACTTATTTGGGGTCTATAATGGCACAATTGAAAATAGACCACCGAAAGTGATGAAACCTATTTCGACAACTTTAAAACCCATGGTAGAAAAAACAAAAGAAATTAGTGGAGTTAGCATTGGTGATTGAACTGGAATCATAAAAGTGGCTGTAAACTTGAGATTGTTGAGGTATAGAGGCCCCTGATGAAGTAACCATAGAAAATGATGGTTGTGAGGCTATTGTTATTATAACTCCTAGGTGCATGGTTGAGATGAAGATTGAAGAGTTATCAGTGGATGATGGACTAGCTGTTGAAGTGATTAACACCAAACCTATGATTGAGAACAAGCTCCATAACCTTGTGAACTTGTCAAGGAAGACTGGTCACTATATGATGAGCATCGGATTCAATATATTTTTTCTACTCCGGTGTCTACAAATCACCTTGTTCAAATAAGACACATTGCCAGAGAATATAATATCTTAATAAAACGATGGTTGCTTTTTATGTTGCATGCTCAAGTTGGCATTGTATACAAGAACTTATATTTCATAGGTTAGGGTTTGATCTAGGAGTGTGTGTGATTTGAAGCAAGGCTGTGATGACAATTGAAGATGAATTGATGTATCCCAAGGCCAAGAATCTCGAAGAGGACGAGGAGAAGACCATTCAAAGCATTGATATCAGCTGAACAATTGGATGAGCTAAGCCGATCCAAACATTTAAAAACTCAGGCTTGACTCGTTTAAAATTTAGTGAGCTTGAGCTCAAGCCAAGCTTTTTAAAGAGTTTGAAATTGAGGTTCGAGCTCGAGCTCGGTTCATTTATGAAACGAACTTGAGATGAACCAAACTTTTTAACGAGCCTAATAAGCTTTTTATTGAGCCTAATGAGCTTTTATTGAGTTTGGAATTTAAATCTGAGCTCGACTCATTTAAATAACTCTTAATTTATTTTTTTAAATCTAAAATATAATATATAATTGTTGCTATATATATATAATTGTTAAATAAAAATTAGTTTTTATTTTTTTTATTATATAATTATAGACAATATATCATGCATAAAAAATTTATAAATCTACTAACAAGCTTTTTAACGAGCCTAGTGGCAAACTTATTCACGAGCCTAAACGAGTTTGTTCATGAGCCAGCTTGCAAACCTAAATCAAAGCTCGAGCTCGACTCGTTTAAATAAACGAACTTTATTTTAAGCTTGAACTCGACTTATTTATTAATTGAGTTCGAGCCAAACTTGAAGCAAGCGGAGTTTAAACAGCGCACAAATATCTCGAATATGTCACTATGGACAGGTCAACCATTCCTGTAACTCCCAATGCCATTTCTTCAACATAGACATCATCACGGGGCGGTTCCGAACGGGAACCGCCCCGAACCGTCACCGGCGGTTCCTGACCGGGAACCGCCCCGTCGATGACGGTTCCGAACCGTCTAAGGACCCGCGGTGGTTCGCGTGATGGAACGGCGGTTCCAACGGGTCCGGAACCGCCATATATTTTATTTATTAAAAAAAAAAAAAATGAAGACATGCATGTTGTTTCTGGGCGTGGGGATTGCTGTTGGGGGGCTAGGGGGTAAGGTTTTGGTTTTTTTTTTTCATTTTTTTCACCAAAAAAAAAAAAAAAAAACGGTTCATGGAACCGGAACCGGAACCGCCAGAACCGACGGTTCCTTGGAACCGTGAAGCCCCGGCTCTGGCGGTTCCGGTTCCGGTTCCACGAAATGTGGAACCGTGAACGGCGGTTCCGGTTCGGGTCCGAACCGTGCCGATGTCTACTTCAACAACTTTAGTCTTTTATTTCTATTCTTCTTTTCTTTTTTCCATTTAATTACTTAAAGGGGGTTTGTTTATTTCGCCTATTGGACGGCTCTCCGGTTGTAATAGAATAAGTAATTTACTTTGTCACAGATTCGTTTTACGAAATGGAGTTCTTTCCAATATCGTTTTATGAATATGATGGGCAAACACTGTACTCATCAGTTTCTTGCAGAATTATGGCATATTGCTAGTTGTTATTGAGATCTGTACATCTTATCGGTTTGCCTTTATCGTCCAAATATCATCCAATTCACCGAATGGTCCACTGTCTTTTTTCTTTTTTTAATTTTTTGTATTGAAATGAACACAAAATCATCCATTTAACTAAAGATAATCTAAACATCGAATTTGTTTTATTAGCTAATCATCCTTGTAGTCTAATGGTATCTCTCCTGATTTCTTATATGAAAGGTCAAAAGTTTGATTGTCCTTAATTATTTTTAATAAAAATTTGAAAACAATTTAATTATAAAAAATTGAAAATATTGACTAATTGTATGTTTTTTTATAATAACTTGTATCAATAAGTCAATTACTACACCATTAAAATAAATATAATAAGTGATTTATTAAGTATTTCAATAATACAATTATAATTGAATATAAATATAACAAGTGATATATTAAATATTTTAATAATATAATTATAATTGGATATGAATCTAAATATTAAATAACTGGCCAAGACTATACTTAAGATATAAGGCAAATTACACCAAAAGATATGGAGTAAGTTCATTTAAAATATCAACGTTTCAACTCATTCATATCAACGTTTCGCAAAGTAGTTAAATGAGGTATCAACCTTTTGGTAAAGTTTATTTAATGTATCAACGTTTCAATTAGTTTTCAGTTAAGTTTTTAGAGTTTCCATTAATGGTCATTAATTCATAGATTATTTTACTCACTTTGCAAAACGTGGATATCTATCTTAAATGAATTTATTCTCAAATATTGATTTCTCTTTTGAACGAGTTGAAACATTGATACTCTAAATAAATTTACTCCTAAATATTAATACCTTTCGTTGTAATTTCTTATTAAAAAATATGACAAGAGGATAGATTTTTTTTTTAATTGATTAAAAAGTCGAAATCAATTACCATATGCATGGTCAGCCTGACGCCGTCAACTACTTTTGATGATACAGTCAACGGGGTTGCCCTTGCAACTTGCATATTGCAAGTGGTGACACTCAGAAATATTACCTAATAAAAATGAAAATCACTGATTACTATTCAAAGCCGCAATTTTGGAGTCACGCCACGTTTGTTTGATCACCAACAAGCAACTGCTACGCGTTGAAAAAATGTTACAGACAACATTGGTATTGCTATTCATATATCAGGTGAAGCCATAGGCGGAAAAATATTCCCATAATAATAAATTTAAGCAGATAAAAATTTAAATTTATCATATGGGTATTTATAATTATTAATGGTTATTTTTAAAATCATATTGCATAAATAAAATAATTATTTTTTTTAAATAATCTACATATAATATCACTTCTAATAATTTCTTTTTATTTCACAATTATGCCACTACAACACACCATGATTACTTATCATCAAGATAGCTAAAACATGTGCAAATTGTTAGAGCATCTTTATCACAAGCTGCTCGGCATGGTACATATGCCAATCAACTCCCTTCGGCCATAAAATGAGTTTAGTGAAGATTTGCTTGACACACTCTTTCTCAATAAAGAGTTGCCTAGTGAAAAAAAACCTCTTTCTAATTTCTATTAGTAACACATTAAAATGAAGGTTTAATGTCACAAATGTTACCTAAACTTTGATTAAATATGGAATTAGGTATTTAAACTTTGAAATTAATCAATTTGGTACCTAACCCTTGAAATTGATCAATTTAGCCCACCTTCGTCAAGTTTTTTTAAGTACTACATTAAACAATTTTAAAGTTTTTCAAGTACTAAATTGATCAATTTAAAAGTTTAGATATTAAATTAATCAATTTCAAAATTCAAATATCTTATTTGCATATTTTGCCAAAGTTTAGGTATCATATGTGACATTATCTTGAATTACCATCTAACTTCCTAAATATAATTGTAGTATCAGACCCATAAAAAATTATTGAAAAAATAGTCAATAACTCCCTACAAGTCACTTAGGAAAAAATTGAAGAGTTACTTAGTTGCTTAAAACTTGATGTGGCATCTTAAACAATTTCCTAAATACTCCTGAGATAAAATGCTCCTATCATAGTATATGATTCTTCAATCGATCATTTTAAATGTACTTATTTGCTTTTTATCTAAGTTGAGAGTTTTAAGACATTTGTATCTCTCTTATTTTCTTTTCTCCTTTTTTATTTTTGTTTTTTCCCCTTTCCTTCTTTTTTTTCCCCTTCCTTTCTCTAATACTTTGTGGAAGTGCACCGAATGAGGAATTCAAACAATCTAACTTAGCATAAGAATTCAAATAAATTAATAGCAAAAGAATATAACAATATGGAGTAGGAAATTGAAAACACAACAAAAGAGAAAAAGAAAATCAACAATCAAAAGTGTTGACAGAGAATACTTGACTATAACATAGCAGGCCCAATATCAACTTAATGGTCTAACAAGTCCATAAGAGAGCCTCACAAGTAGTTAAGCCAAGGAGTTCCACAAGAGCCCCTAGCCCATAAAGACCTTGACCATATAAGGACCTCGACCTTATGATGAAGCTTCACAACGGCCTCGGTGTGAGAAGGACCTTAGCTCTTGTGCTCTTTATTTACTGTCACGCCCCAGGAGATACCCTAAATGTGGCAGTCCGCCGTACATAATACTAAAGCCTAAAAATGACTACTTCAGTCATGCAAAGGCTTCTATATTATATACAAGGCGTACATCATAACCAAGGGAATGCATCAGAATAGTGCAATTTACATCGATAATGATTAAGTAACAAGGCATGGGGAATACTTATCATAAAACATAAACATGGTTGATTACAATTCTTAGGTACATACCCCGCTATGGTCTTCAAGTCAATATAAGTACACTTCTTAAAAATTTCCAAAATACTAACATAACATACATTACATATAAGGAATCTTACAAAGTAACTTCATCATATGTTCCTACTGCCTTCATAAAAGTTTAACATTCATCCATGATTTCCTTAATGTCATGATCTTCGATTAAAGCCACGGATATACTGTTTCAACAAAATCTATGGGGGATAAGTTTACAACTAGCTTAGTGAGGTATTCATTTTCATTTGCACAATGATTTCAAACAAGTTCATTTAAATTTTCACATGCATATGCTATGCATACTATGTAACAATCACGTGATTACAAATATATATATATTATCCGAAAACCATATATAGAACGAATTTACCACTCCGTATCAAAGATTAGGGAATTATTGATGAAGATTCTCGATCTTCTACTGCTAGTCCCCATGCCCACGCCCAAGCCCATGCCCATGCCCATGCCATGCCCATACCCCTGCCCCTTTTCAAAGCGTTCGGTTGGCTTGACTCCGAACCTAAAGTCGCGTTCCTTGAGCGATTTGGATTATCTAGGAAGGAACATGGCTCGTGTCCCAGCACGATAACAGCTAATCTAGCTCTACGCGTAGGAGTAGCAGTCTTCTAAAAGAAATATGACTCAATGGATGCTATACGTGAGCGATTTATTTTTCTTAAGCCAAACCTTATTAAGGTTTATTAGGGGGCAATCAATCAATTTAGCAAAGAATAAGCAGTCATACAAGTAAGTAAACGAAACACTTAAACAGACAGTTTGAAATTACGATATTCTTAATTCTCATTTCATCACATAAGCATAAAATCACACACATATATATATCCCGGAATTCCTCATACATATCCATTTTTATATTCTCTTGGCATACTAATGCCACTACTTTACAAGCATAAGCAAGTAACGAAATTAAGAGGAATCACCACTCGTCCATTTCACAATCTTCTTAATCTTAGTAATCATCAAAAAAGAAAATCTCGTATTCCGCATCACCTGGACAAAAGAAATACCCGAGATGAGTATTTCGTAGAAATTCTACTTAAACTTTCTAATTCTATTTCACTATGTTCAAAAATCGCATAGATGAAATTCTAATTTAAAATGGCTATAACTTGCTCATTTTAACTCAAAATTTCGCGTATAATATACCGTTTTCTACCTATTCAAAAAGATCTATCCATTTCTAAGGTTATTTTTTCATATAAGGTCGTTTGGGTTTCGAAACCATAGGGTACAGATTCATCACGAAAATTGTTGTTTTTAAAACACAAGTTTGCAAACTTTTCTTTATCCGAAAATACTTGTATCAAAAAGTAGATATTTGTATAGTTGGAGAAATCCTTTAGAAACAAATATATATAGCCTCATATAGTATGCAAAATTTAATGGTGTTATCTCAACGATTATTTTTCACAAAGCAATTCATCTTACGGTGTTGAAAACTTGAATTTTTAACATTCTCTTTTCTACTTGTTTTGAAAGAACTTCATAAATTCTTGGGTTATTGTAAATGAATATATTTCTTATTTTATCTTCCAATTTCTTTTCTATAATAAGTTATTTTTTCTTAACTTTGATTTCTTACAAAATTTTATTTCTAGTATTAAGGATTGAAATTTCTAAAATTGCTATTAAGTTGTTGATATCATATAAAATTTGAGTTATTCATATTTCTTTTTTAAAAGGAAACGATTTGATAATCCAATCTTTTTCTTATTATACTTTCATTTCCTAATCCTTTTAAAATAATTTTTTGTTTTTCGTCTTTTATCACTTTTATTTTGAAGGAAAATCATAATTATTTTCCTACGTTGTTGATGATAACTATTGTTTTTCAAAATTTATCAAGTTTATATCCTTTTTTATTTCTTTGAAAACGGGTATATTACTTAAACTTGGAAACCTTTACTCTTCTAAGTGAGTTTTAAATTAGTGGATGGATTTTATTAACTTCGAAAACTAGTTTACTTTTTAGTTTTTATTAAGACATTGAAAAGATTCCAATATTGAACTTTTTATGAAAAACTTGCATATCACAACTTACTAATACTAAGTTTTATAACTTCAAGTGACTCATCATGGTATAAAAAAAAATATTTACTTTGTTAGTTAACCTCTTTGAGAAAATAATCTTTATTGTTATTTAGGAAAATCTTAGTGAGTTTGAAAAGAAGGTGAAATTTTTTTTTTTTTCCTATGGATGTGATAACAAAGTCTTGATTTGGTGACAAATATATATATAAATATATATATATAATGTTGGTTTCATTTCCTTTATTAAAGAAAATTCTACTTTAGATTTTTGTTGAGACAATAATATATGAGGATGCATGTATGAGTATGTAATATGAAAATGATGAAAATATAAGAAAAAGGTAAAAAAGGAAGATAATAATAATAAGAAATGTGACAATATCAAGTATTGGGAACTTTAGCTTCATCAAGGTATCCCGGTTAAGTATTGGGAGCCTTAGCTTCATCAAGGCATCCTTGGACTAAAAATAGAATAGTCCCTAAAAGAATATAAAAGAAAGAAAATGTTGTTTTGACTTGATAAGGACAAGTCTAAAACTAGAAAGATTAGTCTTAAAATAACATGAAATAAGTAAATAAATTACAAAGTATAAAAATAAATAAATAACAAGTGAGCTTATATGCTCTAAAGAATATATACAGATACATAAATATATTTAGTTAGATATGAATGAGAAGTTAGCATAATAACGACATAATATGATCAAAGTATAATGAGAACATAAAAATATAGAAATGGATGTTCATGAACAAGAACAATACATGAACATAGTGTAGCTTCCATAACATTAAGTTTAGAAAAACTCACAACATAGTCATGTAAAGTTACATGACATGGTAGTAAATATATGAAAAAAGTTTTACCTAAATATAAGTTGTGAGTAGTATGAGTAAATGAGTTTTGTGTATGAAGAAAAAGAAAGCTTGGGAGTGTTTGGAGAGAGTAATGAGAGAGAGTATTTGAGAGGAGATTTTGAGAGAGTTTTGGTAGTAAAATGAGTTGTGTTGAAAGAATGAATGAGGAAATAGCTATTTATAGAGTTTTTGAGTGAAAATTAGATGTAATTAAATTAATTAAAAAAAGAAAAAAAATTAAGAGTGAAGAGAGAGAGGGGTGGACGGCACCATCATGGGGAAGGGAGAGAGAAGTGATTAAAAATTAATTTTAAAAGAAAAGTATAAGAGAAGTTTAGTAATATGTGGTGTAGAATTTTTATGAAAAAAAATTGTAAGAAATAGGTATATAGGTTGTAGAATAGGTAGTAGAAAAAGTAGAGATAGATGAATAGTAGGAATAGTACTATGAATAGTAGACTAGACAAAATAAAACACCGGTAGTAGTAAAATACGCGTAAACGAGCTATATCAAATATTTCTAGATACCGAAAAATTATGAAACCAATATTTTTGGATTTCTTATTTTATTACAAGTCTAATGGTATTAATAGAATATTTTTACTGTTCAATGCACCGGAGTAATGTTTTCAAAAACTAATCCCATTCGGATTCGAAAGACACTAGATA
Source organism: Combretum micranthum (assembly GCA_024138025.1). Lineage (NCBI taxonomy): Eukaryota > Viridiplantae > Streptophyta > Magnoliopsida > Myrtales > Combretaceae > Combretum > Combretum micranthum. The sequence continues at coordinate 55,930 of JAMXBD010001358.1, read as the reverse complement.
TTTGCGAATCTAATTTTTTTTTAAGCTTTCCTATATTATTACGAACTTTTATCAACAATTATTTTAGTTCTGTTGTTTAAGGTCTAAGAGCGTGGATTGTCGGAGCTTAAACTCTAGAGTTTGTTATAGACTTCGTTGACTTTTAAGGTTCCGGTTTGACTTCCGGCTTGTTGATTTTATTCGTAAGATTATAAAAATTTTTAGTTTTGTCCGTGTTATATTTTTGGTTCAACATCTATGGTTTATTTTATTTTATTTGTGATTATTTGATATTTTTTAGTTCTCAGAATTGTTTAACCGAGTCTACGGTTATGAGTTGACTCAATTTGACTCTTTGTGGTAATCGAAATTTTTTATTCTGAAATTCACCGAATGATTTAAGGTTTTAGTATTTTGTTGTCGAATGTTATTTGGATATATCATCTTGATTTGTGTGTTAGGAAAATGAATTGATGATTTGATTGGTGTATGGGTGTTGAATCAATTGGTTGTTAGATTTTCCATTTTGTTTTGAGGGTTCTCTTCTTCTTAAGGTTAAGGATTTTCGTATGTGATCTTATTTAGAATTTGGATTTAACTTGGGTTGATTCTCAGGGTTTTGGTTTTTGACTTCTAAGATTATTTTCTAAGAATTATGAAAAGTTTAGGGGTTTACATCTACAACTGCCTTGGCTTTAAAGGTCAAGGACCATACCTCCACTCCCCACTCCCCACTCCCCACTCCAATCTCCTCGGTAGAACAACTCTAGGCTCGACTACCTCCATCCCAAGTAAGGTCTACCCCTGGTTTAATGTCTTCTACCTCCTTATGGGGTTAAACCTACATAGAACAAGATTCTATGGACCCTCAATTTATGTATGACCAAAAGCTATAAATTTATATCTACTAAATCTAATATGATATTATCTAATCTAGTTCAAGCTCACTTTGTTCTTTACTCTCTTAGACATATAAGTTAACTTAAGCATCGAAGTGGCCAAGCCAAACAACTCTCTAACGTATCACTAACCATATGTTGGTTTGGAGGTCTATCATGCTCCAGCACTCTTTTTACTAGTGACTCATCTCCTACAACTAAAAAGAAAAGGAAAAAAACCTTTCCAAAAATAAGAGCACAACATTGAATTACACTATGTGATCTTTTACAAGTAGAGATGCAACAGAGTAGACCACTATAGGGCTTCTGATTCACCTAATCTGCTAAAAACCCTATATGATTAAACCCTCTTAGGGTTTTAGGATTACATTTGGCTATGTAGTAAAACCCTATAGGGTTTTAGATGGGTTTTCATCATGTAGGATACTTGATGGACACCTATCCCAATTTATTTCATGACAAAAATTAAAAAATAAAAGAGTAAATATATTCCTAAAATTATCCTATCATTAAGTTGTTAAGTTGTATTCCCCTTAATTTTACATAACCCGATTATAATAAATATAAATAAAATGAAGATTTTTAAAAGAACTATAATAGAAATATATCAGAAATCACTCCAAATTTTTTGCGATTTAAATTTTAAGTATAAACAAGTTCGAATAAAGAATCCTTGTTAATAAGACTTTAAAAATACATAATGTTTTACATAAAGTAAATGAAAGATTAAATAAAACTGTTTAATATTTAAGAACTTAAGTTTTAATATTCCAAACATATCAATACCTCTAAGTTAAATAATTTTGAGTCTATAGAAACTAAAATTCTGATATAACTTAGTAACTTATAATTAGTAAAAAGAACAAAGTAACAAAGATAGAATAAATATTAAATTTCTAATATAATAAAAACTCTAGAATAAATCTATAAATAGTAATGAATTCATATATAATTTCAAACCCTATAAACTTATAATAAGGTCAAATTAAGGAAAATATAATTATTAATTTATCAAAATACCACCAAACAAAACTTTCAAATAGATAAAATATAATTTACGATAGCAAGTATAAAAGCTGAAAAGTAAAAGCCTTAAACTAAAGATTCTATGTATACTATAGTATTTAGAATATTTAATATCGATAATATATAAATTTTTATTCAAAAATATTATCGAATCAATATTTATCATACGTGTCATTTAGACCAGCAAAATTGACTTTTTGTTCAAGTTCATATTTTTGCCCACTCCTTACATAGTTGTTGGTTATAAATTCATCATCTTTTTTTATTTTTGTATTTCCATTCATCCCATCTTCCTTACATTTTTTTTTATTTTCTTTTCCGTTTTCTCTTATCTTTTTTGGATTCTTCTCTCTACGTAACAACGCATACACAATGACACATACACATGTCTTTAATAGAAATTCAATGTATACCATAACGTTCAAAATATTTAATATCAATAATATGTAAATTTCCATCTAAAAATATTATCGAATAAGTATTTATCATAGTATCACTTGGACCCACAAAACTGACTTTTTGCACAAGTTCATATTTTTCCTCACTTCTTACACAGTTGTTGGTTATAAATTCATCATCTTTTTTTTTTTTTTGTATTTCCATTCATCCTATCCTCCTTACATTTTTTTTTATTTCTTTTCCACGTTCCCATCTTCTCCTTAATTCTGGTGCAAGTAAAGGATGATCTATAGATGTGAAGATCTTGATTTTTGCCAGCCGAAATTTGCATACAACTTGTGTAAATAATTCACCAAAAATGTCAACAATTCAACACATTAACCAATCAAATGGAGCTAACTAGGAGACTTAATTAATACTGCAAAAACAACTTTCTTAAACAGTGAAAATTAGAGAGAATTCTAGAGCTTAATCTCATTGGAAGCCGGCCATTTTCCTTCTTCTTCTTCTTCTTCTTCCTCTATAAAAGCTCTATAATGAACAAACAAACAAAGGAATTTATATACACAAAACCAACCTTAACCAATTGTACAAGTTCTTCAGTAACCCAACACGAAAAATCATCCAAAAACAATTCCAAACAAACTCAACAAAGGATCAAACTCCATTAAAACAACCTTTAAACCTTAGAAAAGGAAGACAAGGTAAGTAGATTCGTCTTGGCGTGTTATTTGTTAAAAACAATGTTTTAAACTGATTTCTGATGATCATAGGATCATAACCCAACCAAAAACAAGCTTCAAATCACATCAAACAAGCTCAACATGGTAAATTTCGCAAACCCTAAGTTACACCCTTTGATTTCGAAAATCAAGGATTATGTGCATGTTGTTGTATTATGAGTATATATATAACATGTAGGAACACTTAGGAAGATTTTAGAAAAGATTTTAATAGGAAAAATGAAAGAAAATCATATCAAACTAGCAAAGAAGATGAACAGTATGTGAATCCCAGATGAGCACGGGTAGAACACGCCCGTAGACTTCCTCGTGTATGTCTCGGCCTTATATAAAAAAAATTAAATTAATTAATTAATAAGATTTAATTATAAAATTTGTTATATTATTCTGAATTTATTATTATTATTATTATTATTGTTGTTGTTGTTGTTGTTGTTGTTGTTGTTATACTAATATTATTATTGTAAATATTAATATTACTACTATTGTCATAATATATATTATTAATATTAAGATTACTACTACTGCTACTGCTGCTGTTGCTGCTACTACTACTACTGCTCCTACTACTACCGCTACTGCTACTACTACTGCTACTACTACTACTATGACGACGACGACGTTACCACTACTACTACTGCTACTACTCCTACTACTCCTCTACTAATAGTACTAATCATAGAATTTTAGTTGTTTTAATAAGTATTTTGTCTTAATAAGTAACAATAGAACTAATATATCTTAAATGAATTATTCTACTAAGTAAAATCATATTAGGTTGATGGAGCTAATTAAAGTAGATTTAGTTATTGAATTAGGTGATTAGTTTCAACCAACTTGGCTTAGATTAATATACTAGGTAAAATCATAAAAAGAAAGGAGTACGTAATTTCTAAAATATGTCTAATTTAGAATTAATATAAATTATAGTATAAGTTATACCATGATTAACATGGTAAATATGTTGTTACGAATATGTTGTTTCAAATATCTTATTTTCGGAACTAATAAAAAGAATATATTGGTTAAATAGACACAATTTAAGTTTATACAACTAAAAACTGAAGTTTAAGAATATAGGAAGATTTCTCTTACATAAAATCTATTGCTACAAATTTCATGACCTTGCCGGAAAAATATAGCTTTTATAAAATTTAGAAATTCCTAATGGAGAATGAAAATTAAATCAGGATTAGTAAAATTTGAATTAGAACATAAATAAGTACAACCGGAATCATTATACAAATAATACATATAATGATAAATATCTGTTCCTTCATTCCATAGGAAATATTAAAGTCTACATTCTTAGACTCCAAGTACTTTCCAATGACATATCAAGTAATCAAGAATGTTATCATATGTATGATCACCTGAATAAATAAATAAGTTTAATCACTCGACTAAGTAAATCGGGTATACTTGTCGCATGTGCTTGAAACCTCCTGCAGGTAATGTCCCGGGTTTGCAATTAAATGTATTTTTGAAAAATGTTTTCAAAAGATCATGACTTGAAGAATCTCAGGTAGCTCCTTTATTCCTTAAACAAGTTTTCCATAAGAGTTTATGAAATAAACATGGGACATTTCCGAGTAATGATTTGATAGTAGATGTTGCCTAAGTTGGGGTCCACCTGTCAAGTGGCGATAGATGTTAATTGAGTCGGGGTCTATCTGCTAGATTCACCTTTAGTAGGTGATGGTCAGTATTGGCGGTAGATGTCACTTGAGTTGGGGTCTACCTACCTGATTCACCGTTAATTGGTGATGGTCAGTTTGATTCGCCATTATTTGGTAATGGACAAATTTAAATATTAACTAGCGTAAATCACATGAATACGTTAGAAAATATTGCCATTTTACTAATGACATATAATCATTGGGTAAGTCTGGGTGGATGCAACCACCAGACAACCTCGTTCTGATAAGACGAGGTCTCCTATGCATACTGATATGTAAACAGCATAAATCTACATCATTTATGGCTTCGGACTCCCATAAATGTGTTACTTGCATTCATCACGTATGCATTCATATTGTATATAGATAGATTTGCATGAATGTTTAATCAATGCTTGATAACTTGCGTGACCAGTAATAGTGAGGGATGAACTCACTGAGCTGTGGTTTTGCTCACCCCCCAACAGTTTTTATGCAGGATTACTACTAGCTGGGATTGGGTTAGGAATGTATGAAGAGGGCTTTTCCAACAAATTTTATTGAAGATAGAAATATAGGAAATGGTAAACTTAGATTGTAAATAAGATAAATTGTATAATAATTGGAATTTGTGAGTTGTAAGTTTGAAACCCATTTTCACTATTTGGTAGGGGATACTGATTCTCTGCGATCTTGGTTAGAAGTGGAAATTCGGATTCCATAATTGAATTCCAGTAATGTTATTATATGTAAATATGTCATTTAAATAATAGATATTAACAAATAGATAGAGTCTTGTACACTCTAACTTGCAAGATGGTTCTCATATTATGGGTGCACACGTGGTGTGATAACTTTCGATTAACCCTACTAGGCTCCCTTTTGAGGCGTGACATAAGTCTTTATCTAAGTTTATTATATGAGACATGGTGACAAATTTCAATATAGTAAGTAGTATATTTATATATTTAAATGTTAAATGTCCTATAAAGTATTCTTATCAATATCAATGGATGAATCATAAATGCAATCTGCCCATAATCTTTCAATTCCACATGCATCTTTTAATTTTTACTCAAATAGGAAAAGTGTGTTAGAAGCACTAGCTTCTCTTGAATTTGTTATTTAATTTGAAAACAAGTTGGGAAAAAAAAAAGAGAAAATAGTCGGGTGGACTAGATGAGTTTTGAGTTGTAAAGCAAACCTTATAGACTAAATTTGATATAGTTTGAAAACCCCATAGAGTTATAGGGTTGAATTGGTAAACCATACAGGGTAACGGGTTGAGGTCCATGTTCATATGATCCACTTAAAACATAACCCGATTGCATCCCTATTCATAAGAGTATTGACAACCCTCATTATATATTTTACATATTTTCTACATGGATCAAAGAAAAAAAATTAATATTGACTTATAAAATCTTAGTAGAAATCTTTTAGTCAACAATAAAAACTTTTAAGTTAAATTGTTAAAAAAATTATTCTTTGCTGGCTTGGCTATTTTTTACTTTTGGCCAATGACAACACAAATCATATACTCAAAGTGGACCATTAACTACTAAGTGAATAATTTAGGGATGAATCAAGGCTAAAGTTAACACCCTGCTTTGATCCACTCTCTAAAAAAGGTCTAAGGAGGCTAGGGAGTGTTAGTAGGGTGATTCCTAGCATACTTTCAAGATGATTTATAAGTTGGGTAGTAGGAACAAACCAAATTATACACTTAGAAAGAAGAAGAATTCACCTCAGTTGGAAAGTCTTATTGCAATGATATAGCATCTTTAAGGGGAGAAGATTGTGCAACCTATTTAAATGAAATTCCCTTATAGATTGTAGGGAAAAATGAGTAGTGGCATATAACGTCAAAGTAAAGAGCATCAATTCAATGTAGGTAGAAATTTTTAGATCATGTGGTTGAAAAAACTTATTAGTATATGGCTTGATAATTAACTTACTTTTGAATTAAGGTGTCACAAATAATATTAGAGTCAACCCCCCTCAATAATAGGTGGACAATTTAGCGACAAAAGAAGGTGGAAAGTTATGAGCCTATTTTAACTCAATTTAGAGAAGAAATATGAGGAGAGTAAGGAATGATGCCAAGTTGTAAAGGGAGAGTAACTAGGTTGAATTATTATAGGGAAAACATCATATTTGGTACCTAAAGTTTCCCTATGTGAACAATTAATGACTTGAAGTTTAAGGAAAATTCTATAGTACAATTTTTTTTTTTTTTCAACGACTAGTTCCATAAGCTATTTAACTGTTAGATTGATAATCAACCATGATCATTCTATTGAAATACTTAATATGATATTTTCTATAATTTTTTAATGGTCAATTGATGTGTTGATGGTCTCATTATGGGACAAAAGAAGTTCATAGATTTAAAAAATTGTCAATTCACTACCTATAAACTTTTTAAAGTCATTTATGGTACATGAGTAAAGTAACTAATTGTGAAAATGAGTAATGTTTATGTAACTAATTGAAAAATTTAGTAAAATCTAAGTAGTAAATTGATAAAAATTGATGAAATGTAAGTATTAAATTAATTTTTTTAAATTCCAATAATTATTTAGGGAAGAAAAAAAGTAAATTCAAGTATAAAATGACAATTATCTTTACTTATAAAGTCACCAAAGGGAAATTGTGACACTTGAATGAGTTATGAAAAAGAGTTGGTATTGGTTTATAAAATCTAGTATTAAATAACTAATCAACATTAATTACACCTTCGACATTAAGTAATTAACAAATCCCATTAATAGGTAGTAGTATTAGGAAATCCTATTATTTCTATTTATGCATATATGTGAAAGGATATAAACACAAGGGTTTACAACTTAAAAGTAGCCAAATTAAAAAGCATTGGAAAATGAACATGAGGCATGATCAACCGCCTAGGGCATCTCTATAATATCTCCAATCAAATGCAAAAATTTGAACCAAAAAAGGAAAATAAATAGATAATTAAAAATGATTTAATTTTGGTAAAAACTAAAGATTAGTTTTGTGTGTGGCATAAATTTAAAAGATGAACATATATTATGTTATTTCATTTTGATGATGGTCAGGGAAAAAACCATTCGTTTAAGCTTCAAAAGGAATTTATTTATACATATAAAAACTAAAAAAATTATCCTACCCTTTAATTTGATTTTCCTTGAATTCATGTACATCACAAAAATATCGTTGCAACTTACAGTGTTTCTTGAAATAATCTAGGACTTTAAGGTTTGAGGTTAACATAAACTCATTTTTATTGGTAAGAATGTTATTGTGAAAGAAAGCTTCAATAGTACTAACATACTAGATAAGTGTATTAATTAATTGTGTATAAATTATACAAAATTATGGTCCATGAATTGTTTCATTAAAACTATGCACTAGTAACATATGTATTGGTGTTGGGTTGTTACTCACTCGAACACAAAGTATATTAGTACATTTAATCTTTTTTCATCTTAAGATCTCATATCAGCATATTAAAGAACTATAAAGAAACTCTTGGCTTGATTATTTTTGAAGTTTTTAAAATTAGGTCTTCATTGTTTATTTTTATTATTTATAAATCCACAATGCAAAATCACACAAAACAAATTAAAGACATAGTTTTATTAGCTAAATATTGTAACGCCCTAAGTATAGGTTTTTTATACCCTACCATGTGTCTATTTATAAACGTAGACCTGCTAAAGTTCAAATATTACTAACATCCAACATGATTTACGTTTAACTCAGTAACTTGATATCACACATATATTTATAACAAGTTACACCAACAAAGATAAGTTTCAAATATGCTTACAACTGATAAGTTAAGATTCACACTAATACTAACATCATTAAGGGATGGTTCAATGAGTCTACCAAAAATATAAACAACCATTACTAAACATAAAAGGGTTCATACCTTAAACCAACATAGAGGATGACATAATACACATACTACACTTCAATCACATAAAAGATATAGTTGGGGAGTCCTATCTCCAAAACAAATAACTAGTCTAGTCTATTCGTCAGCTGATAGTTGTCATCATTAAAGTCATCTTTATAGTCCACAACCACGTCATATCCCGAGAGATCAAATATATAAGGATTGCTACCTGATCTTGGAAAACAAGAAAAAGAGTGAGCTAGAGCCTAGTACAGTATCACCACAAACACAATCGCATGAGCATACACAAATAAACCACACACAATCTAAATTCTAATGCAGCAAACATTTCAATTATTATCTTTTGATTTTAAGCTTTGCAATATATCGACAACACCTTATATATACAATACATATATATATATATATATATATGATGTTGGGTACTCGCCAACATCTAAGAGTCCATGAGTCAAATCTTAAATCTACCTGTAATTATCTCCAGATAAGACTCCACTAGGGACAGTATCACATAAGGATCATCGTGGTGTCACATTAGTATCACGGGTACTCTTGATCCACTAACTATGGCCAAGCGCATGAAACACTCAAGTTTAATGAGTGGATATTCAATTAGTAAATTTGAGTTCTAACCTAAGAATCATAAGCAACAAACAAAGTAGTACATGTAGCTAGAAATAGTTCCGTTCCTATCCAGTATCCACTACCTGGTTTATACACAATTAAATTATTTAGTTCTTCTATTTATCTTACTTAAACTCTCATTACACTAGTATCACTCACATTTCTCCACTATTACAACTTAGATCCAAAACCTTCAAATATTCTTAGTTTGTGGAAAAAGAAGAATTAGCAAATATAGCCATGTTTTCGCTAGAAAAGAATGATTTTCAAGGTGTTATAACATGTATAAACTAGTATACAAAGAGGCATAGGGTTAGGTATCACTTAGGTAGAGAAAATAGGTCACAAAAATGTACATGGAGAGGTACACGAGTGATGCATGGGGGAAACACTATACTGCCCTTCTTAAAGTCTAATTATTTACTAAACTACCACTCCATTTAATTTATTAATTTTAAAACATTTTTAGGATATTTCAAATACCCTATCACAGAGAGCAAAAGATAGGTTAGTCCATCAACTATCTACTTTTAGTAATATCATCCAGATATAATACATAATAAGTAGATTATTAGTATTGCAAATGGTACTTGAATTTTCATAAAATATATAAATATCTACTTGAATTTTGAAATTTATCAATTTAGTATCTAAATTTTAAAATTGTCAATTTAATACCTGAAAGTACTTTTTGTATATGGTAATAGTACCTCCTTCAACTTCTTTTAAGTATTAAATTAATTAATTTTAAAGTTTAACTACTTAATTGTACATATTTAGCCAAAGTTTAAGAAAAATGCTATATTCTGCATTAATTTTGATGAAACTGGCTCACATCATATTCAACTGCGATAAAATTATGTTCTTGTTTTGTGGCCATCGGGCTGCCTCTTAGGTCAAAGATTTGGTGAGCCGTCATTATGGGCTTAAAAGGAAAGGAGAGAGGAACGGAAACTGGGAAAGCGAAAGCGAAAGCTAAAGCAATGCAAAGTTTGCACTGAACTAATCTGTGCATGTGCTGGTCAACTTCTATCATCCCAGTGGCTTCCACTAGCAAGGCTCCGTTTTACTTTTATTCTTAAATGTCAATTCAACAACTGAAAACAAGATTTTAACAACACATATGATTCCATTATGGGAAGGAAATAAGGTAGTGGTTTTACCCTTTTAAATTTACTAATTAGTATCATATTTATATTTTTAAATTAGACATTTCTACCTTTTAATAAATCACTATTTATTTATAATATCGTTAATACCTTCGGGATTGTATATGAATATAGGTTATTAAATAGTTGACGAAACCAATCTCATTAAAGTTAATTACCGGACCATAGTGCTTTTCCCATGTAAGAATGACTATTCTTTTGTTCATTTTATTTAGTTTTTTTATGTCTATCCATATATTTTTAGCTAACCCAACCGAACTCATTAACCAAGTCATTGATTGTGCTTAATCGAACCACTCAGCCTATTGAATATCCTTGTTTTGGCATTTGACCCATGCCCTTTGACCCTCTAAACCATCTAACCACTCAATTGTTTTCTAAGCATGAGATTACTCGACCTACAACAACCTAACTCAGATCATGTCCTAAAGCGTAGTGGATGCAAGTGATGCTTATGTTGCACGAGTCCAATTATGCTATGTTATGTGACCGTTCGTGTATTAAATTGTGCAACCAAGATGTGGCATGGGTTATTCACATGCTAGGTTGCAACCTTTGGTCATTGAAGGTCATTTGGTTAGTCCAAAGGCTTGATTGGTGGGTAAATGGGTCTTTTCGAAATGAAATGTAGTCCAATAATGTAGGATTATTATGTGAGGCTATGGCTTAAACTAGGATTGATTTTTTAGGGCTATTGGCTATTCAAGTAAGTGTAATTGCGTGGTTGGATACATGGAAAACGGTAAAAGCCAATGGAAAGCTATGGAAATAAAAGGAAAAAAGTGTTGTTTGGGTATTTAAAGAAAAAGTGGAAAGTTGATGAAAGTAGTGGAAGTGGGTAAAAACATTCCACTTTGAAGCCTAAAAATTTTCTTTCTAAAATTAAAGAGGAAGTTGTAGAAAATTCTCTTTAAAACTTTCCATAACTTTTCACTTCCCTAAAAATTGCCAAACACAACATAAATCCCTTATTGATCTAATCCTATAATTTTTCACTCAAACTAAATCATACTTTTTATTTATCCCAACCCTTTAAATAATAACAATTCCACTACTACTTCATGCCATTCCGTAAAACCAAATTAGTAATAACATATGTTACTTTCAGGTCTATATCAACTAGTACTACTTTTTTTACTACCAAACACGTATAGCATTGGGAGCTTAAGCAACACACTAGTTGGAACCTTTCCAATTATAGCAAGGATGACTCGTGAATAAAAGTGAATGCGGTCCGCTTTTGAACCGCTCAAGCAGTCAAATTGTGATGCCATTACAATCCATAGGTCACTATATAGGCAATAAAGATGCTCAAATTAATGTCTCCTCTCCATGATTGTCAAACTCGCGAGTTATTCATACGTTTCTACGAGTTTACGAGTTGGTGTTTAGATTTCGATTCAACTCGTATATAGAATCATTTTCTGAGTAAACTAGTAAGTAAAATCATAGAATCTAAAGTAGAATCAATAGAATCGGTGGTAGAATCGGTAGTAGAATCGTAAGTAAAATAGTAGTAAAATTATAAAGTTGTAATTTTATATTTTTTTATTTGAACTTTATAAATGCAATCAATTTAATATATTTAAATTTAGGGTTTTTTGGGTTGATTCTTGATATTCATCTTAATCTAACTTAATTTTAACTTTTTTTTAATATTTTTTCCTTTTATTTCTTTTTTTTTTTGTATTTTTCAGAGAGTTATTTTCTTTTAGGTTACATACTCAGATATATTTTGAACATTTTGAATGAAAATTAAACTAAGATATAGTGCTATATTTTTTTCTTTTTTTAATAATTTTCTATATATAATTTATTTGTCGTAAATGCAATGATTTTTTGTGCAAATATATAGTGAACATGAAAATGTTCATTACTGCACAAAACTAGCTACTCACACATGATAATTTAAATGATTTGCAATACACATTAATAATTGTAGATTATGAATCATCATTAAATAAAAATAATCATTTTAATTATAAAATTGCACTAAATATATTAATAACAGTGTATGAATTATGATTAGTAAAACTTAATTTTTGATTGTATGTAACTAATTTAATACTAAATTTTTTATTTTTATAATTTATTTAAATTTTTTTTTACTTTAGTAAGTACATCGATGGTTTTTGCAAGTAAATTTACATTAGTCATATAATCTTATGATTCTACGTTTCGATTTTATATTCCAATTCTATAGATCCCTTAGCAATTTTAGGTAGAAACTCGAGTTTGACAACCATGCTTCTTCTATTGAAGTATCTTCTTGTAAATCTCAATGATCAAACAATCTTCAGGCTAATTCTTCTTCTATGTTTGGGATGAGAGCTCAAAAACACTTACAACTATAGAGTTGAAATATCATAAGTGTTTTGACTGTGCTCAAATTACACTTGCAGAGAAAACCTTGTCCCAATCGAATTTCTGCTTGATTTGTGTGTGTCATCCCGTACATAGGGATTTTGATAAAAAGGACTATGATAAATTTTTCTGAACATTCCAATTTATGGGAGGCCAACAACATTACAAGGAATTTTACAGGTCTAACATGCTAAAGGCACTTCTCATAGATTAAGTACATTATTTAGTTACAGTCACAGGTACAAAACATAGCAAGTAACTTGGAAAAACACAAAGGAATTACAACTACATTGCAGAAGCTACCACTTCAAGCTTCAAAGAGGAAGAGAACCATCACTAAATGGCACAAAAAAAAAATGGAAATCCCAAAATAAGGCAGGCATCATCACATCAATTCGCCCAAGACCAAAAGGCATGGTCTTCGGAAGTCGATCCAAAATTACACGAGCTTGCTGGTGGGTCGAGGTAATTGGTGCTTTCGAGTTTTGGGAACATGAGTGGCGGTGGTATAAGGGCCCTGCTCACGTTATCTTCTTCATCTTGAGACAGGTCTGAGTGGTCAGGTTCGAAAAAATACGAACGATTTCCATCAGTATAGTGTGGACTCTCACAATCAAGTATATCGCTCCTTGCAGAGTAAAGATCATCCTGTTTATAGCCGATAATCGAAGCTTTGATCTGCAATTCATCATCAGAACTTGCACCTGCAATAGGACCTGACACTCCTAGCGATGAAGTGTTGGAATATTCAGAACTTTCCGTCGCCTTAAGAAGCAGCTTCTCATTGAGAGCAAGAACCTGCTAGGATGGCAACAGTTAGCAAATCAGTACAGAGAATGACAAAGTCGAAAGCAAGTTTCTACTAGAATGATCAATCAAGATATCAAACCATGTACCTCGGATTTCAATTCGTCCGTCTCTTTTAAAAGCGTGTCGTAATCAGCCTTTATGCTGTTATACTTATCTTGTAGAGCTTCGAAGTCCTTCTCCAACTGCTTTGTCTTCCACCGTGCACGACGGTTCTGAAACCATATTGCGATCTGCCTAGGCTGCAATCCTAAGTCCTTTGCAAGCTGGAGTTTTCGTTCTGGCTCAAGCTTGTTCTCCACTTCAAAACTCTTCTCAAGAAACTGGATCTGATCTGCTGTTAGCCTTCTCTTCTTTTCTGGTTGATGAAAGTAGTCATCTAGGTCATCCTCTCCATTTTCATCGCCGAATGATTGATAAAATGGTCTTTTCGATCCATTTCCTCCACGAACATCTTCAAAGCTTAAGATGGATGTGGAACCTGAATTGAACAGTAGAATCCAGATCATTAAAATACCACGGCCAAGTCGATCTTACAGAAATCCAACCAAACATACATTTATTTTCATTCATACAACTTACAGTTACTGTTAATTCCCACTTATTTGTAAACATCTTAAGATTAGCATGAATTTCACTTTGGCTTAGCAATTGTCCAATTCTTACATAAGAATTTTTTCACCAATTAAGAAAAGAACAGCCTGCTGCTACTCTTCAAATGGAATTCAGAATTCAAACTCCAAAACAATTCCAAGTAATAGGCTAAATAACATTTAGTTTCTACAAGACATTGCCGGGTTGCAACAAAGAATTAAACAAAAACAGAACATATTCAATTTGCAAATTATTTGTTGATGGAACTTCAAAAAGAAAGAAACCGTATCAAAAGATTCTATAGAACATAAGTAATTTATTCTTCAGTGAAAGTTACTTGTCTCATGAATCCATAAATTCAAGCTTACATTTACACGTTCTTTACAAAAATAAAATAAAATTCTCATAAAAGAGGACATTCCTACACGCTTCAACAAACCACATACACCAAAGTGCCATCAATTATTTACAAATCAGCACTTTTATATGATTAATCGACACACTTTTGAGAATCTTTGTTTATGGTTTTATATATTATAGACGTATGGCTTTATCATGAATATCATGTGGATACACCATGCATCGACGCGCTTTATGTGAATAAAAAGAGGTTAGTGTTGTGACTTGTGATAAAATGATCATCAAACTAGAGAGGATTAGAGCTCCGGAATTGGTAATTTCAGTCGGATCAAGTACTCATTTCATCAAATGCATTAGCTCATTTTGGTAATTCAGTAATCTTCTCCATTTCCAAACATATGATTCCACAATCCTATATAGAAATTGCACGAAATTATTTGTGCTTCTAACTAGAATATTTAAGCTGGGTCTTTATCACTCTCTTATTTTACCTGTTCTCTTAGTCATAGAAATAACATAAATAAATCAGGTACTATTGGATTGTCTGATTTTCATCTACATCTGTATCTGCAGCAGCATGCCGTCACCAACGAGCCAAACATGTTGTTTTTATTTTGTGTTTACACATGATAGCATATAAACATAATCATCCAAAAACATAAATCATAGACAGAGGCATAGAGAAAATTACCTAGAAAAGAAGGTGGAGGAGACTTAGAAATGAAGAAGTGATCACAAGAGGAAGAGACTCTTTGGTTTTGAAGCAGAGAAGGCAAAGCTTCATTATATCCTCCACGTCCACCACCACCACCACCACCACCACTGCCCGCCATAGGAAAATCAGAAATCTGGGTTCTTAATTACACAAGATGTTGTGTTCAGTTTACATAATATCTCTTGAAAAGTTGATGAAAAAAAGCATGAGATTCTTTGTAATTTTTTTTTTTTATTATTCCTCCTCCTTTTAAGTCTGGTCTCTTAAGGCTTATGGCGAAAGAAGCTAGTGATGATGATCTCGGTGATGTGAGAAGTATGTGAACAACGGCTACCCACACCCATCACTCAGAACAAGTTCTCGTGTGTGAAAAAATGAGTGGTGAATTGCCAGAAAGAGATAGAGAGGGAGAGGGAGAGGGAGAGGGAGAGATGGAGAGGGAATGGCGGCAGAGGAGGGAGAGAAGGAGAAGGATGGGTCGTTTGTGTTTGTCATGGAAGAGAAGGGAAGACTTATTGATGAGATGATTTATTTATTATTTCATTTATTTATTTATTTTTACTGTTGTTATTGGTATACTATTATATATAATATTGGATTTGTTTATTTGCTATGATGGAGAGTAGATCCTGTTTCTGCGTATGAGAAGTTTTGAAGTTGACCATGCTGCCCTTGTCCAACAAGTACAATTTGATTCTTGGATTGGATATTCCCGCTAGGAGTGCCTGAGAATAAGATGGTCATGTATAAAGCCTTTTCACAATAGGAAGTCTCTACTGATTTAAAAAAAAAAAAAAGATAAAAATAAAAAAAAAGCGCTCAATTTTTAATAATAGAGATCAAATAAGAGATTAAAATTTTAAATAGATAAAAAAGTAATCAATATAATATAAGTGATAAGAAAAAGAGATTCATTTTGCTATTTTTTTATTTACTTAAAATATTGATATTTTTTCAATCATTTAAAATATTTATAATTTATTTAACCCATTTTATGAAATATTTAAATTATTTTTTAATCACTTAAAATATCAATATGTTTTTATCTATTGTTATAATTTACTAAAAGATAGATAAAACCTTTTAGGCTTGTAATCTTTTACTCTTTTTCTTTTTATAGGTATAGATTATTAAAATTTGAAAGGCATAATGTCAGAAATTATACTTAAATTTTCATGAAAGTTCAATTAAGTATATAAAGTTTGGTTTTAAACATTTTGATAATTGAAATAAGTTTTCACATATATTTTTTTATTAAAATATTAACAAAAATTTCCAACAATTGAAACTTGTCAATATATTCATGCAACAATAAATATAACTCATATGACACTCTCGATTTAAAATATATGAAAATAAAAATTATATAACCTTTTGTTTTATTATTACCTCATTGGTTTCATGATTGTGATCGCAATAATATTAAGAAGGAAAAAAAAAAAAAAAACTACATCAATGGGGCAGTTTGGTAATTAGACAAATGTGAGAGAGTCAGACAGATATGTAGATGACAAGTAACGCCAGGGAAGATAAAGGGTATCCGGTCCAATCAATCACTCTCCCAAGGGAACAAGGTGGCATACTACCATCTTTTTTTTTTATTAGTTAATAATATTTACTATGCTATTCCTATTAAATAACGCGTTATATATTATATATAATTTTAAAACGAATTGAGAAGTGGCAGATGACTCACCCAATGACCTAGTTGGGCCGTGCGTTGATTGATCTGGTTAGCACCCCACATGAGCCGAATAAGATCTCGTGGATACTCGAACTCAACTTATTTAATTAAACGAATTAAGTTTTACATTTTTTTTCAAACTCGCGAGCTGTGTTTACAAATAGGCTTACTAAATAAATCAATATAATCTTACTAATATAATTATATATATAATTATTTACGTAAATGAGCCGAGCTTAGGCTTATTTAGCTAAATAAGCTCTTATTTCAGCTTAGCTTGTTAGACTCGTTTAGATAAACAAGAACAAGCCGAACTCAGTCTCGCATATCCTTAACAAGCTCAGAGCTTAGGTTTAAGTCTATATATTTTTGGCTCATTAAAAGTCTAACTTGATTTAAGTCTGTTACTTTATTAAATGAATCAAGCCCAAACCTTTCAAAGCCTAGCCGAACTTAACTTGCTTACCCCTCTACACCTAGTCATTCCACCATAAAAATTATATCCAGTCAACTCTAGATAAAATTCTCAATTTAAAAACTAATCCATTTAGACGTACAATCATATAAAACCATAAATAATGTCGTCCGCATTTGGAGCTGTAAAAATAATTTATTCAATATTTTTATTCCAAAGAGTTACCTTAATTCCTCTTTCTTTTGAGGTTATAAAGTGTCAATCCTTAATAGCAATAATTTTTAATTAAAGGTTAATGTTGTGAATATACCTAAACTTTAACAAAATATATATTTAAGCACATAAACTTTAAAATTGATCAATTTAATACATAAAATATTTTTCATGCACAGTAACTATATCTTCATAATATTGGCTAGTGTACATGAAAAGTAACTTTAGATGCTAAATTGATTAATTTTAAAATTCAAATATTTAATTATATATTTTGTCAAGGTTCAAATACACATTTATTCTTTACTTAATTCAATTTTATTAATCCAAAGAGTAACGTTATTCTCTTTTCATTTTTTTTCTTTTCCCCAATGAGATATCATGTGTCAACCCCAAATAGAAATAAGTTCCGGTATAGTATCTTAAGAACATCATCTATAAAACATGCTCTTCATGATCTAATCAGAATAATCCCTTTGGATGTAATTTAAATGGTAGTGTAAAACTCAAGAAAAGCAAATCCTCTAAGGAACAATCACACAAGTTTGGTCGGATAACTTTACACGAGAGTGATAAAAACAAAAACTTTTTGATAATTGCTATCATTTATTTGCCACCACAAAATAACGTAAAGCAATCCATTAAAAAAAAAAAAAAAGATAATGAAAAACTTTTATCAATCAATACGGATATTGGATTGGAACAAACTGAAACAACAAAAGTCATATAATAGTTTCCGGAAGTGCCTTATTATTATGTCATATCATACCGCATTTGATAGAAAAGAGATGCTACAAGCTACATCGCTAAATACCTTTTAAGTTTATTATTTTTCTTAAACTACAAGAAATCAGTTTTAAAAGAATTGATTATTAATTTTTAGTTACTTTTTACTAATTGTATATAATGATAGGATGTTATGCAATAGTATAATTAACAAAATACAAAAGTCACACGATATATAATTATAAATAAAGTATAAGTGAAATTCAATATATATTTCATAAAATAATTTTAAATAAGTTGAAAAGTAACTGCTAATTGTTAGTTATTATAATATATATACATATGTTTATATTGGTATGAAATAGCATAAAATGCCACATAATAGAACATGCATATCTCATCATGTGGCCTTTCCATCTTTGTAAGTGGTATGTGCTGCATTACGAAGGTGGTATATATGTACATTGTTTTAGATTCTATTTAGATATGTTTCGATGATAACAAAAATGTAAAAAAATTACTAATAACTTTTTCAATGTGTAGGAAATTATTTAGAAAATAAGATAAATTGTGAATAATACTAGGTTATCCAAAGCGTTACCCAGAGGATATACTTAACAGATTGAAAAAACATAAAGCACATAGAGGTTATTTAAGGTGTTCTCTAAAGAGTAGTGTTATATCAGACAAAAAGTTATGATTCAATCATAGATCAATCAGAATGTGATTAAAATGTTTTTTTTAAACATGATTGAAAGGCCTAACCCTAAAAGATGAATACATTTAGGTAATGTATTCATTTGTTCTCCTAAATTGGATTAAAATCCATGGGGACTTGAGTTAACTTTTCAGCAAGTTCATCATGTTTATTACAAGTTTTCAAAGATACTAAAGTTAGATTAAATTTTCAAAAGACCCACCTGATGTCTAAGCTTAAGTACGATTGATTCACAAGACTTAAAGACATTTCTAGGAGTTTTTAAATCGAGATGTAATGGGCTAAACAAGAAAAGAGAAGAATATTAAGATATTTATCAATAGAGGGTAAGACACTAAAATTGTGGGATTATCTACTGATCTTATTAATTCAAAAAATGTCAGTTATTATATAGAATTTGCTTGATAAATTTCAAAAAGATATATCAGGAACAAAACGTAACACATGGAGGATTATCAAGCAAAGCCAATGGTAAATTATTTGAAGATAAAGTTCAGCTGATCATGAGAGATTTGAGGCGATATTTTTAACATCTATGCTGATATGACGTTATACATCTATTAGCCGTTGGGCTAAGTTATAAAAAGATTCAAAGGTTCAAAAATTTCAAAAAAGGAAAAAAACAACACATTACAAGCCGATATCAACATTCTTTAAGTTATAATGTGAACTAAAACTTACATAGCTTTTCTTCTTAAATTTACATTTCATCTTGCTACCAACATTTATTTCTTCATTAAACAGTGCTAAGTTGTTGTAAGCATTGTGTTAGCACAAGTGTTTAGATCACAAGTGACCTTAAAGTTCTTTTTTTTTTTTTTTTTTCCAAAACCTTGAAGTTCAATTTAGCTAAAGTTTAGCTATGAGGCTACTCAAGAAGAACCAAGTTCAAGGTTGTATTTGGAAAACTGGTAATCTTTATTTGATTATTGGACTTAGTGGAACATACCAGTGTAGATTACGGGATCCCCGGCTTGGAGCTGAAAGAGTGGACATAGACATAAAGGCGAACCACGATATATCACTGTGTTCAAAATTTTCTCTTCCCCTCTCTTTAATATTGTGCATTTTATATTTTTATTTAAGTTTTAGCATTGAATTACTATTACATGCCAATCTTGTTTAAGTAATCAATGAGATTTCATATTTTGAGCAAAAAGTTTTAATTTTTAGTAGTAAACAACTCAACCCTCATTTTAGGTTACTTAATTGGAGCTAACACATTGTATTTAGGAAGATTAATGTAATATATCATTTTTAAGGATACTTGTATAAAAAAAACAAACTATTAGTCAAATGAAATAAAAAAAAAAAAACTCTAAACTTTTAAAATATGGCATTAGCTATTTATAACATTAAAAACATACAAATACCTTTAGAATTGTTATTGGTAACGCCAAATCGATGCAAAAGAACAATAAATAAGCACAATTTTTAGGCTTTAGTAATGATTTGTATTGTGTATGCTCATTCTAAGGATTATAAAGAGATAAAGTATAGATAATAAGTTTAAAAAGTCTTTTGTACTTGAAGAATATTTTTGAAAAATGTATTCATGAACTGTCAAATTTTCTTTCTATTAAGGGTAAAGGGATTTTTTTTTTTTCTTCTCCTCACCCCCCTTCCCCCCCCCCCCAACCCCCCCACCCCAACCCCCCCGAAGCTCAATGTTGGTCAAATAGATATTTTTACACTTTTGAGCTACGATGATGAATTGAACCAATTTAAAACCTTTGGGAATAAAGATAACATTTATTATAAAAACTAGACATTATTAAAAGATTTAGAAGGTATAATATAATAAATATTGGATAGTATAATTTTCTTAAACCATTTTTTGTATGCATGGTATTGGAAATGATTATTATGTTGTTTGTTGTTTGATATGCGCAAGTAAAATGCAAGATATTATGTTTTGACAATTATACTCTTATATTATCATGTACAAATATTATATTAGTGATAATGATGATGGTTTAGTTGTAATTTTGTGATGATAATGATAAAAATTTGTTGCTATTGTATTAGTGGTAATGACAGTAGTAGTGGTGGTAGAGGAGCAACGATAATGCAATGACGACATATTAGTAAGGTTAAAGCAGTAAAATAGATAGTAGTGATCATGTTAGTTTGGTATTTTTTGATAAGAGATTTTAATTTTTGTTCGGTTTCAATATTTTTATACAATCGAATTAAGTGATACAAATTATAAATTTTGTATAGTGCTATGAAGAGAGTTTTATTGAGTCTTAGATAGGGATGCAACTGGGGCGGGTCATTATAGGGTACCCGGCCCGCTCGAACCTTTAAAAACTCTATAGGGTCAGACCCTATAGGGTCGCGGGACGGGTTTAGAAAATTACTTGCTGACCCTATAGGGTTTCGGGGCGGGTTCGGGTCATTAAAAAAACCCGATGGGTAACCCAACCTGTCATAATATAAATAATTAAAAAAATTAAATATGAAATTTTAAAATCACAATTATGTAATATATTTTATTATTTCTTGACTTTTAACATCTTGATCTGCACCTCTATTGTATTTAAGATATAAAAGCTCTTATGAATTTTCTTGTTGAGCTAACACCGTAAACACATTACACACTGACCTTGTTGCTCTTCGCTTTCCCTCTCACTATCAACATTTTGAAAACATGTTTTTCTATTCTTGAGTCTTCACAAGGCACGGTTCCTACATATGTATTATATATATTTATGTAAGTGAAGTAATATCTTTTCATCTACATTTGAAAATCTTCTTATGATAGTTTTAAACCTTTATATTTCTTGATAAAGTTGTGGCATATCTTGTAAAATTTATTCAAGCATAGTTGTAACTAACTATTATGCTCCTATAGGATAAACTTATCGTTAAATTTTGTAATTTAACTAAGTGTTGAGAAGAGGAAAAAAAAAATTAAACGGGTCGCGGGACAGGGCTGGTCAGGGTCAAAACCCTACAGGGGCGGGTTTGGGTATTGAATAGAAAACCCTGTAGGGTCGTGGGGCGGGTTTAGGAAACCTTATTGGGAAGCGGGGCGGGTTCAGGTTTTATATGACCCGTCCCAAACCCGCCCCGGTTGCATCCCTAGTCTTAGATACATTTTGTAGATAAAACATTATATTAAAATCTTTATCTATTCTAATGCCATAAAAAACTGTACAATTAAATCCTACTAAAGAATTAAATATTAGGTAAATTTTATCACCACCACCATCACCATCTCATCTTGTAGGGTTATGGTGATGATAATGCAACCATGGTAGCATTATTGGTGCTATCAAGGCAATAGCAATAGCAATAGAAATAGTACTTAGTGATAGGTTGGTGGCATTGATAGGTATGTAGTGGTGGCGGGTGTGTTGCAAGAGTAATAGTAGTTATAAAGGTAGTGGTAGTTGTAGGATAGCAGTGAAACATACAATAATTGGTGGGATTGTGATGGTAGTTATATAAGTATAATGGTGAGATGGTATAATTTGATTATGGAAAAAAGTCATTTTTATGTAAGAAGAAATAAAAGAAGAAGAAGAAGAAGAAGAAGTCCCTTGAGATTGTCATTCATCCTCATGTCAACTTTCCATACATAAGAATAAATGCCAATCCAAGATTACCTATTTCATAAATATATCTAATAATCTTCACATTGTCCATCATGATTTGACAGTTGAGCTAGTGTCTTATGAATATATGTGTGTGTGTGTGTGTGTGTGTGTGTGTGTGTGTGTGTTTGTGGAATTGTCCTATATAAACTAATAAATAAAGTTTTTTTTTTTTTCGATTTTACTTGCGAAGAATTGCAACTTTTTACTCCAGAATAATTGAAATTTCATGAAATAAGCATTCCATAAATCAAAAGCTATAATAGCTTTATGGAATATGTTAGGGTACAAGTGTGAGGTTGAAAAAAATCTCATATGAGAAATATGAGACTTTGTGAAGGGTTTGTAAGAGGGAAGACCTATTAACTTAATACCTTAAGGTTTTGGATTATAGATGTTGTTAGTCTATTTGTGTATTTCTTCACAAAGCCTGTTTGAAGAATTTCTCTCATTTGAAGGCTTCCTCCGCTCCTAACAATTGGTATCAGAGCTGATGGTTTGGTTGAGATCCTCCCATGATTATGGAGATTCACACTTAAAGGGGAGATTTGTTAGGATGTAAGTGTAAGGTTAAAAAAAATCCCTCATGGGAAATAGGAGACTTATGTAAAGAGTGTAAAAGAGGGAGGACTCACTAACCTAATAGCTTAAGTTTTCGGGTTATAGATTATGTCAAGCCTATTTGTGTATAATTTTACAAAGTCCATTTGAATAATTTTTCTTCGTTGAAAGCTTTCTCTTCTCCTAACAAAGTAAAACTAGTTATTCCATTTCATTTTTATAGATAAACTTTAACTTATTTTTTGTTTCTTATCGATCATTTTTATCTCTTACAACTTAATTAAATTATGAAATCCACAAATCGAAATCAATCTATCTACATCTCATGTTGAAAACGTCACATATTATGCTTAAAGATTCTTGATTCCACCTAGTTGGGCAACTTAATTGGGCCATGTCAACGTGTGTCTGGGCCCACTATGTCTTTTTTCTATCCACGGCGCCCAAAACAAAACAAAATGTCGTTTTCCAGCAAGTTTTTGGTGCAAAGCAAAAGCATAAGCATCCTTTCGTTGATCTGATAGGCCATTTGCCTATGCTTAATATGAAAAGCATATATTATATATATATATATATATTCCGGTGGTTATAATAGCGCAGCGACTAAAGATCAATACAATAAGAAAAATCAAATTCGATACTTTAAGAATAGGAACTTAGATTGAATACCATTAAACTACACTATTATTAGGAAAAAACAGATTTAATTGTTTCATAAACATCCTCAATTTATAAATCTCAATAGATGTATTTAGTGGCACTGATGGTCATAAATCAATCCAGAATACAAACTAAACGATAATGGAAAAATTCAATGTGGACTTATGAAATGACATTTGTCTAGTTAAATCTATAAATTTGATAGATTATTATTATTTTTCTTCCATATGCAAATTTATAATGTTGATAGTGTATTTTCTCATAATTAATAATTTATGTAAGGCGACCCTTGGAAGGTCGATGTCATGCTTTATTGTTTTCTTCGAATGGAAGGAAGGAAAGAGCTCGGAAAGGAAGAGATGCATCTTTGCTAGTTGGAAAAGTATAATTATTATTACACATTAAATAGGAAAAAAACTAAAAGAAAAACATTATAAAAGTTTGATATATACTTCTTCTCTTTTGCAAAGTCATGTTATTGTATTTATACATGAGCTTTGTTTGTAGCTATATATTATTAATAATAAGAGAACACATATCAATTTATGATTAGCTTATTATTACTAATTTAATAAAATAATTTTAAATATACTAAATAAGAATGATAACTTCCAACCAATAAATAAATAATAATTATTTTACATTAAACAAAGGATTGAGAAAATTCTTTCTGTTTTCTTTAATATATTATTCTCTCTTCATACATGTTGGTAGAAAACATAAAGCTTTCCAAACCAGTTTTTATAGGGGGGAAAAAGGGGCAAGATGAAGGCAAACAAGGTTGAGATTGACTTTTCTGAATTTATTACATGAGAAGTTTGTTATATTTATGTTATGCATTTTGTTTATACAAGCTTACGCCTAAAATTGATAAAACCCTTTATGCTTTAAGTAGAATGTTTACGTCCTCAATGTTTGTTTTATCCTATGTTTTAGCTATAAATTAGGAGAGACACTAACAAAGGAGCATACTAGATGCAAACACCCAAAAATAAAAGAATTAAATAACTAAGAGCTTATAGCTATAGAGGATTTACGGCATATTTCGTTAGTGAAATGGGAATGAAATTGCGATTAAAAAAATTTAAATAAAAATGTAGGGAAAAATAAGGCATATATTCTTCTTTGGTATAAATACTTAGAAGTTGAACGACTTTGTTGAAACCTTCTAGGGGACTTATTCGAATGTGGGAACAAATTTGGATGATTTTTTGTGTATTTTTTCTCACTATTTATGTCCATTTGTTTTATCATCTTTTAGTCATTTTGGTATTATATTTTTATTGTTTTCAAACAAATGTTTGTCAAAAAACAAATAACGATAAAATACTGATAGTTTTACTTATAAACAAATCATACATATATAATAATGAAATGATACTGATGCAGATTTGATACATATATGATACAAATAAAAATCTGGCAGTCCAATCAGACCCTATCAAACATTAGTGATCGATTTACTAAGAGGGAGTGGCCTATCTTGATTCCGAGTCGTATTAGTGTATAACTAATTTTTCAAATTGTTATCGTTATTTAAATTGAGTTACTACTTATAGTTATGGGGTAAGTTAACTTTAAATTGTTTGATGAAACTTCATACATTAGTATTATTGCCCATGTAAATATCTTGCCACAAATTTCCGTGTTTAAATATGATCCGACATAAAAAAAGAAAATATTAAAGTAATCTAGTAATTTCTGCATAACACATATCAAACTTTGAGCTTAATAGAAGTTAAGGGACTCCATAATGCCTATTCTTAGTTTCTTAATCCTTGTTCTTACTGATCAATAATATATACTCGCAAAAAAGTTCTAGCATAACATGTGGAATCATATGTACTTTATCAAGAAAAAATTGAGGATTTAGGTAATTTTTATGTAAAAAAAAAAAATCAATAAATGAATAAAAGCTCCTTGAATTTTTCTATTGGCTAAATGTATAAAATCATATCACTAAAATAAGATTGCGAGCATTCACGATAATGGTGATGGTAGGAGCAATGATACAATGGTATAAGGATAATGTAATATTAGTGAAGGTAAATTCATCATATAATTATATAATTTATTCCATATAAAGAGAGAGTAATTAAATTTGTTTGGTAAAGAGTAAAAATCATTTCTAGTGGTAAGAACGAATTAAGAACCATACATTTGGGGATGGTGCCTGGTGGACATTTCATATTTGAATCAACATTACGAATAGCCATAAAAATATTCACTTTTATTATAGGTTTTTACTTCTTACACTTATAAAAAGATTTTATGAACAAGTCCATTTGTGATATCTTTTTAATACCCACTTTAGAAGCTCCCATAATAAAATATGTATTTGTACATAAAGTAATATAATTGATATTATTTATTAATATTTTATGTGATGATATCGAAACATTTATAATATTAATAATGATGAATATAACAATTAAAAAATGAATATATAGAGTCTTAGTTATATTTTTTAATGAATGAAATTTAATTTTATTAGTTATGATGGAAAAGAAAAGCTATAAATAATATATATGCAACTTGATGAGATGGAACGATACTAATGGGAGTTAAAATTATAACCTTTGCATGAGTATGCCGCCTGAAGCACCATGCGGTATACATAGTATGATCTGAAGTTGATCAACGATGATGATCAAACGGACGAGTACAGAATGTAGATGATCTCATAAAGGTGAAACGGCATGAAGGATGTCCCATTTTCCACAGTTATTTGTGTGTCTGCTTTTTTAAACTTTGTTTCAAATAATTTGTGATTCATGTTTTTTTTTTCCTAATAGATCACAAGGGCTATTATAATATGGTCATATAAGATCATTTCAACACGCTAATGTAAGAAATTGAACTCGATATCTCAAGAAGTACCTAAACTGAATGCTACTAAGCTACAGGGCTATAGATAATTTGTGATCTATATTGCAGCTACAACATATGAACTACAAATCTAATTTTATGTCTTTCTTTCAAACTTGATTGAAAATTGAAATAGATGGATGGATTTAAAAAACGAAAAAAAAAAAGAGAAAAAGAAAAAGAATGGACTCGGCTTCCCATTCAATGTAGACAAGCAATTTGGAATTATCATTCTCTTACCATGTTTCTGTAGATAAGGATATGGATGCTGTTTTATCAACAATTCAACTCATTCACTATTAATTTGAACTGTAATATATACAGAAAGAATTGATATGCGAGGGAAAAAAATGTAGTATTTTAATTGTTGATGCACTTGTAAAAGTATAGTTGTATTTTTTATAATTTAACCTATTTATGTCGGTGGAATTACTAAACTTGGTTAAAAACATAATATAATACTGAATTTACATCTATATTTGATTTGAAATAGTAATGTTCTATAAAAAATAATTATATGCATGTTGGAGTTTATGCATGAAAATGACTCATAATATCATAAATTTGTAGAATCCTAATAGTAAAATCTCGATTTTGATAATTATGATATGATGATTTTAGGTAGACATAGCATAATGATTAAATGAGAGATTTTTTTTAGTTTTATTTACATATATTTTCTTAAGAATATCTCTATTTAAGTAGAGGTGGGCAAGTGGGTTAAACGGGCCAACCCGGCTCGGCCCACTTTGGCCCGTGGATTAAACGGGCCAAAAAATTTTGACCCACTTTAAAAACAGGCCAAAATTGCCTGACCCTAACCCAACCCACTTTAGCCCGTAGGTTAAACGGGCCAGTCCATTTTTTGACCCTTTTAACCCACTTACATGTTTTGTGAGTTAAATGGGCCAAGTTGACCCATTTAACTTATTTATACTAATTAAATAAGATAAATATATAATAAAAAAGAGAGTTTTATAAGGTTATATATATTAATGATTAATTTCATTATTATTTTAATTACTTTTTTATAAAAATAAGTTTTCTAAAATAACTTATTAGATAATATATTTATTTAAAACAATAATAATATATTTTATAAAATTTTATGGTGCATGTGCTTCAATTTGTCATTCTTTGTTATAATTAACACATAAATTTAATCCCAAGTATAAAAAATCTCAGAATAACCTTCATTAATACATATTTACCCTATAATTATTTATTTTATTTTTATAAAAGTGGTTGGTGGTCAACCCACTTAACCCGCGGGCTAGCCCACTTTGGCCCGCGGGTTAAGTGGGTTAGGTAAAATTAACCCATTTTTAAACGGCTAAAAAAAGCTGATCCTAACCCGTCTTTAAAGTGGGTTAAACGGGCTGGCATGCGGGCCATAGCCCATTTGTCCAGCTCTATATTTAAATATATTTTTTTCTGAAAATATTTTGATGTGGGTCATATTTTATCTCTTACTACTCATTTAACCTGTGAAACCCTCAAAAGAAAATGGATTTGTTTAGATCTCATGTGGAAAACATACTTTAAAAAAACATACCTTAACGTGATTCTTGATCCTACTGAGTTGGGCACCGTCGGGGCCCACAATGCCAAAAACAAGACGAAACGTCAATCGAGTAATTTTTTGGCCCAAAGCAAGAGCATCCTTTCTCTGATCTGATAGGCCATTTGTGAGTACCCAAGTATGAAAAGCAGATTTGATTAGTTTGATAAAGACCCTCCATTTACATTTTTTTTTGGAAATTGCATGGACACTTCTAAATATTTCCAAACGGTATGGATCTCTTAATTTTGAAAAAAAAAAAAAAAAAAGTTAGGATCACTTCATTTCCAACATTAAGACTAGAAAAAACTGGTTGAATTTACTATATTATCATATGAAGTTGGTGTAGCATTTAAATTGACATTTATTATATATATATATATATATTTTGGTAAAATGACATATCCACAACCTACATATTAAAAAACCACTACAGTAGGTAGCCTGTGTAGCTTACCCTTCTAAATTTGATGTGTTTCATGGGATTGAAGGCCTTAAATCAAATTGGTATATTGTCAATAGCATTGTAGCCTAATGACATATCTCTAATTTCTCAAGTGAGAGTTCGCAGGTTCGAATCCCCATCAACTGCAAAGCAAGGACAAAATTTCAACGTAGACTTGTGAAACAAACTATAGTTAACTCTATTCATTTGATGAATTATGTTTTCATAAATTCTCATGTGCTTGTATATAACGTTTACAATGAATTTTCCTAGAGTAACACTGCAAGGAGACTGTTGAAAATTCAATGCTCATACTTTTAAAGGTTAGAAAGTAGGGAGGAGTGGAAAAAAGAAGGCAAATCCCTTTAGTGATGGAAAAAGAATAATCAATATTATACGGTTAACAAGATTGAAATGATATACATACATATATATAATATATATAATTTTTTTCCCTTTAGTATTCAACTAAGAAAAGAAGAGGGAAAAAGAGAAGGGAATTAAAGTATCTTTATTGCAGGTTGCTTAACACAGGTCCTTGTGTAAGAAACTCTCTTCAAGGAGGGGTATTTGCTGTCCCCAAATTGTTATCTCATTCCTATTGTTAGATGTCAAAAAGTGATGGTTATTACTTGTTTACTTTAGGGATTTTAAACCTTTATAACATGTGGCAAGTGTTAATTTCTGGAATAAGGATGAGACGTCAATTTGGGGACAACGAACTTTCATCTCACTCTTTAGTAGTAAAGTGAGTTCCTTGAAGAATTACTTAACACTCATTCTCCTCTTTTTTCAGCCTCCCTTTTTATTTTCTTTTTAACATAAGTTGTACATTTCTTTCGCCGGTTCTATATGTTTAGTCTTTTTTTTCCCTTACTTTTTGTTTCTTTTCCTTATCTTTGTGGTTTTTTTTTTTTTTCCTTTTGATATAATTAAAGGAGACCAAATGAGTGTTGCTTAAAATAGGCTATTTATTCCGCCTTTACTTTTCAATCTTCATAGTGGGATGTCATTAAATATATGACAGTTGTGCAATCCCCCTTCTATATATATATATATATATTATGTTTTATTAAATTATTTTACAACTAATTTTTACTACAAATTACCATAATTACAAAATTCCCTCTAGTTTACAATTTTCCCTTACACATGGATTCAAACAAATCTTAAAATTTACTGCATTTTGATCATTCATAAAACCCATAAAATTTCTCCCCAATTTCACAATGTGAATCTTACATTTCATTTGGTGCATTTTTTATGATAGTAATTTAAAATTCATATCATTATATATACAATAGAAATTATTATTATCTATTTTTAATGTATGTTAAATTTATTTTCATAGATATTTAATTATGAGAAAAAATAAAAATATTGTTTTAAAGTAATTATAGTATGAAACCCACAAAAATATTAAAAAATAGTTAATTAACTTTGTGAAAGTATCTAGCCAAAAAAAAAAAAAAAAAAAGCTCTCTGAAAGTAACTCAAAGATAAAGTGGGAAATTGCTTAGCAAAGAAGTTACTTAAAATACTAATGTCATATCTTAAATAACTTCGCGTCAACTAAGGAATAAAGTTACCCTTGAGGGAGACAAAAAAGAGGTGCACTTGAAAACCAATGGAGGGGGAGAAAGGTCAATGCTTTCCTTTTTTGGGTTAGATATTCGTAGAAGCCTACTATTTTGTGTTAAAATTTATAAAATTTTTACTCTTTGTCACTGTACCTTTATCTCATCATTCCATTATTGAATAAAGAGAAAATGAAAATAATGGTATCTGAACTTTCTTAAAATGAATAATTAGGTACTTGAAATTTAATTTTGAACAATTTGGTACTTAAAGAAAGTTTTCGTTGACTTTTTTTATACCTAAAGTTTGGTTTTAATAATTTTGGTACTTGAAAAAATTTTTCATAAATTTTTTTTATATCTCATTTCATTTATTTTAGGTATGAAATAAGTTAATGAAAACTTTATTCAGGTACTAAAATTGTTAAAGAAAAATTTCATGTATGAAGAAAAGTCAATGAAAACTTTCTTAATTGTTCTTTTTACAAAAGTTCAAGTATCATTTTCGTTGTTAACCCTTGAATAGATCATAAAAGTTAATATAACAAATATTTTAACAGTTCCAATTAGGTTAATATAAATTTAAATCTTTTAATAATTTAGAAAATTGATCCAAAAAAAAAGCACCAAACATACAAGTTTCCTAAAATTTATTCAAATCAATTTTAAGTCAACCATATTTCTCCCATAAATTATGATACTAGTAAAAGGACCTATTATTTTTAAGAATGCAAAGATAAAGCAAGTAAATAACTTATTAGTATATAGGAATTTAATTGAACTTTCATGTAATTATGATTTAAACAGAGAGGCTCGCTTGAATTTCGGTACACATAATAAGGACTTTTAGTGTATTTACTTTCTCTGAAATAAATAAATAAATAAATATAAATATATATATCTCTCTCATATAAAATACTAAGATGGAGAGGGAGGGAGGTGTGCTAAATTCAATTTGTTGACAACTTTGAAAGTGTAGCTGTAATTTATCGACAAAGAAACTTTTGTTTTTGCCGTGGTTGTTATCGTATATTGTTAAGCACGATAAAATGATAAAGCTGAATTGTAAGTAGATCGCTTGTCTTGATTGATTCCGAATAGGGGTGCAAATGAATCAAATCGATTCATAAATTACTCGAGTTTGATTTAATGTTTATTCGAGCTTGATCCGAGAATAGTTGAGTTGAACTCAAGTAGTCTATCGAGTCGAGCTCAAACTTTGTATATTTAGCTTCATTAGCTTGTGAGTCTAATCGAACTCTATCGAGTTTGAGTTCAATATAAATATTGATCGAATCAAATCGAGTTTTGCTATTATATTATTTAAATTTGAATTAAAAAATATTTTTAATATAAATCTTGTTAAGTTTGAGTTTATATGGTATTACTCCAAGCTAAACTTGAGCTTAAAATTTTAAGCTCAGTTGAGCTCGTGACAGGCTTGGGTTTTGAAATTTTGAGTGGAGCTTAAGTTCAAGCTCATCATCATCTCGGCTCAACTCAACTCAACTCGTTTCATTTGAAGCCCTAATTCAAAGTAGTATTACTACTTTTAATAGTTTTGTAATTCTATTTAAGTGAAGTTACTACCAATGGTAACTTAATTTTAAATTGGTAATAAATCTTGAAAAGTTAGTATTTTTACTCAAACATAAAATTCGAACGTTCCAAAACATGCTCAAAACCTATTAAATTGCACAATTAATATAACACTAAACACACTATAAATACATGTAACCACAAATAATCCACACAATAACACTACTAGTACTTTATGTGGTTTGTATTATTCAATAGACATTATATTTTATGACTTGCATGAGCAACTTGTAATTTTGTATCATTGTGCATTTGAACTATCAACTAGATCATTAATCTCCATGCATATTAGTAGTGTTAGTATTCTCCCAATACTCTCCTAACATCTCTCCATTAGTGATATTACTATATTGTCACCTTACTTGAAAAAATACGAAAGAACTGGAGTCTATTATAAAACATCACAAGTACATATGGATGCCATAAAACATAGTTTACATGTGTTCATAATTCTTAATGCAACAAATAATCATTTATTATCTTACAATTTCGACAATTCAATAATTATGTCTCATGAGTCAAGAGGCTAGAGCTATGCAAATGAGTTCTAGAATACAGGCCGGCTTGTTTAACTCGTTTTAAAAAGGGGTTAAGTTTATTTTTTTTTCAACTTGTTTAAAAGTAACCCAATTTTACTTAGTCCGTTTGACCTATTTAGGTCAAAGTGAGTTAGCCCATAGATTAAGTAGGTTGACCTGTTAACCCACTTATATAAAAAATTATAATAATTCTAGGAATCATGACTATTAATGTAACATTATTCTTGTGACTTTTATGTATAATATTGAAATTATGTGTTAACATTAATAAAGAATAACAAATTGATATACATGCATCATAGCATTTTTTTTTTAAGTATACATATATATATATCTCGTTTTAAACAAAATATGATATCTAATAAACTATTATAAAAAAACTTATTCTTATATATAAGTAATTAAAGTAGTAATAAATTAATCAATAATATATATAAAACCCTATATAACTTTTTTTTTATATACACATCTTGTTTAATTAGTATATATGACTTTAATAGGTTAACTATAAAGATATATAGGTGGGCTAAATGAGCCAGCTAAGTAGGTTGGCTTATTCAACCCAAGTGCCAAAGTAGGCAAAGTTAAGTTTAAGAAATTTTAGCCCTTTTGTCAAGCTAGATAATTTTTTTTCCTCGTTTAACCTACAGGTCAAAGTGGACTATGAATCTACTTGCACATCTCTAGCCTAGGCTTTGAACTCATATATTATTGGCCCCTAGATGGATCAAGATCCCCCTTTACAAGCTAAGGTGTGGTTCCGAACTATTATTGTTGTTTTGTGCTCATTCATAGATTTGATCTAGCTTTTGTCCATGTCTCTGTATAATGTTAAAAAATTTTGCAACATTATTTGAAATAACCAAATAATAGGAAAAAAATAATTATCTTTTAATTTAAAAGGGGCAAGTTAGTAATTTTTCATATTTAAAACAAGGGCATAACTGCCCATCTCTAAATCCTTTAAAAAAATCTTGACAATTGGAAACATATAACACCAAATATTAGCTGCATTTAAAGGTGGGCAAATGGCCTAGCGGGCCGGGCCGGGCCAGGCTAGCCCGCATAGGCTTACAGGTTAAATAGGCTGATTATTTTGGCTTGCTTTTAAATGGGGCAAAATTTCTTGGCCCCGCTCGGCCCAGTCCGCTTTAGCTAGCAAGCTAAACAGGCCGGCATGTGGGTCAAATGAAAATTTTTTATTTTTTTATTTTTATTATTTTTTATGTTAGTTTATATAAATAAGAGTATTTAAATATTTTATGATTTTATATATATTAAAAATTAATTTGTTACCATTTTGATTACTTATAAATGAAAATAAGTTTTTTAAATAATTTATTAGATATCATATTACGTTTAAATCAATAAATATATACTTAAAAAATGTTAAAATGCTTATGATTCATGTATTAATCTATTTTTTCCATAATATATTCTAAATAATCATAACCATATTATTGTATTATTCTTTTTCTTATATTTCTCTCTCTCTCTCTTCTTTTTTTTTTTTAAACTCCTGGCCCGTGGGTCGGCCCGACCCATCACGGGCCAGCTCGCTTTATCCTGCAGGGTAAATGGCCGGGCCAATTTGGCTAGCATTTAAACAGGCAAAAAAAAAAAAAAAAATGGCCGCAGCTCGTTTTTTTGAGCGGGTAAATGGGCCGGCTTGCGAGCCATGGCCTTTATGCCTAACTCTAGCTACATTCTCCCCCACCTTTTCTTTTACATATGTTATAGAACATCTACTTCATCCTCTCCTTCGACTACCCTTTGGAAGTTCTTAAAGAATCTTTTCTTTTCTTCTTGTTACCAAGAAAGTAAATGTATGAGTGACAAGTTCTTGTTATAGTGGTCGACCATTTTCCAATCGGGAAAGAACAAGTTGTAGGAGAATTTTTTAGGAAATTTCTAAAGGAAAAAGATTTAGAAAGTAAGAATGTAAAGGAGTTGCTAGATTTGTAATAAGGTAACATCTTATGTAGAAGGTTGTATACATCAAAAGTACTTCCTGTCCTCTTTTTGCCTCCTGCACAACCTCCCTACATAACCTATATTGAAGGTCGTGTACAACGAACATTCTGCATACTCTTGTACATAATTTGTGTTGAAGCTTGTGTACACAACATAGTTTTTCCAAAACTTTATTTATTATTCTAAAACAGAGACTTGAAACTTGTTCAATTAACTTCTTTAAGGCATATTATTACTTTAAAAACTTGGGGCTTTGTCACTATTAAGCAATTACTATTTTCCCTTATTTCTTTGTTACAATTTAAAACTTTTAACATATATATGCAAATATCTTATATAAATATCCACCTTAACATTAAAGTAAGAGAGATGAGCATAGAGAATGTTATTCAGGAATAAGTTGAGAAATATAGAAGAGTCTAAATTCTTTTATATGTTATGAATCCAAGTTAGAGTTTTTTAGCCATTGGATTAAGTTGAGTTAACTATCTAAGTATGTGTACACCTTGTTTGATGCTTGTGTATGTTTATGATAGAAACTTAAATAAATTAACCATCTATATGGCTTAATAATGTGTGTCATACTTGTGTGTGACTACTGGTAACAGGTGAGAGTATCCACACTATTATTGCGGCAACTCAATAATCTATATGTGACATTATCCAGGAGTGGAGTTGCATATGGAAAGGATCTAGGTAGAACTAGGTTGTTATTAGCATCGTGGTCATTGGGGAGCACCCAGTAACCATTATACATATGTAAATATTTATGTATGTTTCGAGATATTAAGTTATCCCTTGTTGATGTTGGGTTAAAGGATGAAGATAATTAAATAGTTGTTTATTATATTCATATGATAAAGATGCATGTGAGTTCGCTAGTGATTGTACATGTGCATGTGTTTGCTAGTATATTGTGCTAGACTCTAGCTCACTTTTCTTGTTTTATAGGTACAGTTGAGAACCCTTTCTTTGGATTTGTTTGGATACAATGTCATAGTAGACTATGAGGAGGACGCTAGTAGAGAAGATTACCTAGTTGATTACTAGATAGGGAGTGCTAGTTATAGGACGATAGACACTCCAGTCAGAAATGTTTATATTATGACATTAAATGTGCTTGTGTATTGTGTCAGGTCAGGGGATGGTCCTAGTTATTGGCATGTATCAATAGTGAAAATCTAGTCTTTTGAGGTGAAATTATTTGTCTCAATAGTTCTAATTTCGTTTTAGTAAATCAATTGAGGCGAAAATTTTCCCTTAGAATTTCACATGGAAGGGGTTACCGTGTTAACGGAAAAGAAGCGAAACTCGCCTCATGAATTTTGATTGAGGCAAATTTCACCTCATGCAAAAAATAAGGTGAGTTTCGTCTGTTGGTTTTTTTTTTTTAAATATAAAACTGTATTGTTTAAAAATCTAAAGAATTTAAAATTTTGTAAGTTATCATTATTTGAAAATATAATGAATTTAAGCCAGTATTTTCAATTTATAATTTACGATAATTTATATTACAAATTTTTAATATTAATTATAATTATTAACATTTTATTAGGAATATTATACTAATAATCATAATTAATCACTTTTTTACTTAAATTTTATAAATAGTGAAAATATTATATTGTCACAAATATATTTATATTGTGCAAATATTACACATTTTTAATCATCATATACTTGAAACATTAAATAAAATTTATCAATTACTTAAGAAAATATCATGGAAATATAAATTAAAAAAAAAACCATACTCTAATAATAGTAAGATATTACCTTGATTTTGATGTTGTTGAATATTGAATAACAAACTGATAAGATGATTTAAACTTATAAAATTGATACATAAAAATAGTAGTTTAGAAGGATCGGATATGAAAATTAAATGATTTGAAGGAAAGAAAATTGAACTGATCGAAAAGGAAAAAAAATTGAACAAAGTGATTTGGGAGAAAATGAAGAAGAAAATGGAGGGGGTGTTGTTATATATAATGTTAAGTTGAGGGGAAAGTGGCCTCAAGTAAATAATGAGGCAAAAAGTTGTTTCATGAGGACAATGAGGCGAAATTGGCCTCACTATCCTGGTCATGAGGCAAATTTCACCTTATTGTCTTAGCAGCGAGACAAAATTTGCCTCACGACCAGAATTGCGAGGCAAATTTTGCCTCTGATTAAAAAAAAAAAAACTCATATTTCTTACACTCACCAAATGAAATTTTAATCTAGAAAGAATTTAGGCAGACAATTTTTGAACTCATGCGAATTTTGGCCAGCAATTTACTTTTTAGATTATTTTTTAAATTTATTGAAAGATAAAAGTATAGTATTTATTTAAGTTGATCATTAAAATTTAAATTATATATAAATATTATTAATGGAAATTAATTGATATATGATGTGTAAATTACATATAGTAACTTTTAATAAAATTGAACACTCCAATGCGAAATTTTGCACGTTTTATAAAAATCTTATTATTAAAATATGTTATTTATAATATTATAAATTAATTGATATGTGATGTGTAAATTATATATCGATAGTAGTTTTTTATAAAATTGAACACACCAACATAAATTTTGGACGTTTTATAAAAATCATTTTATTAAAATCTGTTATTTATAATATTATAAAATAATTAACATGTAATATATAAATCATATATTGATAGTAGTTTTTTTTATAAAATTGAACATACCAATGTAAATTTTGCACATTTTATAAAAATCTTATTATTAAAACAGTTATTTATAATATTATCTCAAAATTAATCAACTTTATATTTATGATATATAAAAATTAAATGTGAAATAACACGCATGCTAAACATCATACAATTTACCCGTACAAAACAACAAAAACATAATACGAGTCATAATGATCCACAACGCAATGAAGAAGTCTAGAGAAAATAAATAACATAGTCTGAACATCAAAAACAACAAAAACATAGATAATAAACTTGTTTAGTGTCTCTAATGCTAATGCTGTCAGGCACAACCTAATCTTGTAATGGTTGTCGTCTAAGACTCCGTAGCTAGGGAGGTCAAAGGTGGTTTTAGATGATGAACAGAAGGCCACGTAGGGCTATAGAAGACACTCGAACAAACTTAGACCTACAACTAGAGCCACCGCTTGGGAAT
Source organism: Combretum micranthum (assembly GCA_024138025.1). Lineage (NCBI taxonomy): Eukaryota > Viridiplantae > Streptophyta > Magnoliopsida > Myrtales > Combretaceae > Combretum > Combretum micranthum. The sequence goes on along the minus strand of JAMXBD010001358.1, from coordinate 18,401 downwards.
GTGTATGATCTAAAAGGGGCCGCTACTAGGAGTACCCATGTGTAGTGTGATAGTTATCAGAACACCCTTAATTCTAGGATGATTTGTGGAGTCTTTTAATTGTCATTTGATTGAAAATCATCTAGAACTATTACTTAATTGATCAATATGTTTCTTTCAGGTTCTATAAACTCAAATGTGATGAAAACAAGCCAAAGTAACAAGGAAAACAAGAAGGAAAAGGACACAGAAGCTACCACGCCCCATGTCAAGGGGATGCCAAAGGAAGAAATGAAGACCGAAGCCACCACGCCCCTCGGCATGGGGCATGGTGAGCTAAACGCCCAATTACCCTACTTTTCTCTCTCGTTTGGTGTCTTGTAGCTATATATATATATATATACACACACACACATTTATGATAAAGAAACGAGAGTCTGCTAAGGTTTTCTTTTTAGCACATTTTATATTTTTCTTTACAAACAACAAGCCAATGAGATCTAATTTATTGAAGCATTCAAGATTCAATCTTTCAGGGTTGTAATCATGAACTTCGGTTTCTCTCTACTCCTTGTATTTTCATTTTTAATATCATGAGAGAGTAGACCATGAATCTAGATCTCATTTGAACCCATTTTTTCATGTGATGAGGAATTGTTCTTAATGAAATTATATTAATGTTCTTATGTTCCATTGCTTGTTCTTCCTTGTTATATTAGATTCATATTTGGAGCATGAATTTATGTTTGATATCATTTAGGTTAATTAAAAATTGCTTTTATGATCAGATCTATGCAATGGATGAGATTTGATTGTGATTCTAGAGATAGAATAACAAAAATCTTCTGTGCTTTGGGTAAAGAGTGGATGAGTTAATGTGTTTAATGCAATTCTATGTTGCTATTGGTTGAGGAGAGATCCTAACTGACAAATCTAGGTTATATTAGCTTTTCACTTGAGAAAGTTATTAGTTTGCATTCTGAAACTCTGCAGCTTAAGAACTCAATAAACCTGGTTTTTAGTCCAATGATTCACATGATAAGAGGGGCATAGAATGAGATCTAGGCTGTTTTGATAATTGATTTAATTCTTGTTTCTTGTTGGAAAGTGAGTCTAGATTAGTTTAGCATAATTAGTAGTTAATTAATTAAAAATCCATGATCTTGATCATTCTTAATCGATGGTTAGATAATAGGGACAAAGTTAGTACTAGCAATTAGTAGCTCTCTGCGGAACGACCCTATGCTCAACACTATATTACATTTACGATAGGTATACTTGCCTATTGCATAGTAGTTCAAACTATGAATACGTATTTAACTTATTAAAGCTACGGTTGGCAATGATCAAGTTTTTGACGCCGTTGCTGGAGAAGTTTCATTAATATTAGGAATGCTTTTCACTTGTTAATCTAGCCAATTATTTTCTCTTTTTTTACTTGTCTTTCTCTCCTTCTTATTGAACTTGTCAGCTATTGATTGATCAGGGTTGTATTTTTACAATGCATGACCAGAAGCCGCTCTAGGGACTTGTTGACTTCAATCCAGAGCCGAAGCGAACTATTGTAAGGCATTCTAAATGAGGCAAGCAAATAGCTGAATCTTCTTCGACAATTGCTGAGGAGAAGTTACCAGAAGAAAGGATGGTTGATCCGATAGATGATCCTCTCCGTGAGCTCAATCTAATGCCCGACAATCGCAGAACAAATTCTGATTTTGCTAGACCAAATTTGGTGGATGTCAACTCTAGCATAGTTTGACCCCTAATGGAAGCAAATAATTTTGAGCTCAAGCTAGGTGTTATTTAAATGGTTCAAAAATATGTTCAATTTGATGGTTTGGACGATGAGGATTCGAACTCACACATTCAGCTCTTTTTGGAGATATGTGATACATTTAAATTCAATGGGGTGAGCAAAGATGCTGTTCGTCTTAGACTCTTGGCATTCTCCTTAAGAGGCAAAGCCAAGCAATGGCTAAATTTGTTACCGAAGAGCTCTATCACCACATGGCAAGAGTTGATTAAAAAATTCATGGACAAATTCTTTCCTCCCTCAAAGAGTGCTAAACTTAGGGTTGAGATTCAATCCTTTCGCCAAAATGAGTTTGAAACACTCTATGAAACATGGGAGTGCTCTAAGGAATCAATGAGGAAGTGTCCACACCACAGGATACGTAAATGGCTTCAAGTACATATCTTCTATAATGGTTTAAACTACCAAACCAGGCAAATGATAGATGCTACAGCTGGTAATACTTTAAACTCCTGAAGAAAGTCTAACTCTCTTTGAAAACATGGCAGCAAATAACTATGAGTGGTCACACACTAGAAGTAGAGAGAAGAGACCTGTAGGTATTATAGATGTGGATGTGGCTACCACAATCATGTCTAAGGTAGAAGCTTTGTCAAGAAAGATAGATGGTTTAACAGTTTCTCAGCAGCAATTAGCTGTTGTAGAACCTTCTATTGGTGAAGAAGCAAACAATGAGCAAGTAGATTATTTAGGAAACCTAATTCGGCTTGAGAATAATCCATATAGCAGTACTTATAATCCAGGTTAGAGAAATCATCCAAATTTCTCATGAAGCAACAACATCAATTTCTAGAAGGGTAATTCTAATCCTCCTCTAGGATATCAGAGGCCACTTGGTCAAAGTTCTAGACCACCAATAGAATATTTGTTGGCAAAGCTCATCAAGGATTCAAATGCAGAAATCTTTAGACTTGATTATGAGAAATCAGGAGACAACTTTCAGGAACCATGGAGCTTCTATATATAATCTAGAAACTCAAGTTGGACAAATAGCCAAATTACTTTCAGAAAGACCTCATGGTTCGTTACCAGGAAATACCGAGCCAAATCCCAGGGAACATGTCAAAGAAGTGACTCTAAGGAGTGGCAAACAGCTATAAACTGACATTCAAGCAGATACAAGTGGGGTAACTAAATTAGTGAAAGAACAATCTGTTGTTAAGGATTAAGGGAAGCAAGCTGAGAAGTCAACTGTAGATAATTCATCATCATCACCACAACCAATTCTAGAATACAAGCCTAACATTCCATATCCAGCAAGACTTAAGAAGGATAAAGTGGATGAACATTATGGAAGATTCCTAGAAGTCTTTAAATAGCTGCAAATTAATCTCTCACTGGTAGAGGCATTATCACAAATGCCAAGATATGCCATATTCTTAAAGGAGCTGTTAACCAATAAAAGAAAGCTAGAAGAGATCTCTACTGTTACTCTTAGAGGGGAATGTTTTGTAGCCATTCAAAATAAAATGCCAAAGAAACTTGAGGATCCTGGAAGTTTCACCGTTCCATGCCTGATTGGGAATTTATCTGAAGAAAGGGCACTGGCTGGTTTGGGTGCCAGTATAAATCTCATGCCTTACCACCTGTTCTAGAAGCTAGGATTGGGAGATCTCAAACTGACTAGGATGAGCTTGTAGCTTGCTGATCGATCAGTGAAGCTTCCTAGAGGTGTAGTTGAGGATGTGCTAGTTAAAGTGCATGATTTCATTTTCCCAATTGATTTTGTTATTCTTGATATGGAGTCTAATGTGGAAGTTCTCTCATATTAGGAAGACTATTTCTTGCTACTACTAAGGCTATCATTGATTTTGGAGATGGGAAGTTGGTATTGAGAGTGGCTTATGAAGAAATTGTTGTGAAAATGCCAGAAGTACTCAAACAGAGTCTACATCATGATGGTACTTGCTATGTTGCTGACTGTCTTGATTTGGCTATTTCAGATTCATTGGAAAAACTTTTAAGCAGTGATGTTTTGGAATTTTGTTTGATGAATGGAGATAAAAAAGGATTAGGAAACTCATTATTTAGAGTAATTCAAGCCTAGCTCGATGCTAATGAAGAATTGAAGAACAAAGGGGGTTTTGAAGTTATTAATGAGTCCACTATTCAAAAGTGAAGCCTTCTATAGAACAGCCACCTGAATTGGAGTTGAAGCAATTGCCTGACTATTGCCAATATGCATTCCTGGAAAGAGACTCCAAACTTCCAGTCATTATATCATCAGATCTTAGTCCAGATCAAAGAAGCAAACTTCTTCATGTTCTTGGCCAACACAAGAAGGCCATTGCATGGAAAATTGCAGATATTAAAGGGATTAGTCCTTCATTTTGCATGCATAAGATCCTCATGGAACATTGTAGCAAGCCATGGTTCAATCTCAACGTAGATTAAATCCAACCTGAAAGTTGTGGTGAAGAAAGAGGTTATTAAATTGCTTGATGCTGGGATGATCTATCCAATATCTGACAGTTCATGGGTAAGCCCAATGCAAGTAGTTTAAAAAAAAGGTGGTACGATTGTGGTGCCAAACGAAAATAATGAGCTCATTCCTATGAGTACTGTTACTAGCTGGAGAGTTTGCATTGATTATCACAAACTTAATGAAGCAACTCACAAGGATCATTTTCCACTTCCATTTATAGATTAGATGCTTGAATGGTTAGCTGGACATGCTTATTATTGCTTCTTAGACGAGATGTCCAGATATCTTCAAATTCCCATTGTGCTAGAAGATCAGAAGAAGACAACATTTACATGTCCCTTTGGAACATTTGCTTATCGTCGAATGCCTTTTGGCTTATGCAATGCTCCCGTCACTTTCCAGAGATGTATGCTAGCAATTTTTAAAGATATGGTTGGAGAAAGCATGGAGGTGTATATGGATGATTTTTTAGTCTTTGGTGACTCTTTTGATGAATGTCTCTACCGCTTGGAGTTGGTTTTGCAGCGGTGTGAAGATACCAATTTGGTATTAAATTAGGAGAAGTGCCATTTCATGGCACATGAGGGAGTTGTCTTAGGGCATAAGGTTTCCAAGAAGGGTATTGAGGTAGATGAAGCAAAGATTGAAGCTATTTCTAAATTACCACTGCTAACCTTTGTGAAAGCTGTTAAAAGCTTCCTAAGTCATGCTGGTTTCTGTCATTGATTCATAAAAGACATTTCAAAAATTGCACGGACATTGACAAAGCTTTTAGAGAAGGATATACCCTTTGAGTTTACTTGAGAATGCGTAGTTGCATTCAATACCCTCAAGAAAAAGCTCACTAATGCCCCCGTCATGGTCACTCCAGTTTCGAATCTTCCTTTTGAAATTATGTGTGATGCCAGTGATTCCGCTATAGGTGCTATTTTATGATAGCGCAAGGACAACAACTTCCAACCCATTCACTATGCAAGTAGGACATTGACATCTACACAAGAAAATTACACAACTACTGAAAAGGAATTGTTGGCAATCGTCTTTGCTTTCGATAAATTCTTACCTTATCTTATTTTGTCCAAGGTCATAGTCTATACCGACCACTTTGCTTTGAAGTATTTGTTGATAAAGCAAGAAGCAAAGCTACGACTCATTAGGTGGATTTTGTTGCTTCAAGAATTTGACCTTGAAATAAAAGATAAGAAGGAAGTAGAAAACTTAGCAGCTAATCACTTATCCAGATTGGAGAACCCTCACCTGCAAAAGTTGAATGAAATAGACATCAATGATGAGTTCCCTAAAGAACGGTTGTACTTAGTATTCTCAATTGAAGAATCTGACACTCTTTGGTTCACTGAGATTGCCAATTATTTGGTAGCAAAAGTCTTGCTTAAGGGAATGAGCCAGCAACAAAGGAAGAAATTCTTTGTTGATTTGAAGCACTATTTTGTAGGGTCTCATACGAAATTTTAAATCTTATTGCCAAAAAAATTAATACCCTAAAGCCTGGATCCATGTGTTCTAATTAAATCGGATACAAAAAGATGATTCGAAATAATACCTTGCAATTTCAAATTTGTGAAAATGATATCAATCAAGATCTAAGGTACCACAATTTTGCAGCACCCTCTACTTCGTCCACACGAATAAGCGCCTCCAAAAGGAATCACCTTTGTGTGCTAGCATAATCTAGAACGCTTCTAGATTATTTGAGAAGAATCTTGTTTTCTTGTGTTTCTCTTTTAGGGTTATAGAATTTCTCTGCCGTCTAATGTGACAGTAAAAGTCTTAACCCTAATGAGACGTTATCACACCTATTTATATTATGTTCAGTATTTTGCACTGACAATAATGCCCTAATCTTATTAGGGTTGGTAGTGATAGTAAATTATTATTCATAATAATAATTTATTTATTCTTCCCATTGGATTTTTAAAATTAAATCACTAACTAGTGATTGGCCTCAAGTACATGAAATAACAATACTTAGTAATTGGCCTAGGCACAATCACTAACAATCTCCCACTTGCACTAGGCCAAATCACACATATATCTAAAATCCATGATCCCTTTTTGCTTATTCTTTTGTGTGTGACCTGTAGGTTCATTTGATATTGGCATTAACTTAAAAACGTTTTTCAGTAAACAAAACATAAGGGCCTCTAGCAAGACATTATGTTTACCCAAATCAAATGAAGATCGGTGATCCGATTTTACCTGTTCTATAACTTATGTCATCATCCTTTTGTCTCGCGATATCTAGATCGAATATAAGACATGGACAGTGTCATTCTTATATCATTCAATCTTGTTGTTTCTCGATCTCTAAGTGAACTGATAAAACAAATGAAATTGATAACACTTATCAATTCATTTGAGCATGGCCATGCATTTGTAGTCTCACTTATCGAGGGGCCAAAGATATCTCTCTCAAAGAGAGGGACAAATCCCATCTTAATCACTCAACCCCCTCTACATGATTTACATCATGCCCAATCAAAACCTTTATAATTATTCGGTTAAGAACAACGTTTGATTTAGTCGAGACATAATGTCACTCATGTTGGAAACTATGGTGATTTCAGGTCTAAGGATGTATTGACATTGTTATTATGAGAATCACTTATGACCTGATTCATGTAGTGATCGCATAGCGGGTCAGTCTAATATATATAGATCTCTAATATATATACATATGAGTTTTACCTATATCTCTATACACATAAACATCTCATGATTATCTAATAAAACTCACTCTGGATGTAATTCATTACCATCCCACAATAATGAATATTCAAGAATAAATAGATTATTCATGAATCTTTATTATAAAGTAAACATCTAAACTTTATAATAAAAAATTCCTCTTAATTAAAATACAAATAAAATGACAATACTTAGTAATTGGCCTAGGGCACAATCACTAACAATCTTCCACTTGCACTAGGCCAAATCATATATGTATCTAACACCCATTGACCTAGTATGGTAATCATGCTTTGTCTGTACAAGAGGCTTAGTAAGTGGATCAGCAATATTGTCATTAGATGAAACTCTGCATATTTTGACATTCCCTCTTTCAACGATCTCTTGAATGAAATGATAACGTCTGAGTATATGTTTGGATCGTTGATGTGATATGGGTTCCTTATCTTGTGCAATAGCACCATTATTATCACAATAAAGGTTTACTGGATTTGCAATGCTAGGAACAATACCTAGTTCTGTAATGAACTTCTTTATCCAAACTGCCTTCTTAGCTGCATCTGATGCAGCTTCTGTTGTAGAATCTGCTATAGTGCTTTGCTTTGAACTTTTTCAGCTTATTGCACCTCCATTTAAGCAAAAAACATATCCGGATTGTGATATAAAATCATCAGGGTCAGATTGGAAACTTGCATCTGTGTAACCATTTACAACCAGCTCGTCTTCCAATCCTTCATATATCAAGAATGTATCTTTAGTTCTTCTTAAGTACTTAAGAATATTCTTAACTGTTGTCCAATAAGCTTCTCAAGGGTCTGACCAGTATCTACTAGTTATGCTTAATGCATATGACACATCTGGTCGAGTGCATAACATGGCATACATGATTGATCTAATTGCCGAAGCATAAGGAATCTTACTCATGTGATCTCGCTTATCATTTGTCATTGGACATTGAGTCTCGCTTAGATTTGTATCATGTGACATTGGCAAGAATCCTCTTTTGGAATCTTGCATATTGAACCGATTCAATACTTTGTCTATATATGCACTCTGACTTAGGCTAATGATCTTTCTAGATCTATCTCTATAGATCTTAAAGCTAAAATATAGGCAGCCTCGCCTAAGTCTTTCATTGAAAAACACTTTCCTAACCAAGTCTTTACACTCTGTAAGATAGGAATATCATTTCCAATGAGTAATATGTCATCCACATATAGCACTAGGAAGACTACTGCACTCCCACTAATTTTCTTGTAGACACAAGGTTCATCTTCATTTTTTATGAATCCAAACTTTTTGACTGCTTCATCAAATCGAAGATTCCAACTCCGAGATGCCTGCTTCAATCCATAAATGGATCTTTGAAGCTTGCAAACCTTTGTAGAATCCTTGGGATGAACAAAACCCTCTGGTTGTGTCATATACACATCCTCAAGCAGGTTTCCATTAAGAAACGCTGTTTTGACATCCATTTGCCAGATCTCGTAATCATAGTATGCAGCAATGGCAATAAGAATCCTGATGGATTTAAGCATAGCAACTGGTGAAAAGTTTCATCATAGTCTATACCATGTGTTTGCTTGAAACCTTTTGCCACTAGTCGTGCTTTAAAGGTCTGCACATTACCATCCATATCGGTTTTCTTCTTGAAAACCCATTTGCACCCAATGGTCTTTATACCTTCAGGTGGATCAATCAAAGTCCATACTTGATTGTCATCCATGGATTGTATTTCAGATTTCATGGCTTCCAGCCATTTCTCAGAATATAGTCCCATCATGGCTTCCTGGTAGGTAGTAGGCTCATTATGATCCATGAGCAACACATCACAACTATTTGTAATGAGAAATCCATATCTCTCAGGTTGATGTTGTACCCTATCAAACCTGCGTAGGGCTTGTGCTATTTGTGGAGGGTCAATAGGTAACTGTGTGACTTGTTGACTTTCTATTGGCGGTATTACACTATTTTGTGTATCTTGAACTTCTTCAAGATATACTTTACTCCCACTAGTTCTTCCATAGATAAACTCTTTCTCTAAGAAGATGCCATTCCGAGTGACAAACACATTGTTTTCGGAGGGATTATAAAAGTAGTACCCTTTGGTTTCTTTTGAGTACCCCACAAAAAGGCATTTATTTGATTTAGGTCTTAATTTATCTGAGGCTAGACGTCTCACATAAGCCTCACAACCCCAAATCTTGAGGAAAGACAGACTAGGCCTTTTTTCGATCCATATCTCATATGTTGTCTTTTCTACCGCTTTAGAAGGAACACAATTTAATGTGAATGCAACTGTCTCTAGGGCATAGCCCCAAAAGGATGGAAGAAGATCTGTTTGACTCATCATAGATCGAACCATATCTAATAAGGTTCTATTTCTCCTTTCTGATACACCATTCCACTGTGGTGTTCCAGGTGGAGTTAATTGTGAAATTATTCCATAATTTCTAAGATGGTCATTAAATTCTTGGCTTAGATATTCGTTACCTTGATTTGATCGAAGCATTTTAATAGTTTTGCCAAGCTGATTTTGTACTTCATTCTGAAAAGTTTTAAACATTTCAAACGATTCAAATTTATGCCTCATAAAAAAGACATATCCATATCTACTGAAATCATCAGTAAATGTGATGAAGTACTGATAACCTTCTCTAGAAGCAATGGTTAATGGGCCACATACATCAGTATGTATTGGGCCCAATAAATCCATTGCCCTTTCACTGTGCCCAGTGAAGGGATCTTTGGTCATCTTGCCTAATAAACAGGGCTTGCATGTCTCATATGATTCAAGATCAAATGAATTCAAGAATCCATCCTTATGGAGCTTCGATATGCGTTTCTCATTGATGTGACCAAGATGACAATGCCATAGGTAGGTCATATTTAAATCATCAGATTTAAGTTTCTTAGTATTTATGTTATAGATAGATACATTATCAGGTTTCAGATTTAGAACATAAAGACCATCATGTAAATTAACATTTGCATAAAACATGTCTTTATTATAAATGGAGCATTTATTATTCTTAATAATAAATGAAAATCCTTCAATATCTAAACATGAAACAAAAATAATGTCCCTACTCAAAGTAGGAACATAGTAGCAATTGTTCAACATTAGCAACCCTTGCTCCATTGCCCACTCGTAAGTTAACCTCGCCCTTCTTCAGATCTCTACTCTTACTAAGACCCTGCACATTTGTACAAATGTGAGATCCACATATGGTATCTAATACCCAAGAAGTAGAGACATATAAATTTATTTCTATAACATAAATACCTAAAGCAGTAGTCTGACTACTCTTCTTCCTTTTCATATCTTCCAGATAGAGTTTACAGCTCCTTTTCCAGTGACCTGGTTCATTGCAGTGAAACCAAACTCCTTCCTTAGGAGGTTTAGCCTTTGGTTTGGGCTTGGGCTTAGGCTTTGAACCTTAGCATTTCCTTTACCCTTCCTTTTCATGCCCTTCCCTTTTTGAACCATTAAGATATTGCCGGGCTTCTTCTTTTTGATATTAACCTCAGCAGTCTTAAGCATTGAATGCAATTCATAGATTGATTTGTCCATATTATTCATTGTGTAGTTCATGACGAACTGGTCATAACTATCTGGCAGCGAATTAAGGATCAAATCAGTAGCAAATTCTTGACTTATTGGAAACCCCGACCTATCAAGATGATCAATATATCCTTTCATCTTCAGGACATGGGCACTTACTGAACCTCCTTCAACCATCTTACAAGAATGTAAGGCCTGGGTAGTCTCATACCTCTCCTGCCTAGCTTTTTGCTGGAACATTTCCTTGAGATGGAGGATCATCTCACGAGCCTCCATGTTTTCTAGACCCTTTTGAAGTTCTGGACTCATGGTTGCAAGCATTAGGCATCCTACTTCTAAAGAGTCATCATAATGCTTCTTATAAGCATCCTTTTGAGCTTTTGGAGCATTAGTTGGAGGCTCCTCAGGAATAGGCTCATCAAGGACATAAAGTTTCTTTTCATTCTTGAGAACAATTCTCAAGTTCCTGAACCAATCTAGAAAATTGGTCTTAATTAATTTGTCCTTCTCAAGGACTGATCGCAAAGATAAGTGTGAAGTGTTGTTTGCAGCCATTGATCTACAGTTAAATATGCAAAGTTAATTTTAATATATATATATATATATATATATATTTGAGGCATCAAATAATAACTCCCACTAAATCAATGACCCTCATCATTTAAGTAACTATACTTAATTATTGCATTTTAGTGGGCTAAGAACCATATTTCACTTAATTCTAAGTTAGCTTTGGCATGACACTTAAACTTAAGTTATTTAGGTAGGGAACTTTTTCCCAATTACATCACATGTAACTCTTAGATTGTTTATGGGATTCTTGACATCATATGTCCTGGTATGTTTGAATCCCATCTAATGCCTTAGGCCCAAAACCATTTTGATGGCCTAATTAAGTCTAACCATGTTAAACTCATAAGTAGCACCATTACCTATCCTGCCTTACTAAGATAACCTAATGCACTCTACTTTGGCAGACCCACATTATGGTGATCAAATTCTTGACAGGTGTTTTGACATGGATGGCATTAAACTTAAAATTATTGAGGGAGTTTGATTATTGTTATTCTATTTTCTATCATCATTTGTAATAGATATTCAAGCATACATGGTAGTAAATTTAGTATCACATACATATACATACATCATCTCATGATATATCAAATTTATAAAATAAAGAAAAGTGTCATAGCATGGCCCCTTATTCTATATTGATTTTCATAACCCAATATGAAAATCAATGGTCCAATCCTAAGGTGAGAACCATCTTCATGGTATTGAGTTGCAAATTTTTCTTGCATCTTCTTCATGATCCTTGTTTCTCCATCACCATGGATTAAGGAGGGTCTTCATGACATGTCCTTGTCTTCATTACAATAATGAATAGATACAAAAATCCTACTTCTATGAGTAGAAAAGATATATTACAATAAAATAAACGACACGCAGGTCGTATTTAAAATTACAACCTATAAAAACCAAAAGAATAAAACCTGCCAATCACATGGGTCTTAGAGCCATGCTATGCATTGTACATATAACATAAGCACATATGATAGTCATTCATACAATTTTAAAATACTTAAAAAGATGATCTTTATATTAACTATCTTTATTTAATGCTTATGGAATTAAGCAATGCATCTTATAGGGGTCAAGGAGCCCCTTGTGGTTAGCGGGCAGGGGTTAAGGGGACAGCGTCCCTGAAACCTAGACGAAATTGAAAAATTTGGGTTAGAAGATCCTTTGAAAAATATAAGTCCTTATTAATTCGTAAAACAAAAGTCCATCAAATCTGGGTTTTAAAATTCATTGAAAAATCAAATCTTTCAATTTGGATTTCAAAATATTGCAAAATAAAATATTCGATTCTTAAAACCCAGATTTACAACAATACAAAAATATGACTTTAATTATTGAACTGCAAAAATTTTATTCGATTTAAAAAAAAATTAATACAATTCACAATTGTAATTCATGTCATACACGATTGAAATTTGCTGATCTGTTCAACGATTGAACAATATACATCCGATCCTTGAATAATGAATTTTGAAACATGTTTAATCATATTAAACATACTAAACCTGATTGATTCGAAATCTATCAGATCCTTTTAACCCCATTGAAAAACGCCAAAAACACACTTATAGATATATCAACATATATATATATATATATATATATTCAATGTTAACCTAATCTAATTAGATCTGTTTTACCCCTCATGCACAATAACAGATTTGATTTTCAAAATTTCGAATTTTATTATATCACATGCAGAATCATATTCGTATTGATTCCATCATGCATAATAACGAATTAATATTGCAATTAACATGAATAGATACGAAAATCATAAAATCGAATTCTATGAATTTATTCGCTGTAACTTATTCGAATCTAATTTCAACCGCATATTAATCACAAAATAACACTACATCATATGTAGATAGAAAAATAGATTCTAATTTAATTAAGAACACAAGTGGCTTTGATACCATTGTAGGGTTTCATACGAAATTTTAAATCTTATTTGCAGTGGAAAAATTAAAACCCTAAAGCCTGGATCCATGTGTTCTAATTAAATCGGATACAAAAAGATGATTCGAAATAATACCTTGCAATTTCGAATTTGTGAAAATTGATATCAATCCGGATCTACAAGGTACCACAATTTCGTAGCATCCTCTACTTTGTCTACACCAATAAGTGTCTCCAAAAGGAATCACCTTTGTGTGCTAGCACAATCTAGAATGCTTCTAGATTATTTGAGAAGAATCTTGTTTTCTTGTGTTTCTCTTTTAGGGTTATAGAATTTCTTTGCTGTCTAATGTGACAGTAAACATCTTAACCCTAGTGAGACACTATCACACCTATTTATATTATGTCAGTATTTTGTACTGGTAATAATGCCCCTAATCTTATTAAGGTTGGTAGTGATAGTAAATTATTATTCATAATAATAATTTATTTACTCTTCCCATTTGATTTTTAAAAATAAATCACTAACTGGTGATTGGCCTCAAGTACATGAAATAACAATACTTAGTAATTGACCTAGGCCACAATCACTAACATATTTCTAGGAAGATCCGTATTTGTTTAGGATTTATATAGATCAAATGATTAGAAGACGTGTATCTTAAGTTGAGGGATGGAAAATTCTATTTCATTGACACACTGGACCCGTTGGAGGACACCACAATGTTAATAGAACTGCTTACAAGGTGTTAGAAGCAAGGTTTTATTGGCTATCATTGTTTAGAGAAGCTCAAGGTTATGTAGCTTAATGCGATAGATGTCAGAGAGCTGGAAATATCTCTAGAAGAGATGAAATGCCACAACAATACATCCTAGAGTGTGAATTATTCTATGTTTGGGGAATTGACTTCATGGGACCATTTCCCCCTTCATTTGGAAATAATTACATTCTTGTCGTTGTGGACTATGTGTCCAAGTGGGTCGAGGTGCAAGCCTTACCTACAAATGATGCCAGAGTGGTTGTCAAGTTTTCGAAGAAGCCCCATGGGCACTCATCAGTGATAGGGGCACACACTTTTGCAATACTCAGATTGAAAAAGTACTCAAACGATATGGAGTGACACATCGATTGGCCTCCCCCTATCATCCTCAATCAAGTGGCCAAGTAGAACTTTCTAATAGGGAGTTAAAGCGGATTTTGGAGAAATCAGTTGCAACTAATAGGCAGGATTGGGCAGAGAAGTTAAATGAAGCTCTATGGGCATATCGAACTGCTTATAAAACTGCTTTTGGTTTCACTCCTTATAGTTTAGTCTATGGGAAGGTGTGTCACCTTCCGGTTGAGATAAAGCACAAGGCTTATTGGGCTATCAAAATGGTGAATCTGGATTTGATCAAGGATAGGGACCAAAGAAAGTTGGAACTAAATGATTTGGATGAATGGTGACTTATGGCTTATGATAACGCGCACATTTATAAAGGAAAACCCTAGAGGTACCGTGATTCAAGAATTCAAACAATCAAAACAGTTCAAAGAAGGAGACTTTGTCTTGTTTTTCAATTCCAAGTTAAGGTTATTGCCGAGGAAAGTCAAGTCTAGATGGTCTGGTCTGTTTCAAGTACGAAAAGTTTTTCCTTATGGCACTGTGGAGTTGGAACATCCCGAAAAAGGCGTTTTTAAAGTCAATGGGCAAAGGTTAAAGTATTTGGGAGACTATAAAAGCCTTGAGGAAAGAGAAGAACTTAGTCTTCTCTCCACTGCCACTTAAAGTTGATCATTTCATTACGTCGAGCTAACGATGTTAAATAAAGCATTTTGGAGAGGCATTTAATGCCAAAATTTTCACCCTCTTTTGTTCTTAATTTCTATGATTTTATCTTTTTGTTTAAGCAAGAGTGATTATCCCAGGGTGCTTATTTTGTAGGGGACCAAGATTTGCTTTGAAAAGAGGAAATTGAGAGGAGTAATGAAGTGAAAATACAACTGGGTTGATACAAGGAGCATGGAACACATTTTGCAACCCATAAGAGGAATTGGAGCACCGACTACACCCTAGCCAAAGGGGCATGTCGAGCACATGATTGCTGCTGTGCTACCATGCCCCTTATCATGGGGTGTGGTAGGGGGCATGTCAGCCCAACCCCCTTTAGTACACTTGGATGGAACCGACCATGACCCTTGGCACGAGGGGATGGTGAAAGGCATACTAGCCCACCACATGGTCAGAACCAACTAGACCCTGTGGCACAGGTGTGTGGTGAAGGAAGATACAGGTAAGGCCATGCCCCTTGCCACGGGATGTGGCGTGAGGCGTGGGCTTATTTTTTTCCCTTGTTGCTATTGTCACTCCCCAAAGGGTACCCTAAACGTGGCAGTCTGCTACATACGATATTAAAACTTAAGAATGACCTCCTAAAGTCATGCGAAAGTTTTCAACACCATATGTAAGACATCTATCACAACAATAAGAGACACCGATGGGATGTATAGTTCGAGATAATAAATACAACATACAAGAATCTAGATAATCATCCAATTTGTTATTAAGAGAATATAATCCTTACATCATCTTAGGGGGTTTCCCCTATAATTCTCCAAACAATCATAATACCAACTTAATCTTTCTCACAACAAAATAATACTAACACTAAAGGATATTAAAGAATATTTAACCTAAGATCTTCAAAAGATTTCTAGAAGTTTTTCTAAAACATCATCCCTCTCGAGTATATGAAGTCCTTGGGTATAAAAGATATAGTCCTGTTACGACAAAGATCTATCGGAGTATAAGCATAACTAGCTTAGTGAGAATATTCCTGAATCAACGTACTTGTATAAATAATTTCAATGAAGTTATTAAACAATCATATGAATGCATCAAGCAAGTGATCAAGCAATACATATGATCTACCAAAATTCATATGTTTGAATGGATTTACCCCTCCATTCAGGGTTAGGTGTTCTAGGCTCTTTAAAACCCATCTTTAAATCCAACTCATGTAGTTTATTTCAGGCGCCTACTCACCCATCTCAAAGTAGTTCTTTCAGGCTCATAATCACCATCTTGCAGATTTCTGGCTACTGCACACCCGGCTACTATACTCTTGTCTCATCGAGAATAGTAGCTCATGCAATGAAACTAACTACGTGATATGCATGAATCAATTAATATAATTCATAGTATATGATTAGAGTAATTTAAAGGTGATCATAGAATTTATACACACTCCTATAGAATAATAGAAAACATAAGTTAATTAACAACGATTCATATCTCGAAATGCTTAACATTCTTTCAACCAATATTATCATACATAATTCATTTTCATCTTCCTACTTCTAGTGCCTCTAGATACAAGCACAATCAAGTACGTAAAAGGTAGGAAATAAACTCACTTGGCCATAAGGATTTATCTTTCTTATGGATGAGTAGATCAGTAAATCCACTAATCAAAATAATCCTTCGGGTATGAATACTCTTCATCGGGATCACCTAATCAAGAAGAATACCCATAATGAATATTTCTTATTGATTCTATGGTACTTATCAAAATCTATGTCATAAGATCATTAAAATTCGTATAGAAGGTAATTCTAACTTAAAATGGTCATAACTTGGTTATTTTAACTTGGAATTGCGTAAATAATATACTGTTTTCTACCTACTCGAGAAAATCTATCCATTTCTAAGGTTATTTTTGTCATAACAAGCCATTTGGGTTGGAAAATACTACGGTACAGATTAGTTACGAATTTATAGTTCACAAAACATGATTTTTCCAAACTTCACTTTATTCGAAAATCCTTAAACAAAATATATGGATATATATATATATAATAGTTGAAAAATCCTTTGAACATATATAAGAACTCATATTGTATGCATGATTTTTGTAGTGTTGTCTCAATATTGATATTTCATAAACAATTTGTCTTTGGTGGTTTTTAAAAGATAAAAATTTTGAGAATTTCTCCTTTTTGAAGTGTTAGAAGGAAAACAAAAATATATTTGAGTTGTTATGAGTAAATGTTTTCCTATTATAATTTCATTTTCTCACTTTTCAAAAGTAAATTCATTTTCAAAAATTTTGGTTCTTTAAGTTATCTACTAACTTTATCTCTAGTGATTGAAAATAAGCTTTTCAAAATATCCTTTAAGTTTTTGATATGGTTAAATATTTGAAGTTATGTTAAATGTATGTTTTCCTCTTATTTTTATATGATTTCTCTTCTTTAGGAAATAAGTTTACCTTTAAACTTTACTTACCTGACAAATTTTATTTTTCTAAATTGGTTTCTAAAATAGTGAGTTGGCTTTACCTTGGTTTGAAAAACTTGTTTTATTCTTACTATTTGTTAAGTGATAAGATAATTCATTTAGAAAAATTTATAAGAAAAACTTTCTTAACAAGGAATTGTTAACATTAGAACTTAGTAAAATTTCATTTTGATAAGAGAATAACAATATAAAATTCAAGTTTGGAAGATACTTTCATAGTATGTGATTTTCAAAGTCTATAGTGAACCTATTTAAGTTTTATAAAAGGTATAGTTGAGTTAAAATCTTTTAAATGCTAAAAATTCTTCCTTTATGGAGCATTTAGTTTTGATTTATAAAATAAATGAGTTCCTTTTATTATTTTGAAGAAATCTTCATTACTACTTCTTCTAGAATTTATGATTAGCTTATCTTATGAAAAGAGTTTAAAACAAAACTTAGATCTTTTGTTAAAAATTTTTTTGTTAAGAAATCTAGTTTACTTTTCTTTATTTAAGAAAGAATCAATTTTTATTTTTATTTAAGACAACAATATTCTAATCATGCATGAATATGATTGTGTGGCGATGTAAAAGTAAATATAATACATAATAAGATAGAAAGAAATGCTTGTAAGTAAATAAACATAATAAAATTATCAAGCATTGGGAACCTTAGCTTCATCAAGGTATCTCGGTCATGTATTAGGAGCCTTAGCTTCATCAAGGCAACCCGGGACTAAGAATAGACTAGTCCCAAAAGAAAAGAAAAGAAAGAACATTGTTTTGACTTGATATGGAAAAGTCTAAGACTAGAAAGACTAGTCTTGATAAATTGCATAAAACAAGTAAATAAATAAATTGTAAGACATGAAAATAAATAAATAACAAATGAGTTTATATGCCCTAAATAAATATATATACATAGTATACATAATATTATATAAATTATATTAGAGCAAAAATAATAACAATAATAACAACAACATAATAACATACTGTAAAATATGAACATGAACAAAAATAAAACATGAACATATTGTTGCTTCTTTAACTGATATGAGCCTAAGAAACATATACTAAACTCATGCTAAGTTGTATGAACATGATGAAGAAATTTAAGTAGGATTTTACCTATGGTTTAATGGAAGGTTTGAAAAGAGATGAATGG